>NW_010729074.1:6280249-6340608 GCF_000365185.1 Nelumbo nucifera
TAGGTCAACTCGAATCCGAAAGACCCCGGGCAGATGGTTCGGTACCGCTTGCTCTACCCGGATTGGGTCGTTCGGTCCAACCAGTATTCACACCACTCAACCCAACCCGGCACAAGCCGATCCGGGTCGGCCCAAATCCGAAACAGTATCGGGTGGGATGGTTCGATGTCCGCGGCATGGACCGTCCAACCAACCAATATCCACACAACCAACCCGAATCCGGGCTGGCCCAATTTACTTACGTGGACCCGCTTCAGGTCAGTCGGTTCGGTCCCAAACCCGTGCACAAACCTGATATTGTCCGGTCCAAGTCAATCCACCATTGACTGAATTGGTCCAATCCGACCGGACTGATCCAGATCTAAACGGTCCAACCACCCTTCATGTGATTAGCTCAAAGATAATCCAATTAGATAGTTCAAGTTGGTCTGACCGGTTTGAACCTATATGGTTCGGTCAAACCCAAAATCCGAACATAGTCAAATGGCTTTGTCGCTTGTGTAAAAATAACATGCATGTAATGTGATTTGAACCTTCACCACTTGTGTAAATAGTAACTACAACCCATTTAATTTTATATAACTGGGTCATTAATGGGTTGGCGGGTTAGATGGGTTAGGTTGAAGCTCAACCCAAACCAAACCCAACCCAACCTACCCAATTGCCACCGCTAATAATAGGGCCCAAGCCCATGGGCCTAATAATATGTCCAAGCCCGACCAAGGCTAGGCCAAGCCGTTGGGCTACCTAGCCCATGAACAGGTCTACTTATACCCCTCAACAAAATGGGGTGGTTGAATGCAAGAATCGACATCTACTTGAGACTGCTCAGTCCCTTTTGCATCATATGATTGTTCCTAAACGTTTTTGGAGTGATGTTCTTCTCATAGCTTGTTTTCTTATGTTGTCTCCCTTTCCTTCCAGGGTTTTTGGCATGGTTCCAAATGTCGCCAAATATCGCCCGACATATGTCGATGTCGGGCTCACCGACATGAAAATGGATGGTAATATAAAATTTACATTATTTCGGTCGGACATTTCCTATATTTTGGAAATGTCGACCAAATCGGTCCAAATAACCAAAAAAAAGACAATTTTTCCTATTATGTCGACTAATGTTGACTAATGTACATTAATAATATAATATATTAGTATTTTATATTAATATAATACAATATATTAATATAAATTATTCCATTAATAATTTCTATTTAATATTTCAAATAAAATATTTATAAAAAAGAATTAGCAAAATATAAATAACAAAAGTATAAATTAATTACTTTATAATATAAAAAATAAAATATATTTTTCAAGTAATAAAATATTAACTAGTTAGTATTTTTTAAAATATTTATTAAAATCAGAAAATGTTTATTATATTTTATAATAAATCATATTCTACATTTAATATAAAAAATCAGAGTAAATTTACTAAATTTTATACTAAATCATAATTTATTATAAATTTAGCATTAAAAATCATAATAAATTCATTAATTTTTATAAAAAATCAGAATTTATCATAATCTTAATACTACAAAAAGGAGAATCAGTTTATTAAATTTATAATAAAACATAATGTATTATAACTTTAATATTTAAAAAATCAGAATAAATGTATTTCTATTTACTAGTGTGAAATAAATATATTAGAATTTATAATAAATCAGAATTAAAAATAAGAAAATAAAATATCAGATAACCTTGTAAAAACATCAAAATGCATAATAAATCAGTAAATCGTCATTTACTAATTTGTTATTGATCTTAGTTTCTTAGCTTTATATAATGGTTGGGAATAAAATAATAGTCTATAAATATGTATTAATGCTTCTTTTATCATTTTACAAAATATCATTGCATATTTCCACATATTCCATAATATTTCCACAGTGTCTCTAATTTTTACAATATTTCCCCTCAACATTTCCGACATATGTCATATATTTTAGTAAGCGACATTTCCATCGATATCGACATTTTAAACCTTGGTTTTTGGGTGTGTATGCTTTGTTCATAATCTACAGCCAGGGATGGACAAGTTAGATACACGTTCTACAAAGTGTATCTTTCTTGGATACTCTTGGACTTAGAAGGGCTACAAGTGTTATAATCCTACTTCTCAGTGTTCCTTTGTGTGTCCCAATGTCACCTTCTTTGAGTTTGTTCCGTTCTTCACAAGTAGTTATGTTTCTTCTTCATCTCCTGTGCTCCCACTTCCAGTTCTTTTTTATGACCCCATTCCTCTTATTCTTGTTATTCCCAAGTCTTTACCTCCTCCATTGCAAGTTCCTACTGAACGACCACCAATCAAGCAAGTGTATACACATCAATAGGTACCGTCGTACCAGCTCCTCCTCTAGTTTCTTCTTCGTCAACAGATCCAACAGTTGCTCCTAACGCTATGGTGCCTTCTTAGTTTGGCCTTGATCTCCTCATTGCTTTGCGGAAAGATAAACGTAGTTGTAATTTTCATCATATTTCTAACTATGTTTCTGTTTCTCATCTTTTTACTTCCCATCATCAATTTGTTTCCCTTTTGTTTATTGTTTCTATCACGTGGGAGCTCACGACTCTTCCTCCTAGTAAGCATGTTATAGGTTGGAAATAGGTGTATACCATCACATGCTTACCAAATGGAAGAATAAAGCGCCTAAAGACTAGATTGGTTGCCAAGGGGTACTCTCAGTTGTATGGAGTGGATTATACAAAGACCTTCTCTCCTATTGCCAAGATTGGCTCAGCTCGTGTGTTGTTATCCTTAGCAGCTATGTATGACTGGCCCTTGTTTCAGCTTGAAATTAAGAATGTCTTTCTACATGGTGGTCTTAGTGAAGAAGTGTATATGGAGCAACCACCAGGGTTTGTTGCTCAAGGGGAGGATGGTCAGGTGTGTAGACTTAAAAAGGCAATTTACGGGCTGAAACAATCTTCATGTGCCTATGAAGCAATGTCAAGTTGACCATTCAATGTTCAGCTATGATTCTGAAGTTGGGAAGATTCTGCTGGTGGTTTATGTAGATGACATTGTCATTACAGGCAGTGACAAGTTGGGGATTGACAAATTGAAGGCCTTTCTGCATGATCACTTTCAAACAAAAGATCCCAACAAACTAAAATACTTTTCAGGAATAGAAGTTGCAAGGTCAAAGCATGGCATCAATTTGTGTCAAAGGAAGTATGTACTTGACTTGTTAGAAGAGACAGGATTGTTGGGTGCCAAACCAACCGAAACACCCATGGAGCCCAACATCAAACTAAGCACTGATGCGAGTGAAGAATTTGATGATCTTGGAAGGTAAAAGAGGTTACCGGGTAAGTTAAATTATTTGACTATTATCCGACCTGACATTTCCTTTGTAATGAGTGTGGTCAATCAATTTATGCAGAAGCCCCGAGTTCCCCATTGGGATGCAGTTCTGAGAATTGTACAGTATTTGAAATGAGCTCCAGGTTGTGGATTACTATACAAATCCGGAGGAAGTCTTGAAATAAAGGGTTCTACAAATGTAGATTGGGCTGGCTCAATGTCCAATAGAAGGTCTACTATAAGGTACAATACTTTTCTTGGAGGAAATATGGTAACATGGAAGAGCAAAAAACAAACAGTTGTAGCGAGAAGCAATGCTAAAGTTGAGTATAGAGCCATGGCATACAGCTTGTGAGTTAGTGTGGTTGAAGAACCTCTTCCAAGAGATTGGGTATACATTCAACAATCCTATGAAGTTGTATTGTGACACCCAAGCTACAATTCACATCACATCTAATCCAATCTTCCACGAGAGAATAAAACACATAGAAGTTGATTGTCACTTTAGGCCTCATGGAATGCCAATGAAGGATTTCAAAGTATAAATTATAGGGAAAAGGATAAATGATCAGATAAGTGACACAATTGAACTTCTTTATGTTAGGCCAAACAAATTGCCTTAAGAGTTCAAATGGTAAACTATACTACCCAGTTGGACCCCTAAACCTATCTGGTCACTAGTCACTACAATATTCAATAAACTAAAATATTTAGATTTATCAAAATTAAATAAACTAAAATATTTAGATTTGATAAATACTTATGACATACTAACACACGTTGAAAATGTTTAGATTTACCAAAATACTATTTGTGGAGTCATTTTCTACCTACATAGAAAGGATGGAAATGTTTAGTATCAAAACCCAAATCCACTTTTTCCCAACAAAGTAACGCCATCTAGATCTTATTAGCACAAAAGATGCTTCTTTTCCTTGGAAATGGATATTGCCTCCAAATATTCCTTCTTGATTTGTTTCTTCATGTAGATTGCTATTTGGACAAAACCGTTGATATTGACCACTTGATGACAGGATATCCAAAATACATGCACATTATGTAGTCTAGATTTATTGAGGAACCATTCCCAGCCGTTGGATAAATTTCAATCATTCCATTAAAGTTTAGTTACATTGTAAAATTATTTAGGTTGCAACAGGTCACCAAAGGGAATATCATCAATTAAAGATATTTGGCCAGATAATAGCATAGAAATTTCAGCAGAGAAAGTTGCATCCTTTGGAATGTCTCAATGTCATACCATTTGCAATCACTAGGAATTTCTCAAAGAAAGACCTTAGCAGGAAATTATTAAGGTAGAATAACTAATTAATTTTTGAGTATCAATTTTGGTGAATTCAAGGACCTCAAGTTTAGAAATGTTTGTGAAAATCAGGATGGAATTACTGCTTTATGTAATAGCTCTGCATAGACGAATATTTTTTATGTGAGACTATATCAGGATTATTTTTATAGGGAGTTTATCTCTTCCCCCCTTTTTTTTTGCATATCAGTACAACTTACCCATGTTTAAAAAAATGCTACCCATATAAAAGGATCTTTAGTTGATTACTTCCCTGGAAGTTGAACAATCTGTATTAAGAAATGAATTCAACAGATGTTTAAATGCATGAACTGCCATCATCCATGTGATGAAAACCGAATATAATATTTCTATAACCTATATAAAAAAGAAAGAGTTTCATGCCCAACTTTAGTTGATGTTTGGATTTTTATATGCCTACTATACCCTTTTTATTTCACAACTTCCCATATTATCCCTATTTTTTTATAACCTTCGTTTTTTGGTAATCTTTTAATCTTTTAATGACATATTAAAAGAGAGGGTTTCATGCCCTTGATTTCACTCAAAGTTCAAACCTTCAAGTTCCCAAATGTCCTTTCTTTCTTTTGTTTTATTTGAAAGGAATAATCCCACATAAGGCATCTCTTCTCAACAATTCTGTAAATGTGGAGCCTTTTGGTCAACGCGCCAGCACAGTTTCATGAACAACTATTCAAAATAGAATGATATCATCACAATCAACTGAGGTGACCTCAATGGATATTTTATGGCCATTAAAGCTGCTAAGCTGGAACTCTCAGTGACACATTTCTCAACTGCATTAATCTATTTTTACTTTTTAAGCATTTCATGTTGTTGCCATCTCTTGCTCAAGAAATTGCTTCTCTCTTTTGCTTTGTGTAGTTAATAAACTAGAAAAGGTCTTTTGTTTTTAGAGTTCCTGAATCTTGGAAACTCTCATTTTGTAGCATTCAAGAATTTTCTATCTTAGAACCTTTGATTTTTCTTCTTTCTGCCTAGTTGGGACTTATTTTTATCTTTTGATTTTCAAAAGTTAACTTTAGTGTTTATGCAACTGAGTTTGCAAAAAGTCCAAAGAAATTCATCTTCTTCCCTTGTCATTGTCCTTCTTGTTTGAAGAATCAGGTCTGAAAAACGTTTTTGCTAGCCAGGTTTGAAAAATTATTCAGGATGATACTTTTAAAGCTTTTCCAATCTCTCGTATGCATATGCTCATTTAGGTTTCCTGAATATGTTTGTTGAGTATTCTCTCTATTTTCAGGCCCAGTGGGAATAGAAGACTCTACAAGGGCTGAGCTTCTAACTGCTGTACAAGGGATACAGATGCAAACCAACTTGGAGTGGAGAAGTTACTAATTGAAGGAGACTAAGGTGGTTGTGGGGTGGTTGTCAGACCCAGATACTGTCACTTGGGGCTATAGAGACCTTCTAAAAAAAAGTTATCTGGTTTACAAGGAATATGACTGTTGGATTTCAGAGGGTGGGCAGATCAGCAAATGCTTCGGCTGATTCTCTTGCCAAACAAGGGGCTTCTCGGGTGGGTTACTTTGTATTGGGTTACTGTGTAATTTTAATGTGCTTAGTTTGAGAAAGTATAGTCAACTAAAAGGGAAGGTGGAATGGTAGGAGTTGAAGTCTTCCTCCATCTTCCTTTATCTTAAAAGGGAGGTAGCATCCCTTGCCCCTTCTTGAGCTGATTGTATTTCTTTGTGCTCTTAACTAATGAAACTTTCTATTCAATTATATATATATATATGTTTGTTGGGTGTTGGACAGTAGTCTCAAAGAGATTTATATTCTTCTTTTTTTTTTATTAACAAAGAGATTTTATTCTTACTTTATTTACTTTTTGGTATATACTTGTATATTTATTTACTTATGTATTCATTTATCATGTGAACTATACTGCATGTGCAAAGCACATGCCACTCAGCTAACATCTTAAAACAGAAAATGAAATGAAGCAAGAAACAGAATAGCTATCTAATCTTCATTACAAGTTTCTGAGTTTACCACATCAGTATTAAAAACTTTCCATGTTTAAAAATAAATAAGAAGAAGGTAGATTGGAATTTCCTTTGGAGGATTCTGGAACTCGAAGGTTTTTGGGAAGTTTGGATTAAGTGGATGAAAGGTTGCATCAGATCGGTTTGGCTCTCAATCCTGGTAAATGGCTCCTCAGTTGATTACTTCAAAACTTCTAGAGGCTTAAGGCAAGGTTGCCCACTCTCCCCTCTCCTTTTTACTTTGGTAGCAGACATTCTGGATGCCTTCATGAAAAAGGCTATAGAACTTGATCTTACAAAAGGCTTTTCGGTGGGGCACAAGAATATCCAAATTTCTCATCTTCAATATGCAGATAATACCATTTTCTTTATTGAAATAAAGAAAGATTTTGTCTTGAACTTGAGGAGGAAGTGTTTTGAAGCAGTAACAGGGCTGAAGACAAATTTAGAGAAAAGCAGTATTATAGGCATCGATACCCCCCCCTCCCCCTCAATTGATGAAAGATCTGAAGGATGCTTTGGGATGTAGGGTGGATTCTCTCCCTTTCTCATACCTAGGCCTCCCCCTTGGGGGAAACCAGAGATCTGCATGCAAGTTTTTGGGATGTTGTCATTGAGAAATGTGAGAGACGGAAAAGTAGTTGGAACTGAAATTATCTCTCCAAAGGTGGTAGACTAACTCTCATCAAAGCTACACTCTCAAAGCTCCCAATCTATTTCCTCTCCCGCTTCAAAGTTCCATCTAAGATCAGAAATAAATTGGAAAAAATTCAAAGAGACTTCCTCTGGGAGGAAGGAGGAGAGAAAGGTTGCCACCTAGTGAACTGGAAAGTTGTATGCAAGGCCAAAAAAGAAGGGGGACTAGGGTTGGGACACATCTCAGAAAGAAATCAGGCTCTCCTTGGGAAGTGGCTTTGTAGGTTCAAAACGGAACAAAACTCTCTGTTGGCCTCTATAATCCGCAGCAAATATGGTAGAAGTAGTTGGGGACAGGGCAACTCTCTCTATTTACCGGCTTTTTCCTCTTGAAATCCTTGGAAAGGTATTCCTCATTCCTTTGCTTCCTTCTCTCCCCTTATTAGACTGAAAGTAGGAAAAGGAAACACTATCAAATTCTGGACAGAACTCTGGTGGGGAAATAATCCTCTCTGTGAAGCCCTCCCCTCTCTTTTTAGGCTAGTGTGTCATAAACAAGCTCTCATTTCTACAACCTTGATAAGAGGATATGAAGGCCTTTCCTTTAATCTCAATTTTCGTAGAGAGCTGCAAGACTCAGAATTATCTGAAATCACCTCCTTACTCTCTTTACTCTCAGAAGTTTTCATCTCTCCCTCCACTGAGGACAAAGCTTATATGGTCCTTAACCCCACATGGCTCCTTCACTAATCACTACCTCTTCCTTCTTTCAGCATCTAACCACCAACCCATCCCCCTCTCCTTTTCCGGGTAAAAAGATTTGGTTCCCGACAGTCCCCCTAGAGTTTCCTTCATGGTTTGGGAGGCCTCTTGCTCAAAGCCGAATAATTGTGACAACCTCCAAAAGAAGTTTCAAAGACATCTAGGGGCAAGCAAAGCTGGACTCCCCCTGATTCTGTTATAGAGTTTATCAACTCTTGGCAAGGGCTAAAGATGATTTCGGGCAAGAGAGGAAACTGTGTCTGGAAAGCAATTATTCATGCTGTCATGTGGAATATCTGGGAGGAAAGAATAGGAGATGATTTGATGAGAGCTACTCCTCCTTGAAGACCATGGTTTTCAAAACCGGACCGGACCGGAAAAACCAGGAACTGGTCAGGTGACCAGTTCCGTTTTCCCCAAAAACTGGATTTTCCCCCAAAACTGTTGATTTTGGTCAGTGAACCACTGAACCGGGCGGTTAACCATTTGAACGGTTTTGACCGCTTTCTATTTTTTTTAATTTTTTTTATTTTTTGTCAGAATGGGCCGAGCGTTCGGTTCGAATGGTCGAACCGTTCGACCCATTAACCGGACCCCTGATCGGTTCGGTCTCCAGGTCGGTTTTAAAAACCATGTTGAAGACTCTTCGAGATCGTATTCTAGCTAACATTAGCAGCTGAATGGTGAATCATAAAGTTTTTGAGGGTATCAGTCGAAATGGCATACAAAGGAATTGGCCTGCCCTACTGTCAACCTCTCCATTTCACCCTCAGCCTTTCCTTAAAATCACCCCAAGACAAGATTGTGAGCATATTCTGAACTTTGATGGCAGCTTTAGGAGATCTGCTGAGGACAGCTCAAATGCTGCAATAGGAGGTCTGATTCAAAGAGTAAATGGAGAATTGACCTGGGCCTATAGTGGCCCTACCAAGGCTGTTGATACTTCTGAAGAAGAGGCTAGGGCCCTCCTAGAAGGCCTCAGAATCGCCAAGTCACATCAGCTCTGTTTCATTGCAGCGGAAGGAAATTCGAGGAATGTTATAAATTGGACTTCAGGACAGACTCTGGACCCGTGGAAGCTATTCCATCTGCTGTTAGAAATCGGGGAGCTTGCCTCTTGCTTACAGTGCAGTTTTAGATGGATTCCTAGTGAATTAAATCAAGTGGCTGATGGTCTAGCTAAATCTGGGCTGGGAAGGGATTTTTGTATAGCGCTCATACATTGCCAATTTAGTGGGCTTTGTCTTTTGTTTTTATTTTGCTGACAAGGCTTTGTATATCACCTCCATATTAGCGCTTCTCCAAAACCCAAGGTCAAGGTATTCAATCATCCAAGAACAAGCTATTCACAATTTATATGACTAATTCTTTTTTTTTTCTTTTTTGATCAACACAGTTTATATGACTAGTTGCTTCCAAACCTCCAGGAAATGCATGAGTATATACTAGTGCCTTTAGCTAAGTCTCATAAGAAAAGGTCATCATGTTGACCATTACTGCAATAGCTCTAAGCTAACACAAATCTTCCAAAAACTTGAAACTCATTCCACAACCTAAAAATTTATGTAATTTCTTCAACTTCACTGATAACGTAAGTTCATAGGAATCGTCAGAGTTCCACAATCATCATGCAAGCCCCTTTCAACATACTTGGATTACTTGCAAGAAAATTTCTAAATTCAATAGAAATCAGAATGTGGTACTTACTCCTGAATGCCTTGGGCTTAATTTATCTTCAGTGCTATGCTTTGCTTAGTAAAATTGGCTGCCTGCTAGATTTTCCCTCTAAACCCCACCCCCCACCCCATCCTAGATTTCAATAACCTAATACATTGCCATAAGATCCAACTTTTTCAACATGTTCCTACCTGGTTTTTTCCTTCCCATTGGTTATGCATTGGCTGAAAGTACATCATCTCTTCAAGGATTTCTCCTCAGCGGACTTAATTAGAAACTGGAGTGTTATAGCTATATCCTCGCCTTCCTCCCCTGTGGTCAAGATTGTTGGGTACCACCGCCTCAGTTCAAGGTGAAGCTAAACTTTGATGGAAGCTCCTTGAGTATTCCAGGTCAGTCGAGAGTTGGGGGTGTGTACAGAAACGAGGAAGTAAAAGTCTTGGCCCTTTACTCGGGCCCAATTGGGGTGGGAGATTCATTAAGGGCAGAAGTAGTGGCCTTATTTCAAGGATTGAAACTGGCAAAACAATGGGGCATGCAGCAATTAGAAGTGGAAGGAGACTCCAAGCTGGTAATAGGGTGGATGCAAACTGGAAACCTGGGTGTGTGGTCTCTTAGACAGCCTCTAAGAGAGATTAATAGCTTAGCAAGGGAGATTGGGGTGCACTTTAATTGGGTAAGAAGGTCAGCAAATGGAATGGCTGACACTTTAGCTAAGCAAGGAGTTACTAGGGAGGCTTTGTTTTGGGCCTGTTTGTAAGTTTTTTATTTTCTTTTTCCATCCATTTTGTGGGTGGTAAGCCTGTAATCTTTTCAATTATCTAATAAAGTTACTGTTTCCTATCAAAAAAAATGATGAAAAGCAGACTAAGATGGTTTGGGTGAATGCAAGTAGACCATCCAAAGCACCAGTAAGAAGTGATCTATTTCAATTTGAAAGAGCTAGAAGAGCTAGATGCAGACCAAAATGGGCATTGGTTTGAGTGAGAAATGATTTAATAGCCCATAGTTTAACAATGGATATGACAATGAATGGAACAGAATGGTGGAACAGGATTCATGTTGCTGACCTCATATAGTTGGACAAGGCTTAGATGATGATGATGATTGATAATAGGTTCCCATCTGTTTGTCTAAAGATCATTTAAATCAGTTTTCATGAGCATATACCATTGGACAATCTAGTGGAATTGGAATGAGATTAGAAATTAGTTATTGGGTAGTATTCAGTCACACACACACACACAAGGTTGTCTAGCTCTTACCTTTCTGTTCCAATTCAGAAGTTTAATATTATCCCTCTCAACTATATTTTCTTTTTTATTTTTCTGTTCTTTTTAATTTTTCATCAAGGAATAGGGCATTCTAGCAAGCATTTTTTAATCAAAATGGCATTCTTAACTTAGCTACTCAAAATCCTTCAAACATTCTAGAAGAAAGACAAAAAAAAGAAAGAGTAAACAAAACTCCAAACCTACAGTCATCTGAGCTTCTCCTTCCCAACATTCTTCTTTGCTGCTTCTTTAATTTTCTCAATGTAGCCTTCAATTGGTGGTGTTAATGTCGCCCATGAACCAATTAGCAGGAAAAGGAGTCAGATCTGGCACCAATGCTGCAGCTTTTAGATGCTCCGGAAGTGCCTCGATTGCTTCTTTCTTCAATTGCAGCAACGTTGACTCTGCTGCCTGCCTAGCCCGGTGCCGCCTCATCAGAACCCTACGTTACTCCTTCGCAAGTCTTCGACCATCCTCGACATCAATTCATACTTCGGGATCCCCTTGCAATCAACCAGGCCCAACGAGATCAAATCTAATCCCGGAGTCCCAATAATCGTTGGACCCTCTTCCACACTTTTCTCTGATTTCTTTACCTTCAAAGCATCAATCTCACGCTGTCGATCTTTACTTATGAGTCCTAGCTTCTCTCACTCGGCTTCTCGTTCCCTTTGTTTAGGCGTCAGGTATCATATTGGCATAGGGGCATTCAGATAGGAATCAACCATCCTGTTCAAACGTTCAGTTGCTTCGTTCATTCGACCCCCGCCACCAGAAGTGCCTTTTTTCTTAGGGATCTTGGACCTCTTCAGTGGTTTCCCTGCTTTGATCTTGGCTTTTCCTTTCGCAGTCCCACTCACAGAACATCGTTGCAGAAACCGGTGACTCAGGGTTTCAATAGATGAAGTAAGATATCTTAATCTAGAGATGTTGGAGCTTGGGATCATCTTCCAGTCCCGAAGGAATTAAGGAATTTCCAGGGCTTCTCGGGTTTGAACTTCGATGACACTGAAATGAGAGAGAGGGAGAGGAGATTATGCTAATAGATCGAAGGAGCAAGCATAAACTTAATATTACATATACAAATCAGTGTTGAGACTTAAATCCATGCGAATGGCAGAAAACCAAAGTTGCTGTGTTTCTTTGCAATAAAATGTTCCAATTCTCTTCCTCTGTAAAACAAATGCAGTTGTAATTCCCAATATTTATATCCTATATACAACATAAAACAGTTCCACAGAACCAACTGTGCTCGTTGACCCTTTAGCATTTCTATTTCTAAACTGATGTAAGCGGTACAGTTTTGATTTGCCAATCTGCTCCAAACATAAATTACTATCAACCCTGGAAGGTAGAAATAATAAGGAAAACTATAAATAAAAGAGAACAAAAAGCACTGAATCAAAAAACAGAGTAGCTCATATACTTGCAAAATTTAGTTCTAATGCCACTAGGACTATTTTTTTGGTCTGTCTCTCCTGATTTTTGCAGGCCTGTACAAGAAGATGATTTGGTGCAATGAATTACAGAAGCCAATAATGAACTCTACACAGATATTGAAGCATCCAAAGAAAGAAAGAAAAAAATTAAAGGAGAATGGTTACGCTAATTAGACTTTCACTCCGCACTGTAAAAACTATAAAGGGATGAAGAAGAGACATACATACCGGAGGAGAGTTAAGAATCAGTTGTAGGATCCACCTTCAGGCGTAGGGAAGGAAATCGACTGCGAATATACATAACAATGAAGGGAACCAACTACTGCACCACACACATTGATTCAGGCAAAGGAAGGACCAGGTCCAGGAATCTATCGACTATCGCTCGTGTCCTGTGGATAGGGCGCGCACAGCATTTTGTGCATTCGATCCCAAGTCGGAGTCCTTAGCAACTAGCCAATTGGCACCTTGCTTGCTCAAAGCCCTTGCGATATCATATCTTTCTAGTAGCATAGATGTTTCGTAAATTATATTATAAAATATTAAAAATCACAATAACTGTAGTTGTATTTTTAGAAATATTATTTAAAAATAAAATATATATTAAAAAGTTATTAAATCATTATAAGATGATTGTTTGATATTAATGAAATAAACTAAATAATTATAAATTATAGATTCAAACTTATATAGTAAGAATTAATTATATATTTTAACAATAAGCAATATATTTTCTTAATCAAAGGCATTAAAAATAGTTAAAAAAACACAATAAACATATTTCTATGTAAAAAAAAATATAGATACGAGAAGAATGTACAAACTAATAATAAAAGTGTCAAACTAAACCAGGAGTAGCTCCAATTGTCTGGGTCGAACGGTTAAGTGGTTCAATCGTTCGGGTCGAACGGTTCAACCTGTGACATCATAAATAAATTAAAAATAAAAAATATATTTATAAATAATAAAAAATAATACAAAATTAAATAAAAACAGAAAAAAATACAGTAAAATACAAAAATAAAATTATCTAAATAAAAACTAATATAGTACAAAATACATAAAAAAATATAAAAATAAAATACACAAAAACACAAAAATTTCAAAAATACAAAAAAATAAAATCATAAAACTTCATCAGTAAATCTCTCTCTCTCTCTCTCTCTCTCACACATTGGATGGTGGAGTAGCTATGACTAACCACTGTGAATCTTCCATCTACTTCATCTGAAGCAAGAAACAGAGCAGCCTTTGCTATATGCATTGGGTGGGCTTTAACACAGTGCCCTTCAAGTTGGCTGCAGCACAAGTGACAACTTCCATGCTATTTGGGTCCAAATTGAAGGCATTGCAGGCCAATGGGATAGTGATTCCAAAAGGGGAGATGCAGTTGATCCTAATGCCATGAGCCCCCAGGTCACTACAGGCTGACCGGACCAGCCCCACCAATAAGTGCTTAGAAGTGGTGTATGTACGAGGAGCAGAGCCACCCAAGGCCGTTGCCACAATTTCAGTGCAGAAGATCGAGCCGCATATCTTTCTCTCCACCATAGCCCGACTTGCGTGCTTAATTGTCGATATCACCCCTCGCACATTGGTGAGCATGGTGTTGTCAAACTCTTCCATATACATCTCTAGAATGCTGCTTAGAGGATCCAAGATCCCTACTGATTGTCGCAAGTGATTGCTGATGCAAGTGGCTGCAACTATTACTGTCGCTAGAAACCCTCACCCGCCGCTGCAAAATCGTCAACCGCCACTGCAAACTTGGTTGTAGGCAAGCTCGCCGTTCGCTGCTGCAAGTGCAAGCTGCTACAAGGCCCACAACTCTTACTACTGCTTGCAAGTGCTACCCATTGCCTACAAGTTCGTCGTCGCTGGTCGCTGTCGGACGCTGGAGGTGTTGGCTACTGCAGGTGGTCGATTGGGTCTAAGGGTTGAGATGAGGGAACTCGGGAAACCCTAAAGCTAAAGGGACTAAACATTCAAACTGGATTATTGGGTTGAAGAGAAGGTATATTATTTTTTATTTTTTTTATTTAAAACATTGAAAATAAAAAGAGTAACCCGCGAACCGCTGCCCAGGTCGAATGATTTAGCGATCCGACTACCCGAATTAGCGGTTTTCTGACTTTTTCAAAAGTTTTTAGAAATTTCCGATTTTTAATAAAACTAGACCCAGGGGGCTAACCGGCTACCAGTTTTTCCAGTTCGGTCTGGTTTTGAAAACCATGCAAAAAAAGTACATGGGCAAAAAAGCAAGGATAAAACTATTGATAGGGATAAATACATACCAATAATCAACCCCTCTTTATTTTAACATGTTGAAAAAGGATCAAGGATTCAAGGCAGCCTTCCCAAACTCTAAAAACTCCCATACCCCCTTTTGTATCGGTGTATCCATAGGTTTCCATGACCTTTACGAATACAATATCGTGTACCTCTTGTACTCTTCTTTTAATAAATTCTTACCTTACCACTTAAAAAAAAAAAATAAAAGAAAAATAGGATTCATATAGCCAACTCCACATAAAACAATAATTACGATAATGTCTTGATGTTGATGATGATGGCGAAATTTTTTTGGTGACATCTACTTCTCCTTACTTTGTTAAAAATGGAAATCTTTTTAAAATTGACCTAGAAATGGGATCCCATCTTTAGTCACATTCGTTTTTACTAACAACAAATCCTATAGTGGAAATGGGCAATTTAATCATTCAAGTCAAACTGGTCAATTTATGATGTCATAAATTGGATAAAATATAAAAATTAAATGAAAATAAGATAAATTTTGAAAATGACAGAAATTTGTGGAAAATGGATGTCTCTAATATTATATGTTTATTATCATCATCATCTAAGCCATGTCCCAGTTGGATATATGAATCATATTTCACCATTCCAATTTATTCATTGCTATCTTTTTTTTTTGAAGTGCACTTATTGCCATATTTATTATTAAATTATGAGCACTTAAATCACTCTTTACTATTTCAATCCATGTCTTGGTCACCTCCTAGTTCTTCCAATCCCATCAATTTGCAATACATCATTTCTCCTTAGAGTGTTGCAAATGGTCTTCTATGCATATGACGATATCATCTCAATCTACTTTATCTCATTTTACACCCAATGGAGTTACTCCTAAGCTGCTTTGAATGATTTCATTCCTACCACTGTTCCTTTGAGTTTTTTTAACTCATCTTTCTCAGGATGGCTTGATACCATGTAAGAGTACAATACATTAGATAGACTCAATCTCTCGAGGAGTCAAATTGGATGGCATTTTATATTGTGAGTGTGTCTTTACATTTGTACAAGTTTTTCCATATACAAGTGAAAGAGTAGAAGATAATAGTATTGTAACAATGTGATATCAAGTTGAGAAATAGGAGTGGGAAGACATGTCTTCTCATGGCTAACATTTCCATCACTGACCTGTCCATGTTTCATTAGGGATCACGGTTCCAACATGATTTGTATCGGACATCTCACCATAAGATTGAGACCCACCATGTCTGCCATGTGCAAACACAAATCATGTTAAAATGTCGAACAGGTTTTGGTTGTGAGCAGATCCGACCTCCTAAGTAATGGGCTTCAAGCTCTTTTTTTTTTTTTTTTTAAGAAAAGAAAAATGCATTCACTAAAAAAACAAGAAGGGGAGGGCATAAACCTTACCCCTTGAAGAAGGAATCCATACATGAGAGTCGTGTTCATTAAGTTATCTGAACCTAGAAGTAGTTTAATTAGAATAGAAAGGATGATAGCCTTTGTTTGGCCTTGAAGAACTCCAAACCAGTTCCAAGTGTTTCTTTGACCACATACCGTGTCCTTCCTTGGATTTTTGACCCTTCTCCTGTTTCACTGTTATAAAATCTTGGTCTATTAAGGTTGAATTTGACATTCCTTATTTTAAAGACTTATTTTGGTTGCAATGTAAATAAATTTGCACTGTTGCAAAACTATGACAGTGCAAATAATTTGAGTGTAAATTTTGAACTATTTTTGTTTCAAATTTTAGTTTATTTTGTTTGATTACGATACAAATGAAGTAAATTAAGACATGGAGCAAAATAAAGTAAAACCCAAAACAAAATTAAATGAAAATTTGCATTTTTTTTTTCATTTGCACTCCTATGCATTTGTATTAGCACAAAAAAAAAAAATTAAGCTACAACCAAACACAGTCTTAAAATGCCCCTATGAACAGGAGATAAGTCCTTAAAATAAGGAATGCCAAATGCAGCATAGATGGGCTTCAGCATCACTAACCCTCACCATTCTGGGGTTTTACCTCTACAAATTGAGCTTCCACTTCTTTATTTTGATCTTCATCCTCTATTGGAGAAATTTGCCTTACATTACTTGGCTGTTTTTCAATAATACCCTGCTTAAGATTTAGCTAATTCATTCCATAACATCCAATCTTACCTTCTCACCATGATGGCCATCATCCAATTCATTTATGTTGGTCATTTCATCTACCCCATTAGACATATATATATCCAGCACCACATCTTCAGCAACTACTATTATCACCATTCACCCGCCCATCGGAGTCTCTTCCACATCTTCAACCTGAATGGAGTTTTATCCGTCCTCTTGAACCTTAATGCAATTCAGGCCATCATCTTTAGGTTGTCCATTAACAACCAAGGTCTCACAAGTACCGATCGTTTGGTTGGCATTTATACTGCACTGATTACTTTTTCATTGATTTTTCCTTCTTCCAAACTCGATATGTATAGTAACAACACTGCCTCTGAGCTTCCTTGCAAACATTCAACTTCGTTGTGGTATTTTTCAAGCACCTTCTATTCCATGAACACTTTCCCTTCACTTTGGACCACACCAATTTGATCCTCTCCATTATATATCCTAAATGTTGATATTTTCTCCATCTTCTTGCATACCAACTGTTTGATTAAAAAACCCATCTCTGGTTCTTTCCTGATTAGGTGGAATTGAAAATTCTTCCTTAGAAGCTACCTGAATAGACAGATTTTGTACACCTTCAATCAAGTTCAAGGCACCTTCCTTTTCAACGTCCAAAGCTTTACTATCCTATCCATCGTTTCCAACCAAGTTTTGATTCGGCAGAACCTCAGGTTGCACTTTCCGACCAGTGTTATTGCCGTCCATCCTCCTATTCTGTTTATTTTGTTTACAAGCTGCAACACCATGCCCAACTTTATAACAGTTGGTGCAGTAATCAGGCACTTGTTCATCATATATAACATCTTTGCCAAAAACCTTCTCGACCTGTATCGCTCCACACCCTCCTCGAAGGATGTTTAAGAGGATCTATTTCAATGCACAGAGAAATAGTTGCAGGGTCAAATTTCAAAATTGGTCCAATTGACCGAGCTATGGAAGACGGCAAATTTTCTAAGTAGAAATTCACTGGAACCCAGACTGGGACTATTGAAGGTACCCAGCCTGGATCAAACGCCGGTACCAATTTGAAGGGTCTAAAGAGAAGATTTGACTCTGAAGTTTTCTTTAATCCAAACTTTCAAATAATCTTCCTCCACTGCAGCAAAACCTATGGGCTAGCTTCAAGTTCCACCAAACATTCTTCAAAGCTAAAATATTCAAAACCTTCCCCAAGGATGAGACGAAAAACAACTAACAAGCTGATTTTAGCTACAAGCCTTTTCCTTACTGCAGGAAGCCTGTTAGGTAAATGCTTGGATTGATGACCTTTGCCTTTAAGTGGCTAAAGACCATGCAACAGATGCAAGCAGCTGCAGGTACCATCCATACATGTATGCATTTTGTTGGGTGATGGGAAGCAATTCACATGGGCCCTTGCATGCAGGTCTATAAGAAAGACAAAATCATGAAAATGAGGGTACATCCTACCATCTTTTACTTAGGTTTCTTGACAAAGATGCTGGCTTATCTTCTCCCGTGAAGAAGAAAATGGCCTCGAACCCCCTCCCCCATCTATCTCCTTTGTCAATCTCTTGTTCCTCTTTGTCTTCTCCAAATTAACCATGTGGTTTCACCATCCTCTCACATGCTTCCACAATCATTTGCATCACTCTCCACCCATTTGTTCGATTACTTTTATCCAAATTTCGTCATATTTCTTTTCTTTTGTCTTTACATGTTGTTTTCTTCCTTAGTCACGAAAGTTCCTACCTATTTCTTTTGGAGGTTCTACTGTATTTACGAATTGCAGTGAGCCCTGACTCTTGTCATGCCTGTTCCTTTTGGAGCTTCTGTTTGCATCTTAAGTTCTTAACTATTTTTAATTGTGGAAGGAAGCTAAGACTTTAAGTCTTTAATTAGAAAGTTTTTCTTCTAACAATTGAGTTTCCATGCATCTCTTCTAATTAATTACCATTTGTTATAAACTAATTATTTAGGTATCATAGCATTGAAAAGTGTGAAGTGGAAGACAAAGTGCTTCAATCAAACCAATCTAGAATTAGTAAACAAAATTTTCTTATGTCTCTGTTAGCTAGTTTTTGATTCATAGAACAAATAATAAGTAATAAACTTGCACTTTCTCAAAGGCTAGCTTGGACAGATGGAATAATAGGAGAACAGAGGGTGCAAGTAAAGTGGTTGATGGGCCAGCAACTATTGGGAAAGACTCCAACAGAAATGTTAATTATTTGGGAAGAATCTCACTTTGCAAGGGAAATCAGAGAAGTTCGATCCTATTGGATAGGATTGGTGTCCCAAACATGAGAGAGCTATACCTAGAGCAAGGATGTATTAATTACTAGTTGTGGAGGTAGGGTTATGTAGTTTTCCTCACAGCTCCTATATTTGGTCTTGTGTAGGTTGGTGATGGCTAGTTACGTACCTTGCCTGTGTTAATATTTAAATTTTAATAAAATTTGAAGATGGCCTCCTCCACCTGGAGCAATTTAGGGGTTTGAAAGAAAAGTGATATCACACTCTCCGCATGATGTATGCTTAATATATACAAAGTGTTTTTTATGAACCCATTTCAACCATCTTCCGTAAATTCTTCCACTGAGTATGGTGGAAGGGTACGTGTACATAAGGGGAGGATGAAGAGATGAAAATATTTAAAGACATCTAGATTTTAATCGGGGGTTGGGGTTTTGAATTTGATTTGTCAAAGTTTTTTCCGGTATGTTTATAGCTCCGTTCTGAGGTTCTCTCTCTTTTGAGTTCAAATCAACCCCCACAAGACTGCACCCCACAGCACATCCCCGCCATATATTGGGAATATCTCTAGATGATGACATCATCATTTCTGATACTATTGTCAGAAGATGTTTTCAATATATGGCAGAAATGTGTTGTGGGACATTGTGGGACGCAGTCTTGTGGGGGGCTGATTTGATCTTCTCTCCTTTTACTTTAAAAAAAAAAAGCATTTTCTCTGGGTATGTATGCATGTATGTATGTATGTATATGGGGTCACTTTATAAAAAAACCATCAAAAGTTAGGATTGTATATCCACTTGGATATGTGTTTTAAGCAGATTCCAAGAATCTGAAGAAAATATTCTTTAAAGAGGTCAGAAAATAAGTTCTCTGGCAGCAGCCCAATGGTTTTGATTTATGGACCAAATGGGTAAACGTCATCTAACATCTCCCTGTGCTCCGTATGGGGCACAACTTTTGTGCTTCTCTGTTTTTTTAATATATCAATGTAATAATAAAAACAAAAAAGAAAAGAAAAGAAGACACTTAGATAGTAACTCCCTGCCCAACACCTCAGAGACATCAATGCATGCCTATCCATCAGTATCACACATTGATTTCTTCAATTAAACATTTAAACCATTAATTTGTTGTGTGACAACCAAAACACCAACCATTCTTCATCTTTAACATATAAAATTCTGAATCTACTTGGTTCATATATAATGCTTCATATAGCTTACCTGTCCCAACAAAGAAAGAGAGAGTATCAAACTATAGATTATATCTTTTATTTAGGTCCCGTTTGATTTACAGGAATAGGGGTTTGAAATCAGAATGGGAATGGTTCATTCCTATTCCAACTGTTTGGCTGGGTAAAATTGGAATTCTATTCCCATTTCTGGTAGAATGGCATTTCCCCATTTGAGAAATGGTTATTCCCTCTCCTTTCTTTTAGAATAAAATCTCATTTCAGCTGATTCTAATTCTTATTTCGATTTCTGTCTGAACTAAACAGATTATGACAATAGACAATTCTAATTCCGATTCCAAAGTTCCAATAACAAAATTTTCATTTCTGAAATGAACAGCTAGAATCCATCGATGCTTTGTTGTTAATCTCACCATCAGCCTCGGTTATTGGCTTGGACCACCATGGTCTATTGTTAAAGTTCTGCTGTCTCTGGCATAGAATACTGTATGCTTATCCATAGCCATGGAGCTAGCATTTCTACTTTATAAGTCGCTATCCACAGTGTCAGATACCAAACTAACCCTTAAGAGGAGTCTCTCTCTCTCACATGTGATTAGGTGAATCATCGTTTGAAATATGACAAAATTGCCCGTGCCACATGCTTCTTGAATTATTGTAGTACTATCATTAATTTGGGAAATTATAGTCATTATAATTTGTAAACCTAGAGGCCGACTTTTACAAGTGAAGGGTGACTTATGTCAATTTGCAGAACATTTTTGGAGCTTTCTCTATCTAATGTGTTATAGTTTTTGGTCTTTCTTACTTCTTTAACACTTCTATACACGAGAAACCAAAACTAGAAGTCTATATTGTATATATTATACAAGCAACAAGAAATATAAAAAGATCCACAAAGCCCTCTCTCTCTCTCTCTCTCTCAACAAATGCTGCGCTGCTTCATTCTCTTTTTATTCACACAAGGGATTCACTTGGAGAGCGTTAAGGGTCTAATCCGAATCCTGAAGTCAGAGCTCAGAAGTCCAAAAGATAGGCCACTTCTTCACCTAAAAGAGTGGTAGGTACAGAAATTAAGGAAGGAATGAAGAAGATCGAAGAAGAAATGACTAGTAGTGAGGTGGTGAAGAAGGCACAGTGTGGGTGCTGTGGGATGTGGGAGGAATGCACAGTGGGCTATATAGGGTGGGTGAAGGAGAGGTTCTGTGGGATATGGGTGTGCGGCCTATGTGAGGAAGCCATCAAGGATGAACAAGCCAGGCTCGGTGTGGGCGTGGAGGTTGCTTTGAGGGTCCATACCATGTTTAGAGAGACAGCAAATGCTGACCCAGCACTTCATATCGCACGTTCCATCCTTCATATTCTCAAGAAGATATTGTCTTCCTCTTCTTCTGCTTCTGGTAAGGCTTCTCAGCCAAGAGTAGCACAACCCTGGTAGATATATAATGAACTAACTTTGCTACTTGCTTTGTCCGGTACTAGAATTAATATTCCCGACGCCCGACGGTGAGTACGTTTAATTATATATCATAGATGATGTAAATTAAAGAAGGATGGTTGAACTTTATTCATCAAATCTTGCATTCCAACCTTTTGTTTTAATGTCTTATCTGGGAAAGCTTTTTATTGTCTTGATACGTTCATTTGGTGAAGCAATTCGTCTTTCTTTCTGTGTGTGTGTGTAGAGATATATAGAGAGGTAATTAAGAAATGATTTCAGTGCAAGAAACCAAAAAGAAAAATAGATATACCAAGAGATTGGGGTAGGAATGAGAAGGACCAATAAAGATCAGAAGTGATTCCTCTGAGAAAAATGTTTGCTTTTGGCTTTTCTAAAACATCTCTAGGCCTCTCTTTTTTCTATAAGAATTTTCTTCCATCTTATCCATCACATAAGTATTGTCACAACTCGGTTTTGGGAGGTGGGGTGCATTTCCTAAACTAACAAGATTGTACACTTGAGTAAATTAATCAAATCTCTGTCCTTCAGGGTCACTAACTAAAGAGCTAAAAGGTACAATTAATATAATTGAACCAGGGGTGAGATTGAGTTACCCCCTCCCCCCCTCTCCCAATTGCTTCCTACTAGACTAGGATTATGACTTCTCAGAAAAAAAAAAGTTGAATTAGAGAGTGTCCTAAGGTTAGTGAGTAAAGGTGCAGCTGTGAGAAGGCTGAACTCTGAAGGTAAATCTTTGTTCCTACTTGAGAGTTGGATTAACTCGGCTAGCTCATGGTCATTAGGAAAACCTAAGGGAGTGTCTGTGTCACTGTGTGTTTTCTTCCAAATCAAATTTTCTTCATGACTATGTTTATTTGGGTATGTATTCTTTATGGTTTCTCTCTGGATGCATGTTTTATATTTGGAAAAGTGTTATTTTTCCAAGAAATGCTAGTACCTTTGGGAAGAGTATGAACGGAAAATTGCCACAAGAGACACCAGCGCCACGGTTGGAAACTACTAGAACCAGCATTGTTAAGCCTCAAAAGAGCCAAACTGATAACTAAAGCTTGGTCTTAAGTCTTAATACCACTATAATCCTATTCATTAGCTTTAATTAGTACTGTTGCTTGCTTAAGTTCTGCCATATTGTGATTTGTGCTCAACAGCCAACAGGGTTGTGTCAACATCTACAGCCACATTGCCCATTAATGGCCATATGGGTATCTCATGGTTCAATTGGAAGCATCAATTTCCTTGTTTTTGACTCATACGAATGATGGCTTACGTGTGTATATGTGTGTTTGTCCCCGTGCTTTCTTGTCTTACTTTGTTTCAACAACCTTGAAGAAAGACAAACACACGTAAATTACAGAGCCTTAGACAGAAGCATGCACAGAACTTTTTGTGGAAGGTAGAATCATGGGTTCGATCGGGTCTACCAGACCCATAAAACAGTCTTTGGCAAGTAACTAGCTAGCTATGTTTCCCAGATTCACAGGAGACACTGAAAGGTTCTGGCTAGTATGACTGCCTGTTTGGGAGGATTACTTTCACAATATTTCTGCTTTTGGCTTTATAAGGTAGGACCCTTTTGAAAAGCCTACAAGCAATGTTTGGTGAAAGAGCAGGAGAGTCCAAACTCTCCTGTTTCTGGCTTTTCGAAGTGGAATCCACTTGGAAATCCTATAAATAATGTTTGGTGAAAAATCTGGAGGGCCTAAAGAGGGTTTTCAGTTTTCATTCACACAGACATTTTGGCATTGTGAGATGCAGTCCACCTAATTATCTTTCAATTACATGGCACTCCTTTGTTAAAGCTTGGCTTCTTGGAATAAGCTCAGCTAAAGCATTTCGACCAAAGCTTATTAGGCCCTTCCAAACGGAACTACATATAATTATATTTGTACAGTGAGAATAGTCCCTTTGGCTCTGGTTGTTTGCATTGTAAATCTGAATTATATACAAACTTTGCACCTTTTTTCACTTCTCAATGATGATTTGTACCCTTATATATATGATTCAAAATTTGTACTTTTTTGTTGACTTATTTGCATTCATTAACCATATATGCAAGTTTGCGCCACCTTCCTACTACCTCAATGCTACATCATCTTGATTCCTATCCCACTATCCTAAACAAATAAACCTAGCTCCTATCTTCATTATCTTCTATATGAAAAAGGATTAACAGTCCACAGCCGGGTGAACAGCTATTGCATTCAGCTAATCCTTTCACCTTTTAAATTAGAATTTATTCTTCCTATTTGCACTTCCATGCATTTAATACAAAGGTGGTCTTGGACCATGGACTCTGTCCATTAGAAAAGATAAAAAAATGCATAAATTAGATGGCTAAATCAAGGTTTTTAAAATTGAATCGGACAATGAACCTTTCAGGAGTCTGGTTCCCGGGTCGAACAGTCCGACTGTTAGAACCGAACGGATGGCATGTTCTGAAAAAACGACCAAAAACCGCTGAATGGTTTGAACGTTTGACCGCCCAGGTCAGCGATTTACTGACCAAATCAATGGTTTTGGCCAAAATGACAATTCTGGGGTAAAATGGAATTGGTCAGCGATTTACTGACCAAACCAATTCCTGGTTTTTTCTGGTCCGACCATCCGGTCCAGTTTTGGAAATCATGGGATAAACGAATAAGAACAAGGGAGAGACCACAGAGCTCCAAAAAATGTCCAATTTTGCAATAATTTAAAACCAGATTCGTCCAATGGCTCTGGTCCTGATCCTATCTAAGGCAAGGAAGCACGACGTTGATACGTCCAGGATTGCGATACCAACTCCCCCACAAGTTGGTACCTCCAAACTCCAATCCATCAAAGACTATTGTTCTTTTCTGCAACGCACGAAGAACTAACATTTGATCTGGACCACCCTGCACTGCAGATCAAACAGAGTCCTTTGGCCCACTCTGCTAACACATGAATTAAACAACTATTTATTAATGAAATAATAAGAGAAAGTTGACGAGTGACGACCCTGTATTCGCATGATGAGCTCTCTTGGATTCTGATCAAACAGTTGACAGATATGGGAGCAGTGAAAGGGATCGGTTCGTCACTCACAAGTTGATGAAGGAAGGATCACGGATTACAGTCTGATGGTATAATTGAAAATCAAGACAAAGTAGTACCGAAGGTAGGGTCTTGTTCCATTGTATATTGGTAGCCCATTTCTGACAATAGTACCAAACGATACACCGAGTGTGCTCTTTCAAGTGTACCATTGTATCAAGTACCCTGCTATATATCTATCTCCCCTCCCTAGTCCTTCCGTCTCTCCCAGCAGGGACCAAGAAAAGGTGATACAGAACCTGCAAGCCTAATTAATGAAGGTTGAAGGGTGGTTCTTATCTCCGATCCGCCTTATGGATGTGTATATCCAGGATACATCAGCCATGAACATCCCTTGTGATATGATATATATGAGACCAATATATAGTTACCTGATTCAAATAACAACCTGGGAACTACCAACTAGCTCAGGACTGATTCCATATATATGCTTTGGTGGATCAATTGACAAACTGCAATGACATACATTTGGACTCTGAACCTAATAGATGACAATGACAAAAGTTGTCTGAATTGATCTAATAAACTAACCAAATCTAGGTAATAGGATTTACCGGCCAATCCTCCATTATATTGGCCAGGTGATTAAAGCACTACTCCTTTTAAGGCCATGTTTTAGGAGTGTTTATGTTAAAAATAAGTGTTTAAAAACAAGTGCTTATTTAAATAAGCATTTGTTTGTATTTAGCACCCAATTTTTTTAAGTGTTTATTTTAAAAAATAAGCATTTATTTTATAATGGGTGTTTGGTGGTCTTTTTCTCCAATAAGCACTTGTGATTCTTTTGTCTTTCACTTTCTTTCAAATTTTCAAAATATCCAATCCAAAGTAAAAGTACTTTTGTAAAAATACTTTCATATAAAAGTACATTTATAAAAGTACTTTCATAAAAGTGTTTTCGTAAAAGTACTTTTATTATAAAAGTGCTTTCATAAAAGTATTTTACTTTCATGTAAAAGTACGTTTATAAAAGTGCTTTCATAAAAGTACATTCATAAAAGTGCTTTTGTAAAAGTAATTGTTATGTTTGTGCTTGAATTCTTTGTGGCAAGCCGCTTCATGAATCCGCTCCAAATTAATTTGAGAAAAACTTGAAGGCAAATTTTCATAGTGGTTATGGTGGATATGTAGGGCGGTATGGACCCGATCCATATTCATCTTATAGGTCCGAACCGAATACGAAGAATTATGTATTTTCAAGGGTTTTCTCTCTTTTATACAGAGTCTAAGTCTTGTGAGAGATGAGTGAGGCTTTGGGTGTATTTGGGGCCTAGGGTTTTCTCTATGAGAGCGGAACTTTGTACTTCTTCTCCTTTTCCATCTTCATAGTGGATTTCTGTTCCTCCTTTGCCTGTGGACGTAGGCTATAAGCTGAATCACGTAAATTTGTGTGTTCTTTGCGCTTGTTTCTCTTTATCTCTATTTTTACTTTCAGTTTGGGTGCCATTTGAATTTGTTTTCTTGGGTTTTTCCGTAACAAACTGGTATCGGAGCCCTATTTTTCGTTTGGCATTTATAATGTCATTAATGAAGTTTGATATTGAGAAGTTCAGTGGTAGCATCAGTTTTAGTATTTGGCAAGTCAAGATGTGTGCCATCTTGGGACAAGACGGACTACACAAAGCTTTGTACGGGAAGGAGAAGAAACCTGCAACTATCAGTGATGAAGAATGGGAGGAGTTAGATTTTAAAGCCCTAATCATGATTCAGTTGCTGCTATCAAATGAAGTTTTGTGAGAAGTTGTTCATGAGAAAACTACTGTGGGTTTGTGGCGATAGTTGAAGTCTCTATACTTGTCAAAATCTCTTGCTATTAAGTTTTACTTAAAACAACGATTATTCCTATTTTGGATGGCTAAAGATAAAGCCCTTTTGTTACTTTATTCTTTACCACCCTCATATAAGTCTTTTAGAGAGTCCCTCATCTATGAAAGAGATACCATTAGTGTAGAGGATGTTAAAAAGACATTATTCTCTAAAGAGGTGATTGATAAAGACTTGACTATAAATAGGAATAATAGTCAAGACTCTAGATTGTTTGCAAGATGGAGGTCTAAGGATAAGGGCTCAAATAGTAAACCAAAGTCTAGATCAAAATCTAGACATAAGAACTTGACCTATAACTATTGTCACAAGAAAGGGCACATTAAGTCAGAATGTTATAAGTTGAAAAACAAAAATCAGAATGAAGAAAAGAAAAAGAATAACTCTGCAGAGGCTAGTGTGGATGAGGATGAGAATGTGGATGTTCTCTTAGTGAGAAATGATAGAACCAGATCCAAGGATGAATGGATTCTGGATTCGGGTTGTTCCTACCATATGTGTCTTAATAAGGACTAGTTCTCTACCTATGAATCTATTAATGGTGGAGTTGTATTGATGGGTAATAATGTCTTCTGTAAAACTGTGGGAAAAGGAACAATTTGAATCAAAATGCATGATGGTGTTGTGAGAACATTAACAGATGTACGGCATGTACCGGATTTAAAGAAAAATCTTACATCTCTTGGCACTCTAGATGCTGATGGGTGTAAATATTCAGTTGAAGGTGGAGTTCTGAAAGTCAGTAAGGGTGCTCTTGTTGTAATGAAAGGCATGAGAACAGGAAGTCTGTATGTGTTACAAGGTACTACTATCATAGGTTCAGTTGCGATTTCTACATCATCTCTATCTGAGTCTGACAAACCAAGTTATGGCACATGAGGTTAGGACATATGAGTGAAAATGGACTAACTATATTAAGTAGGAGAGGTTTTCTTTGTAGCCAAAGTACAAGAAATCTTGACTTTTGTGAACATTGTATTTTTGGGAAGTAGAAATGAACCAGTTTCAGTACACGTATTCACAAGATGAAAGACACTTTGGATTATGTTCACTCAGATCTATGGGGACCTTCACAAGTTCCACCAAATGGTGGTGCTCGATATCTTCTTACCATCATTAATGACTACTTCGGGAAGGTATGGGTTTATTTTCTAAAGCACAAGAATGATGTATTTGTGACTTTTAAACAGTGGAAAACTTTGCTTGAAAAGCAAGCAGGAAAGCAGGTCAAACGGTTAAGAATAGATAATGGCTTAGAATTTTGTAAAAATGAATTTAATGAGTTTTTAAAAAATGAAGGCATTGTAAGGCATCGCACTGTTGTCAAAACACCACAATAGAATGGAGTTATAGAATGTATGAACAGAACTCTACTAGAGAGAGCAAGATGCATGTTGTCAAATGCTGGTCTCTCCAAGGATTTTTGGGTAGAAGCAGTTAATACGGCTTGTCACCTGGTAAATCGATCTCCATCTACTATCATTGAGTGTAAGACTCCAAAAGAGGTATGGTCTGGCAACCCTCCTGATTATTCAACTTTAAAAATATTTGGTTGTCTAGCATTTGCACATGTTAATGTACGTCAAATAAGATCAAAAGTTGTGGTTTCAAAAGATGGAATGTTTAATATTTTTTTGCTTGGGGAACTAATTGGATTGTTGCGAGYGGAGCGAACGGGGCGGGCTTTAGAAGAAGCCTTTTGTTACTGAGCCGTCTTATTTGGAACAACGAGGGCCTCTCTGAATACTCAAAGTTTCATATCCGAGGCAAGTTTTCAAGAAACTTCTCGAGTTTTAGCAAAAGCCGCTCTACGAGGTCATATCAATTGGTTGAAAGGCCTAAAAGAGAACGTTGTTCTAGGGGGGATGATACCCGTTGGTATTGGATTCAAAGGAAGGCAAGCTTGAGCCTAGGGCCAAGAAGTGCATATTTCTTGGTTATGTTTCAGGTGTGAAGGGATACAGATTGTGGTATCATAATCCTAAATCACCAAAATTCATAGTTAGCAGAGATGTTACTTTTGATGAATCTGCTATGCTTCACCCAAGAAAGGAGTCTTCATTTTCTTGTGATGCAAATAAAACACAAGGTTTGGGAAAGAAGGTGGAGTTAGAAGTTAGAAGTTCTTCCGCACCTCAGTTTACATCAGTCTAGGTGCCCATTTCTACTGAGATAGAAGAACATGTACAAGAGGAAGAAGATGAAGAGCAGTATTCTATTGCTAAAGGTAGAATAAGGAGAGAGGTTAGACTACCTCAAAGATATGGTTATGCTGATTTGGTTGCCTATGCGTTGCCAGTTGTAGAGAATGTTGATGTTGCAGAACCTAATACTTATGCAGAAACTATCTCATTTGCTGATTCTGCTAAGTGGTTGACAACTATGCATGAACAGATTGAATCATTGCATAAGAACCAGACTTGGGAGTTGGTAAGACCACCTAAAGGAAAGAAGATTGTTGGATGCAAATGGGTTTTCAAAAGAAAAGAAAGTACTCCAGGTGTAGAGGATGCTAGATATAAGGCATGATTGGTTGCAAAAGGCTACAGTTAGGTACAAAGTGTTGATTTTAATGATCTCACCAATTGTTAGACATAGCTCCATTCGTATTTTTTTTGCTTTGGTTATTATGCATAATTTTGAATTAAAACAGTTAGATGTTAAAACTGCTTTCTTGCTTGGAGAACTTGATGAACATATTTATATGCATTAACCTGGGGGTTTTGTTGTTAAAGGGATGGAAGACCATGTTTGCTTGTTAAAAAAATCCTTATATGGATTAAAACAGTCTCCTAGACAATGGTATAGAAGATTTGACTCTTTTATGGCGGCTTTTGGGGTATCTAGATCCAAGTATGATAGTTGTGCTTATTTTAGGAAACTTGTAGATGATTCTTTTGTTTACTTGCTACTTTATGTTGATGATATGCTTATTGCAGTAAGAGAAATATCTGAGATCAACAGATTAACAACACAATTGAGTGGTGATTTGAAATCAAAGATTTGGGTGCAGCAAAGAAAATTCTTGGCATAGAGATTCAGAGGGACCGAAAAGCAGTGAAGTTATATCTGACACAACAGAAATATGTTGAGAAGGTTTTAGAGTATTTTGGCATGAAAGATGCTAAACCAGTAAGTACTCCTCTTGCAGCCCACTTCAAACTTTCAGCAAATTTACCACCACAAACAGATGAAGAAGAAAGATATGTCACATGCCCCTTATTCTAGTGCAATTGGGAGTATTATGTATGCCATGATTTGCACATGACCTGACATTTCACATGCAGTTAGTGTGGTGAGCAGATATATGTCATGTCCTAATAAGACACATTGGCAAGCAGTGAAGTGGATTCTCAGATACTTGGGGCTCGTTCGCTTTTCGGTAAGTTACTTACCCGGGTAAATGCAATTACCATGGTAAGTTTTTCCTAGGAAACACTTACCCAGGTAAGTGCATTTACCCATGTTCTTTTATTTCCTGGGTAAATAAGGTAATTACCATTTTAGCCATAAAAATATATTATTAAAATGGGCATTTTTGTCCCATTCAAGTATTGGCGACTTTCCCCCCAGGTGGAAAAGTTATTTACCCACCTAGGAGATATACCCAAGAAAATAAACTTTCCCTGGTCGCCACATAAATATGAAAAATGAACATGGGATTCTTGGTCAATGGGCACCAAAATCCCATTGATCAACTTTCCCCCTTCCAATATCCAAAAAAAAGAACACCCCCTTGAAAGGAACATCATATGCTTGTTTGGAGTTTGGGAGGAGCAGTGGCAGTTTGATGGGTTATGTTGATTTAGATTATGTAGGTGATCTTGACAGGAGAATATCACTCACAGGTTATGTATTTTCTATTGGTGGTTGTCCTGTTAATTGGAAAGCTACTTTACAGTCTATAGTTGCTTTATCTACTACTGAATCAAAGTATATAGTAGTGATTGAGGCAGTTAAAGAAGCTATTTGGTTGAGAGGTTTGTTTGGTAAACTCAGTTTGGGTCCAAAGGTGACTGTTGTCTACTGGATAGTTAGAATGCTATTCATCTGACCAAGGATCAAATGTACCATGAGAGGACGGAACACATTGATGTGAGGTACCATTTTGTCCGTAATGTTGTAGAACAAGGAGATATCATTGTGAAGAAGATTGGTACTACAAATAACCCAGCTGATATGCTAATAAAGCCTCTTCCTATGGCTAAGTTCAAGCATTGCTTAGACTTGATTGGTGTTTGCAACATTTCAGTTTGCACATTGGGGCTTTTTGCTGGAGAAGGTGGAGGAAGGTTACTATTCTGTGATGTTTGAGAGAATTCAAGCCAAGGTGGAGATTTGTTATGTTTGTACCTTGAATTCTTTGTGGCGACCCTTTTCATGAATCTACTCCGAATTAATTTGAGAAAAACCCAAAGGAAAATTTTCATAGTGGTTTATGGTGGACGCGTAAGGCGGAATGGACCCGATCCATATTCATCTCATAGGTTCGAACCAAATACGAAGAGTTATGTATTTTCGGGGGTTTTCACTCTTGTATACAGAGTCTAAGTCTCGTGAGAGACGAGTGAGGCTTTGGGCATATTTGGGGCTTAAGGTTTTTTCTGTGAGAGCACAACTTTGTACTTCTTCTCCATTTTCCATCTTCATAGTGGACTTCTGTTCTTCCTTCGCCTATGGACGTAGGCTATAAGCTAAACCACGTAAATCTGTGTGTGTTCTCTATGCTTGTTTCTCTTTATCTCTATTTTTACTTTCAGTTTGGGTGCCATTTGAATCTATTTTCTTAGGTTTTTTCCGTAATAGTAATTGATATTCTAAAAATTTACTAGGGACAATTTTGAGAGAAAAATTTTGAATAAGTGCTTATTGCATGAGCACTTAAAAAAAGCTGAAAGTTTAGGCTTAAAAATAAGCCCTTATTTTTAAAATATGCACTTATTTCAGACACTTATTTCCCAAACACCAATAAGTACTTAATGGTGTGGTTCCAACCCAAATAAGCATTTTTTTTCGAATAAACACTTATTTTTAAGCACTCCCAAACATGGCCTAAGTGGTCTCAGCTGCATGCATGCCCAAGAAAGGAAAGCCTTACATGTATTCGAGTTGGCTATACCTTCTATGGCAACTTAATTAATTACCCCACACCAACGAGTTAGTTGAGTTTTAAGTAAAGGTGTCAATGGACCGATTTTGGACTAGACCCCATCCAGTCCAAAATCAATTTGAACGGATTGGACGGACCAAAAGGACATAGTGGATTGGACCAATCCAATCCAAAATATTTATTAGATTGGATTGGATCTGGTCCGTCCGTAATAAATTTATATTGGATTTGGTTGGATTAAGCCAATAATCGGTCCATTGATATAAGAATATAGGTGTCACTGGGTTTGGATTGAAACCAATCTAAATTAAAATGAATTTAAACAAATTGTATGGTCTGAACATTGAATTGGACCAGTCCAAAATGGTCTAAATTATTCGTTAGATTGGATTGGACCTGATCCATTTATAATGGATTCACGTTGGACTGGATCGGATTAGACCAAATCGAATCCAATCGACACCCCTAGTTTTAAGGTTCCCCAAATATGGCATGCGTATACTAATGGTAGGCTATTTGGTATTTACCAAAAAAAAAAAAGGAGAGAGAAAAAGACTAATGGTAGGGGCTTATGCCTTGCCAACTGGTATTTGGAAACATGCAAACCTAAATGGATTTGGAAACATGTGAAAAATGGAAGTGGGTAAAAATGCAAAGAAAAATAATTGATAAAATGTGTTTGGAAACATGTGAAAAATGGAAGTAGGTAAAAATGGAAAGAAAAAGAATTGATAAATTTAATGAGAACCTAAGGGATGACCTCTTCATTAACGGTTTGGTCCTCAAGATTAATCTCTTTGGGTTGATCTTTAGGGTTTTCCTCTACACAATATTGGCATTCACCTATCATCAGCAATGTTTTTACTGTAAGCTAGAATGCTTTCTTAGAAATTCCTTTCTTTTCTTTCTTTGCATTTTTTTTTTCATTTGACTGTGAAGGAGCCAAAAATTTTTTTCTCCTTTGTTTTTATCTTGCATTCTTGCTCAATATGGCCATGTTTGTAACAAAATGAGTGGCATTTAAGTAGTTCTTCATAGATTATTTTCTACCAGTAGTAATCTCTACTCAAACCGGTCGATCCAAACCCTACTAGGGTTTTCCTTTAGAAGATCACACTCAACACAAACTCTAACCGTTGTTGTGCATCAATCGTGGGGTGACCATCTTCAGAACTCTTCCTACAACCTATGCAATAGATTGTAGGAAAAAAAATCCCTGTAGAGATTCACCAGTAATCCAAGAAAATTGATCCACAAGGGAACTACAAAGGACTCCCAACCCAACACTCCAATCTTTGCATCCATTTCACCATTCAAAAACGAAAATCCTTGATAATAAAAACCTCCCTCAACCAAGCTCAAAGGAACTCCTCTTTGTTTTCATAACAGATCGGTGCGAATCCAAAGCTGTGATTGCAATGGCTGCCTTAAGATGAAAAGTGCCAACCAAATGTCACTAAAAGGTCTCCCATAAACACTCTTCCCAACCAAAGCCAACTCTAAAGGTTCAAGAAATAACTCGGTCTCTGATTCAGAAAAGTTCAATGTTGGTTCTCCTCTCTTCAAAGTAAGTTGGTTCACCAGAATGTATATAACTGGTTACCGGTGGGTCAAGGATCAACGGGAAAGGGGAGATCGAATTTGTCAAAACCACTATAAAGCTAGCTTTTTAAGGGACTCCCCTAGCGGTTCTGACATATTCCCCATCAACGAATTCACATCTGCACCCCACAGAGGGTGCCCCACAGTATATCCCAACTGTGTATTAAAAACATATCTCTCCACTGACAATTTCGGGACATCTTTGAAATGGTTCAGTGAGATTATTTCTCCCCTCGCAAAATTTCATTCAACAAGCAATAATTATAATTTATTCCTCAACTTGAGAATTCAAAAAGTTTGAGACAATGGTTCAAGTGTTTATATGAGACCAACTAAATCAAAACTTTAACACATTATGTCCAAAACCATTACAAGATCTCAGGGAGTAAACAACTCAAATGGAATAAAAACTCTGCATTATCCTCCTATACAATTCGCAATTACATGTTTTAGGAAAAATCCTTAAATATATATATCGAGGTTTCAGAAATTGACTTAAACAACTGTGGCACATGTGGGATGGTTGGGTTCCACCAGACTCCATCCCTGGCTTCTTCTTTTGTTTCTTGGCCAACAACTTTCTAGGAGTACAAATTAAAAGAACACCTTTGAAATCTCTTCCACTTCCGCGTACTAAAACCTCCTCGTTCAATGGAACACAATGACTATTTTATAATGAAAAAAATATTGGAGCCCAAATTCCAAAAATGAACCGGAAAACATCAAATAAAGAAGATCACCCGTTTGTGATTTGTAATTTTGTACCTAAAACAACTTGACATAACAACAAATTAGAAACCTTGATTAGGGATCTATCTAGCGACAACCCAACAAAGACTTGATGCAAAACCAGACATTCCAATAATATGATAATCTAATTAGGTATTTGATAGACTTAGAACTTTACGAGTTTATCTTTTTACGTTTATTAAGGTGTCATTTGGCAAGTCTTAAGATCTTTTTGTTTGACAGTCAAAAGACGATATGAGTTTTTGCATCAAGATGTTGGCAGTTTGAAGACCGTTTAGTTAAGGCGCGTCTTTTCACGTAAAGATAAATTAAAAAAAGGCGAAAAGTTCTATTTGGAGCTTCCTGAAAATAGACCAAAATGGGTTTCTCACATCTTTTCAGGGTTGCAGTTTTCGACGATTAGATTTTTTCCCAACCAAATGGGAAAAGACCAAAACACAGGCTGTCGGGCTTCTAAAAATCCGACAGCCCACATGAAAAGACATGTGGGGCCTAAAATAATGTACTAAAGATGATTTGGAAGAGGAATTGAGGATGTACCGGTCTTGGTGTTTAAATTTGAGAAATGGTGATAAAACATGCAATTTAGTATAAACTTGAACCCTATAAGGCTTAAACAGTTAGAATCCATTGCCCTCTAATCCAACAACTCTAACAGTCCATTTGGTTCACAATTGGAATCAAAATCAAAATCAAAATCCTTCGGAAACGGAATTGGAATGATCTATTCACATAGTCTGTTTGGTTTAGATGGGAATGGGAATGAGAATTGGATTCAGTAGGAATGGGATTTCATTCTCCGACAGGAATAAGAATGGGATTCCGATTCTACTCAACCAAACAGTTGGAATCGGAATAGCTCATTCCGATTCCAATTGCAGACTCCTATTCCCGCAAACCAAACGGGGCCTAAATCTGAATCCTTCCCCTCTTAGGTTTTGTTTGGTTGAAGTGCAATTTTATTTGCACTAGTACAAATGCATGGGACTGCAAATGTGAAAAATGCAAATACTTGTTTAGTTTTATTTTGGATTTTTCTTTATTTTGCTTTATTCCTTAATTTACTTCATTTATATTGCAATCAAACAAAATAAGTTAAAATTTAAAACAAAAATAAGTCAGAATTTACACTCAAATCACTTGCACTGTCATGATTTTGCATCAATGCAAATTTATTTGCTTTGAAACCAAGCACAGCCTTAGAGACTTGCAGTTGAGGCAAAATCAGAATTTAGATGCCTCGATCCATTTGTAACCTATAAATCATGTAGTAAATGAAATGAATTGAGAATGCTCCCTCTTTCTTATGCTATAATTCTACCAATAATGTCGCCCAAGTACAAATTTGCTGGCAATTTCCTCCTACTATTTGTATTATTATTATTATTATTTATTATTTTTTAAATTGAACAGAGCGGGGGCCATCATGTTTGATGAAGCAAGTGAGTTGATGAACCTCATTAGTCAAATCCACCAATGGTTCACAAGGGTGAAGATGGTGCTTCCTACAATTCCATTCTTCAGTTTGTCGCTCAACCTTGAACATATTATCCACCTCAATGGGTTGGATGTAGTCTCTTGAAGCGAACCTTGATTTGCCCAGGAGCTTCACTTAACCTTATGCCCATTGTAATGTTCCAAGCCTCAGAGCTTTCATTAAGGATGATCATGTGTTGAACTTAGCACCTGTAATAAGCGTTATAGACTAGGCTCGGGCCTGGCCTGGCCTGGTTCCAGACTTAAAACATAAGCCCTGGCCTAGGCTTGATACTAGGCCTATAATATTTGTATATTAATTATTTTCGTCATTGACTTCAATAATGCCCGAGAAACTACCTTAGAACAGATGCTAATGTGAGTTACATGCCATTCCCTGTGTCAAGTTCAAATGCAACGGTAGAGAGTTTAGGCAGTCCCTGTTTAGCAAGGTAGAAGCATAGTCTCGTAATCCTATACTATACATTTCAGACGTAGGCATTTCCCAATGAAAATTTTCAGTTGGAACATTACGGGTTGAAATAATCCCACTTTCTTTCGATTTCTGAAAAAACACATTCATTCCCATAATCCCGATCTCCTATTCTCTCTGAAATTAAAATGGATTCTGTTAAGAATGAGAAATTAAGCTGTAAACTAGGTTTCGCTGATTGTGTGTTGGAAACAAGATATGTTTGTAGAGAAAATCCTCTCTACAGAAAGAATCATATTCCTTAACATTAGAAATGGTCCATCGGAACTAGATTGGTGGATTTGTCTTGTCTACGGACACCCAACTCGAAACTGTACAACAATATTCTGGGAAAACCTCTCATCCATCCTTAATGGGAAACACAACTGGATGATGATTGGGGATCTTAATGATATAGTGGAACACAGGGATTATCAGGATCAAAGGATAGGAAAAAACAAACTATCCGAACCCATACAAAATCTAATAAACTCGTTTTCTCTATTAGAAATTGAAATGATGCATGGGGGATACATACATATGGTCGAATGGACAAAACGGAAATAAACTGGTAAAGGAAAAACTGGACAGAAGCTATGAAACTCCTTGGTGGCATAACCTTTTCCCCAATGCAAGGATATCGGCTACCAAAAACCTTTTTTTAGACCATGCGTTCCTAGTCCTAGACACCAACCCAGGTATCATCACTGGACCCAAACAGTTTCACTTCTTATACATATGGGTTGAGGAAGAAGAATGCAATAAGATAGTTGAGAAACAATGGGAACAAATCGGCACAAGTAACAGAATAGCTCAAAAGCTAAAGAAATGCAAAATTCACCTAAAGAAGTGGAACAAGGAAAATTTTGGAGTGATTGCAGAAAAAACTAGAAGGGGTTGAAACTAGCAATGCCTCGAGGGATAGGGCCTATATCATTAAGGAGTAGTACTATGATAAATGGCAATTGAGGAAGGAACAACTTTGGAGAGTCAAATCCATAGAGACATATGGTTAAAGGAGGGAGACAAGAATACAAGGTATTTTCATCAAATGACAAACTTTAGGAGGATAAGAAACTCTCTGCAATTCCTGAAAAAAGAGAACGGGGAAATAATGCAGTTGGAAGAAATAGCTGAAAAGTTTAAGGCTTACGCTATCCACACAAGTAGTGAGCCAAGAGAGGAAGAATTAAATATTCAAAATCTAGTATCAAACAAACTCTCTAAGGAGGAGGCTAAGGAACTATTAATTCCATCACCAAATGAGGAGATAGAAATAATTGTAAAATCTATGAATCCTCAATCTGCACCAGAACCAGATGATTTCCCTCCTTTCTTCTATCAGAAATACTGGCACATAGTCAAAGAAGATGTATGCAAGATGGTTAGAGACTTCTTTCACACAACGGAGTTTTCCGTAGAGATTAACTCGACAAGCTTAGTATACATCCCAGAAACCAAACACCCTGAAAATATTCAACAATATAGACCAGTCAGTGTTTGTAATGTGATATGCAGAGTAATAGCAAAGTGTTTGGTGCTTAGAATGCAACAAAAACTAAACAAACTGATAGCTCCTAATGAAGTTGCATTGATAAAGGGGAGACAAAGTGTGGATAATATCATCACGGTTAAAGAGGTTATTAATAAAATGAAAAATCAGAAGAAAGGTGTAGATTGGGCCTTCATGAAGATTGACATGTCTAGCGCCTATGACAAAATAAGGAGGGATTTTCTTATAGAAATGTTAAAAGGCATGGCTTTCCTTGAGCAATGGTGTAAAATGATAGAGAAATGCATAGTTACTCCAAAATTCTCACTAAAAACCAATGGAACACTAAGAGTTTTTTGTGCTAGAAAATGGAATTAGGTAAAGGGATCCCCTCTCACCTTACCTATTCATCATTGGAATGCAAGCCTTATCCAGTCTAATAATGGAAGCTAAAAATAAGAAGAAAATACAAGGCATCAGAATATGTAGAAATGGAACACCTATATCACATTTTCTATTTGCGGATGATTGTGTAATTATTTGTAAAGCAGAACCTTCTCATATTAAAAAATATATCTTGGACAGAGTAAATACAAAGTAGGCAACCAGGAAAGCAAAAATGCTAAGCAGGTAGAACAACTTTAACTTAGTCGGTCTTGCAAGCCTTACCCATGTACACCATGGCTCATACCATCCTGAAGAAGAAAACAATTACAGAATTGGAGAAAATTCAGAAGAGATTATGGTGGGAAGGAAACAACACAAAAAGCATTCACACTATTCCTTGGAGAATAATATACAAACCGAAAAAGGAGGGAGGGCTGGGTTTTAAAAGATTGGAGTTGTTTAACAAAGCCCTATTTGCTAAGCAAATCTGGCGCTTACTTTCATCAAAACAAGAATTGTGGGCCCAGGTAATAAGAGAGAAATATATAAAAAATGATTCCATATTCCAATTAAAAAAGAGATCCAATAATTCAAAATTGGTGTAAACATGTCATTGAGTTGTTAGGGAGAGTCTATTTTGGCAAGTGAAAAATGGTGAGGAAATCCACATTCAAGGTCCTTGGATCCCATCTCTACCTCCAAGATATCCAGAATTTAAGGATAACTTAGTGATAAATTTAAATAATATCAAGGTGAAAGACCTATGGGATGAAAATGGACAATAAAACACCATAATACTGAGACAAATTTTTAAAGAAGAGCCCATTAATCATATCACTCAAATAAGTGGGACCCCCTCTAACACATTACACAACCGACATACACTATCATGGAAAGAATCCAAAAAAGGCAAATACTATGTCAAATAAGGGTACAAGTTCTTCAGAACTTTAGAACCATCAAGTTCTGGTCTGAATATTAACTGGAATATGCTAAGGTCCCATTTGGATTCCAAATATTCATGTGGAAGGCATGGTGGAAAGGAACACAAACAAACGACAAGTTACATTTTCTATCGGATGCAGAAAAAGGGTGCCCTCTTTGCAGCAGGGAAATAGAATCCTGGCAGCATCTCTTCTTTCAACGTGACTTTGCAAGAGCTGTATGGCTCAGTACACAAATTGGCCGGCATCAACCCATATGAAGTCAAAAGCCTCCTATTAGATCAGTTTATTCACAACTGGCTGAATGTAAAACTGAAAGCCTATAGAGCCTTTGCCTGAATTGAGCATCACCACAGAGATTCACACAAAAACAATTGAACATCATATTTATGTGGATGATTCCTTTAACCCAGCAAGTGGTGTAGCAGGTACTGGTACTGGTTGTGTAATTCTAACCAACACCAACTCTGTGGTGATGACAGATAGCAGAACATTTCAAGCATCCTCAAGCTCTCAAGCTCTCAAGCTGAATGGTGGGTTGTAGCTGATGGTCTCAAGGTGGCAATTGCTCACAAAATCACATCTGCTATTTTATTTATTTTTTTGATGCACAAGATGTTGTAAATAGTATCAATGATGGTATGGAAGATGAAGAATGGCAAATGAAGCACATCAAGGAAACAGTTCTGAACTTTAGAAGTCTTTTTGTTAATATTGTTGTTCAATATATTCCTAGATCTATGAATATGACTGCCCATGATCTAGCTTACTAATGAACTCAATGAAGGCAATAGCTCATCGAAATGTAACTCTTATCAACATGAGCAATGAATGGTTATCTTTTTTGAAAAAAAAAAAAAAAAAAGGATTAAAAGCGCACTACTTCCCTACACTGCAACTATATGGGCCTATAGCGGTGGATTTTTTAGGCTGCATTTGGCATTCCTTATTTTGCAGTTACATTTTAACTGCAAAAAAGAGACAAGTCCTTAAGATAAGAAATGCCAAATGCAGCCTTAGTGGCGCTAATATCCGCCAGTATAGGCCACCTTCTTGTGGTGATAATATTAAATCACTAGTATGGATAGAATATAGTGGTAAAACATCCAACAAAAGTTACAAACTGCCACTACATAATCTCTTTTTAGCAGTGAATAATCATAAATGTTACTACAAATTAAGGGCAATTTTTCTCATATTCATCAATCATCATGATGTTACCTAGGGAGTTTATGACCTCTTAGTACTACACAAGACGGGGGACGGAAGGTTATTAGCACGTCCCCTCATATCATAGTTGCAGATCTTCAGCAACCATCCTCATGGCATCTCAATGTGACTCCCTACACCTTTTACACATGTATTAAGGTGAATTCTACCAAGTCAAGTTTTCTAAGAACCCGCCAGACTAAAAAACTGGCTGCATTTTCCTGGTTCAGTGGTTCTGACTTCTGACGGTCCAATCATCCGGTCTGTACCTGCACTTTCTGGTCTGACGGTCCGAGTCCAAGAACTCTGATAATATTTGCTCATTGACCAGGGTATTTTAGTAATTAAGCGGGATCACTTTAAGCTTAACTTGACTTATCCCCAGATGGAAAGCAGTCCTCGGAACTCAACACTCAATAGACACGTGTCACTGCATGACTTTAAAATAACAAGAAATTTGTTCCAAAAAATACAAAGTCGCTGACTGGCTGGGTATCTACCACGTGTACGGTTCTATTGCTATTAGACACGTATCCTCGTTGTAACTGTCCAGTTACTCCAGTATTAGTATACATTTCTGATTTGAGTTCAGCTAGAGATTCCTACTTGTATCGCCTCTTTTTTTTAAACTGCACTCCTCAGAATTCTGAATTAACACTCATACCCGCTCGGAAGTGTTCCTACGACAATTCAAAATTATAAACACCTCCACCTATAACACTCCTCCTACCCGCTCGTAAATTTCATCAATTCCGAACTGGCATTTAAATCGAAACGAATAATGGGGAATAATAGGGAGAGAAGCAAAAACTCATTTCAACGTGTTATTTTGGGGATTCCGCCATTAAAATCCTGCAACGTCCGTCCTGGTTCTTGAGAACGAGAAACTGGTTGAACCTTCTAGGAGTTTTGAGTTACATCTCATATCAGATTGCTTTCTATTTTTGTCATTCTTTTACAATCATTTTTTAGACGCTCCTGTGAATTTGGCGGAAGTTTCTCCAACGTATAGAATAGACACCTCTAAATTTAGCCAAACTTTTCTCTTTCTCTCCAAACATTCCAGAGCTAGAGAGACAGAGAGAGAAAAACTCTCTCTCTCTCTCTCTCTCTTGTTGTCATCGCGCTGCAATTCTCTCTGTTTATGATCTATTTGAGATCGACATTACCGAAAGGCGAAACTGAGCTTTTGATCGTTGTCTGTAATCGGTTTCGTGGTAAAAAAAAAAAAAAAAAAAAAAAAGAGAGAGAGAGAAGAAGCTCTCTGTAGAGAAGAAATTTGAATTCAGACTATCTCTGTTTGGGAGAAAATCAATGATAATGGACTCGCCTGGAAAGGCGACAGACGCGTCCACGTCGTTTATCCTAACATCGGGCACGAGTGGGCGTGTAAATGCACTTCTGTCGCTGCGGGTGTTGAAGAGCTTGCTGATGCTGATTAATGCGTTTATTCTGCTCCTGCTGGTGCTTTTTAGGGGACGGAAGCGAAGCATTTCGCCGGTGGAGAAATCGTCCAAGGAAGAGAAGCAGAAAATTAGCAGGAAGGTTCCGGTAGCGATGGTTCCTTGGAGGAGTACTTTATCGGTGACAGGGGAACAAGAAGCGGCAGCAAGGAGAGCGCTTGCTGTCAAGAGGGTGAGTCAGGACGATGATGGTAAGTCGGCTAGAGAAGTTTTCCTCTTTGTCACCACAAGAGGTGATACATTGTTTACGCAGTCGTGGACGCCGGTATCAACTAAAATCAAGTAAGCGTCGGTTAGCTGATTTGATTCATTTTGTTCTTGGTTTTGATGAATATTTGAATATGTGAGCTTTTTCATTGGAGTTACTGATGATTTTCTGTAGTATCACTGAATGCCTTTGAATACGCGTTTGTTCGGACGCTCCTCTGAATTTAAGAACTTTGGTTAAGAGAAGATGGAATAAAAAATTGCATATTTTTGCCTGAGACCAATCGTGGTTGCTTTTCTCTATATTGTCTCTATTCTTAGCAAGCCTATTCTCCTATATATGGTCCTACCCCCATTTCTTCCCTGACAATCAGCTTTTACATTATTTTGGCTTGTCTTTGCAACTACTTCAATCGCCATTATTGTTTTTGGTATTGCCACTGTACCTTAGAATTACATTGCCCAAGCAACTCCATGTTTTTCGGTTTGCCTTTTTCTCTAACCTCCTTTGTATGAGGATCTTTGTCTCATAGAAAAACAAATAAGAAAACAACTCAAGAACACACATATAAGATTTATGTGATTCGGCTTATAACCTATGTCCACATATGAAATCCATATGAAAACGACAATGAAAATACAAAGTTGTGCAAACACTTGAATAGAAAACCTAAACCCTAATACACCCAAGTTCTCGCCCGCAATACTTTCTCTGTCTTCTCACACAAGCCAAAGATACATAAAAGAGAAAAAGCCCCAAAAACATAACATAACGTAATCAGTCAGATCCATAAGCTGAAAATGGATTGGGCCCATGACCGCAATACTTTGCCTGTGTTTTTCTCCACAAATGCGAGTCGACATGGGGCGTGCCGTAACAAGAATTCAAAGCACAATACAATAAATACTAATAAATATGAGTTTTGAGTATCTCTTCAAATGTTCAAATACAACATTCTAGCCATGACATTGAGTGAGCCCATCTTCAAAGGAAAACCAACCTAACTTATTTGGGTATATGCAATATTCTTACTGATTTCAATAAAATAGATTTTCCTTTAGGCTGCATTTGTTTGAAGTGTAAATTCATTTTTACACGGATGAAAAAGGTGGTGACGGTTCAGTGGTCGATGGAAAATGAATCCGAATGGATTTGAATTTTTACACTGATGACGTTTGGTTGTTACAGTGTAAAAGTGAAGCTTCCCACTCTGTTTCTTCTCTGAAACTCTTCCGTCGAACCTAGTTTTTGCTCTCTGCAACTCTCCCTGCTCTGAAATTCTCCTGGGTGGCATCTGTGTCTGCTCTGAAACGTCCTCTTCCTCCTGCCTTTGGCAGAGATCCAAAGAGGGCTACAGTTTCTGAATCCAAACATCCTCTCCACCCACAGTTGCTGTCTCTATAACGAAGATGCAATGAAACTCCTGGACTCGAGTTCCAACACCGAAGAGGTCAAGAAAACTTGAATGAGAATCCAGTTGCCCTGCGCCATGAACGAGAACATTGATCTTTTGTGCTCTGAGATGGTAGAAACGCCAGTCGAACCCAGTTGACCATTGCAGTGAAAGGAGTCAGCACCAACTTCATTAAGTCGGTTACAAAGCCGACTTAACTTTTGGTTAAAAAGGGCCCACGTGGTCCATGTAAAAACCATAAAAAGATAAGAACCGCCTCTAATGGGCGGTTAGCTCATGTATAAATAGGGGCTCACCCCCTACAAACGTGTTGTAATTCCAAGTTAAATAGTAAGGGAGTGGCGTAGAGTAGTCTTGTGGTGAGTAGCCTCCAACTAAGGTTAGTAAGTGTAATTTTTAAGTTAAAAGAGTGCACGTGTGTGATACATTTCATTGTGTATGTTTGTATGTTTGTATGCTTTGCATTAGTAATATGCATAGCTATTTTCTATTTCCAGTTATAGTGTGTTTGCTTCTCTTTGCTTTTCTTGTGTGGCTCCATTTGTTTGTTGGGTCTCTACATGCAGTGCTTAGAAGAGGTGCGAGCTCTGGTTCGTTGTCGTTTGGTACCAATGTTGGTGAAGGAACAGATAAAAACTTCTTATGATTGTGAAGAAGCTTGCAGCATGGAGGCTGAGCAGAGAAGGTAATGTTTTGTTCAAATATGATTGAGCCGCGCTGCTCGTCTTGCAAATATGCGCGGTTTAATATAGTCCACAGATCTGCAACACTGATGGTGAACTATTCTCGTTGGAAACTTAGATTCTTTGCTCTATGGTAGAACGCCGATGCAAGTGAGATATCCAAAAGAGATAGTAACTGATTGGATAAGGGGGAGAACTTCTACTGCCGGAAGTTGCAGTGGCAGATAAGAACAAACAAGAGTGAAACCGGGGAGAAAGAAGAATAAGGAGAGAGAGAGAAAAAGAGAGAGAGTTCACTGAGTTTTGAGAAGATGGAGTTTTACATCGATTTTATTGGTGGTAACTTCCCACCAATTTTCGATGTAAAATTTACGTAAAGTGGAGTCATCTACGATGTAAAATAACATCTCATCCAAACGTTTAGCAAAATTGAACCGGAGTGTAAAACTTATCCCGATTCACATTTACACCTCAAACAAACGCATTCTGAACTATTTTTATTGAACTTTTGTTCTTGGATTTGTTTTTTTCTTTTTGTTATACATATTACTTTTGTTTTGTCCTTATTTTTTCATTTATTCATATAACTTTTGTTCTTGGGTTTGTTTTTTTCTTTTTGTTATACATATTACTTTTGTTTTGTCCTTATTTTTTCATTTATTCATATAACTTTTGTTCTTGGGTTTGTTTTTTTCTTTTTGTTATACATATTACTTTTGTTTTGTCCTTATTTTTTCATTATTCATATAACTTTTGTTCTTGGGTTTGTTTTTTTCTTTTTGTTATACATATTACTTTTGTTTTGTCCTTATTTTTTCATTTATTCATATAACTTTTGTTCTTGGGTTTGTTTTTTTCTTTTTGTTATACATATTACTTTTGTTTTGTCCTTATTTTTTCATTTATTCATATAACTTTTGTTCTTGGGTTTGTTTTTTTCTTTTTGTTATACATATTACTTTTGTTTTGTCCTTATTTTTTCATTTATACATATAACTTTTGTTCTTGTATAGTTGTATTTGATTACAACTGTTGAATAGCATCTAATGGTAATTTGATGTTTAAGGTAACTAATATTTCCTTTGTTTTTTCCACATTGATCTCCTTATATATGAGATTATTGATAATGCCTCAGGAAGAAAGAAAAGGCTCTTCTAATTAAATTGATCTTAATGGCAAACCTCTTTGGGATTTAAACCCTCATTATCTTCAGGAACAGATGAATTTTCTTGGAAATGACCATTAATGAATAGCTACTAATAGTCGAAATCGTACTGTGCAGGGGACTTGTGGTTATTTTACATGGCCTGAATGAGCACAGGTATGCAATTATGTTCTGTTATAAAAGCCTCAAGAGTCCTGATTTGGCAATTTCTAGAACTTGACATATTACGTTACCAACATTTGCAATTTGTGGAACAGTGGAAGGTATAGTGATTTTGCAAAGCAGCTGAATGCTAGTGGATATAAAGTTTATGGAATGGATTGGATTGGTATGTCAGCAACCTTTTTTTGGACAGCCATGGCCGATAGCATTTTCATTTATCTCCTAATCTGTCTTATGGATGAATCACGTTTCTACATGTTATATTGAGGTTCCCCCTAGTGCCCACACTCATATACTAGATAGATAAATAGATTGAAGTTCCAACATTCCTCGTCAATACTGCACATGCCAATGGGGAAAAATTGGACATCAGATTGATACCTAACCTTGCACAGTGGAAATTATATGATGTATCTTCCAAAGGAAGATAAGTAACTTAGAAAAGATCAGAGATCCATATTGGTAATAAAGATGGCAGAAAGCAAACATACGAATGCTCATTCCCTACCTTCAGGGTTTGGTAATGTTGGAGGACTTTGTTTCTGGAACATTTAACTGGATACCCAAATAGAGAATAATCATCTAAAAGAAATTGACACTATCCTAATTTAGTTGGGCCTTAATTGTTTTTACTATGTAATTTGGAAAACGCAATGCCAGCATGGAACATTGACATGTATTCTTTTAGATGGAAACTTATTTTCTAATCTTTAGAGCAGTTACATAGGTGATTTAGGACAGGGTGGGGGTCCTACAAATTTTAGATCTAGTGGTAGGCTTCATAGGTGAAGGAAGAGCTTTGGGTGATTAATGATGAAGAGTATAAAGATCATGAGCTCTTATGGCAAACAATGCATGGGAAAGAGGAATCATCTTGTGGCCAAGTCGAGGGAGTGAAATATAATTCATTTTGGCAACATTCATGAGATGAAAATTGAAGTTATGCAAATGCTAGAACTTACTAAAAAGAAAAGAGCAGCTATTCTAAGGACCCAATCCTTAAAAGAAAGGAAATCCTTTCTAAAACAATTAAGTCATATCCTTTTCAAAGAAAAATTTTTTGGGTTCAGAAAGGTATAATAAATCGGCTAGCTTTTGGTGAAAAGAACAACAATTTTTTTCTCATGTAACTATAGTGATTAGAATAAATAGAAACAGAATTTATAGGCTAAAAGATAGCATTGGCAATTGAACCACTAATAAAGGGGAAATAAGGAAAGGCATCGTAGATGGTTTCGTGGAAATTTTAAGTATGAGGGGCCGGATATGGGTGGGATAGAGGAATTCAGCAGAGTTATCAATGGAAGGGTGACATAGGAACATAATATAATACTAGAACAATAAATCATCATTGAAGAAATTAAGGATGATTTAAATCACATCCCAGATGGAATGAATGCCATGTTTTTCTCATGTAACTATAGTGAATCAAATCAATCAATGAATGCTTTAAATCAGCATAGAGGTCTTTGAACTTAAGAGTTTCAATGTTGTTTTGATACAAGAAAAATTCTCAGTATTAATTTGAGTTTCTAAGCTTAGTTTAGAACAATGACATGTTTATATCTTTAGTTGTTTAACTATTTAAGCACATTTCAAATTTGATAGATCGTGTATTGTGGTATGAATCTATATGTAGTTTACTTTTTAATATGTTATCTTGAAAAGTTCTCTTTTTGATTTTTCATTAGGACATGGTGGAAGTGATGCTCTGCATGGATATGTTCATTCACTAGATGCTGCTGTCAGTGATGTGGTACATTTTTTGAGCATGAATTCTAGTTTCATTGCGGTTCCCTCTTTACTTGAGTACTTTATCTGTTCATCTATCTATATGTGCATTTCAACATTTGCAGAAAGCATTCATTGGGAAGGTTTTAGCTGAAAATCCAGGGCTTCCATGTTTTTGTTTGGGACACTCAACAGGTGCAGCAATTGTGCTAAAGGTACGAGTCTTTCCCCCCACTAAACAGCCTTCTATTAATATTCTTTATTATGCTAGCTAGCTTCTGTACAAACAAATGCACAATTCCATCTGTCCTGTCGAGCTAGAATTTATAAGTTTTTCCTTTTATATTTTCATGGACAATTGAAGGCAGTACTGGACCCAAAAATTGAAGCACTCATAGAAGGTGCAGTATTGATTTCACCTGCAATACGAGTTCAGCCATCCCATCCAATTTTGTGTGTAAGAAACACTCCTATTTGCATTGCTTCAAATTCCTTGTTTACTTTCCTTTCAAGATTGAGTAACTTTGATCTATTATATATCAATGGTGACAGGTTCTTGCTCCAATTTTTTCCTTTTTGTTACCAAGATACCAATTCAGTGCTGCTAACAAGAAGGGAATGCCGGTTTGCCGTGATCCAGACGCACTAGTAGCTAAGTATTCAGATCCCCTAGTGTTCACTGGGTCCGTTAGGATTAGGACTGGAGCAGAGATTCTCCATATCTCATCCTACTTGCAACAGAATATGAGTAAACTAAACATCCCCTTTCTAGTTCTCCACGGCACTGCTGATACTATGACTGACCCTGAAGCTTCTCAGAAACTGCATGAGAAAGCTTCATCCGCTGATAAATCCATCAAACTGTATGAAGGATTCTTACATGATCTCCTTTTTGAACCTGAACGAGAGGATATTGCGAAGGACATAATCGAATGGTTGAACTCTAGAGTGAAAGCTTAGCTGGTGTATAGCAGTAAAGTTGAAGAAAGCCTGAAAAGAAAATGGAAAAAAATATTAAACTGTGGCAGGCATTTTTTATAAATTGCCACTGAAGTTCTCTGAGAATTTACTGGGGAAGTTTTCGGTTGCTAATTAAATTTCAGTGATTAGATGCAGAGATATACAAATTTTTTTCTCGTATCACGGGAGGCACCAGACATTTTACTAGCATTAATTGGGGAGTCCAGCACTTTTTGGGTGGCCTTTTCATTTTTTTCTCCAGGTGAGAGTTGTTTGCTTATATTATCCATGAATGGAAGAAGCTAGCCTGTTATCATTGCTCCATGTTTACAGGAAAAAATATGTAAATATTTGATCGGAAATGGCATGGTTTTGAATTTCTGGCACAACTGCTTTAGTATGCCTTGTTACTGCCTCAGTGTCGTGATACTGGTTTTCAGAGGATCATTGCTAAACCAAAATTACTTTAGTTCTCGTAATCTTTTTCCTGAACGAGTTCATGCAATTAATTGTGTATGAGACGACTCTCTATCTGACGTATGGCATACACCTGTACATGCCATATCTGGTCAAATATTAGTGTTTAGGGCATGGTTCAAAGTATCGACACGATGTTTTTAGGTGTTTGGGACCTCTAATTTTTTTTTAATAATAAAAAGCATGTTAAAAGTTTTCTAAAAAATCAAAATGTGAAAAAAATATTAAAGTTTTGGCCGTTTCTAAGTACTGATATAATACGATCAAAACTTGTATTGTATTGATACTTTAAACCTTGGTTTAGGGTTGCAAATTTGGATCCATGGGATATAGGCAGATTCAAATTTGATTCAGTTACATTCAGATTCGAATTGAATCATATCCGCTCACATTATGCCGGATTCGTATGGAAACCAGATTGCAACAGATATTAAATAAAATCAAGGGTAATTGTCACCCACTATCACTTTTCCTGAATTCTTTTAAATTCACCACAACTTTTCAAAACGTTCAAATTTCAACATGTCAGTTAAATTTTATTTTCTAAAATTCACCATCATTTATAACACCATTAAAGTTGAATAATCCAAATTGTCCAGGTAACTTCATCTCGGAATTGTTGGCAAGGGAACCATTCTTCATGCTCTTCAGGAGCCACAGGAATTGGCCTAACCCACCCGATGAACCCCAAGCAGGCATTTTCTCTCTGTACTTGTGACTTATATCGAAGATTCTTCCGTCATCGTACACCTCCCTCCTCACAGGGACCAGATCATCTCTTGGTGAGCACGAGCCGGAAGAGCACGAACCGGAATCGTCACCGTAAGTCGGTGGATAGGCGTAGGCCAGAGATACGACAGAAAATTTTATAATTTCAGTGCAGAGAAAGATCAGCAACGTCAGGGGAGCTATCGTCCTAGTTACCATGATGCCATTGCCTTTTTGCTGGGAAGTGAAATCAAAGCAAAGCAGCGAATGACTGATTAAGTGGGGAACTATTTCACTTATCTTCAAAGACTTTTGGTAGGACTATTTATTTGATTCGTTTATGCATTCTGAATTTCTGATTCCAATCGAATTCCATTCGAGTTGATTCCATTCCAGATTGTAATTAACAAATTATAATTAAATTTAGATTTGTTTTTGGTAAACAGAAACTTCAATAAATCCAGCTAAACAAAAATACAAAAGTTTGGGTTGGATCCATGCAACTAACAGTCTAATTACCCTCAACCAAGGTATCTGGAACGTTAAAAAATATATCAGAAAGGTGATTTTAAGACGAAGATATGAGAGAAGCAGCGACCGGTGAGAAGTTGCGGACTGTTCTTCTTCTCAGATGCATCATGTTCTTCAAGTTCTCAAACAAAGGGGAAGTAGCGGCCGATGGAAGAAGAAAGTAACAGCTAATGCTTGTGTTTTGGGTTGAAGAATGATGGGGTAATTTTGGTATATTGCAGAATGGATTGAATATAATGAAAGGTAAAATGATAAATTAACATGTCCGTTAATTAAGTTACCATTATCTCATTGACATGGTGAGTTTTGGACGTTTTGAAAAGTTGTGTTGAATTTTAAGAGAATTCAGAAAAAGTAATGGTGGGTTTTGGATAATTATCCTAAAATCATTAAATCTTACACAATGATGTAGGTATCACATATTCTTTCTATCTATACTATATCATATAGCGGTTAAGCAGTAAGTTAGCGGCCCTTTCCTTCTCCCATTCTCCCCTTTTCTCATTTCTCTTTTTCAACTCTCTTTCCTCCCCTTCCCAAACCCAAGTCCCCCATTAGGCTCAGTTTGGAAGGAGTATAAATACAAATATGCAGTATAAAATACAAGGTTTTGCACTTTACATTACTACATATTTGTATTTGTACTCCTTCCAAATGGAGCCTCAATGATTAAACCACGTCATCAATTCTTTCTCTCAATTTCTCTCACTTCCCAATAGATTTGTAATTTTTTAGATTTTTTATTTATTTGTTTTTTAAAGGTGAGAGAATACATGTCTCTTAATAATATCTACTAGCAGGGACCCGTGTGATATGCACGGGAAAATTTGAAAGATTTCATAATTTTCTTTTTTTAATAAGTTTAGTTTTATTAATAATTTGTAGTAATTTTAATAATTTTTATTCTTTTTATTATTTTTAAATGAAATTTTGATTAACTTTAAATAAATAAAAATAATTATAAAAACTAACATTTTTATTAATTTTACAAATAATTAACAATTATATAGGAATGACAACGGAGTGGGTTTAGGATAGGGCACCCCAATGTCGGGCAAGGCACCCACTCCTCATTAAGGATGGAGAATCCTCGAATTTCCTTGCCCCGTCCCTAGTATTGGGTGGGTTCAAGTTGAGGTGTAAATTGGATCATGCTGGGTCAATACAACATGACCCGCATTGGCCCGCAAAAAGTGCGAGTCGTGCCATGCTGGACCACGAGGCATCCTGGGCCATGCCTCCCTCCTCTAGGATAATTGGGGGGGTCGGTTTGGCATGACTCACGGCTCGAACCCGTACGGGTCCATGCCGTGTTGTGGGTTGGGCTGGTCCATGGGCCGGGACTTGGGCTAGGCCTTGCCGCACACCAAGCCAAGCTCAAGGCAAGGCACCCACACCCCATCCAAAGTTTTTAAAATTGGACCGAATGGGGAACCGTTCTGGGGTCGAACAGTCCGATTGTTCAGTTCGAACAGATGACCTGCTCTAACAAAAAGAAATTAGAAAAACAAAAAACGGACAAAAATTGTTGTCCGGGTTGATGGTTCAACTGCCCAAGTCAGCAATTTGCTAACCAAATAAATAATTTTTGGACAAAAAGCAGTTTTGAGGTGAAACGGTGTCCGGTTCCCAATTTTTTTGGTCTAACCATCTAGTTTGATCTAGTTTTGAAAATACTGTCCCCGTCAATCCAATATTCAATTTGATGATAGAAATGATCAAAATGATATATTGAGTATCAACCACATGGTAAATTTCTATTATTGTTAATTGAAAGATTTAATAAATTTCTATTCAATCGGAACTCAATCCCCATCCTCGACTCCAACCTCAACTGGGGATTCCTATTAATCCTCGTCCCTGCCCCCGCCCCACCAAAACAATCCCCATCCCTAAATTCCTAGCCCCATTGAGTTGGGGAAGTCAGGTCCCTGTTGGGGGTGGGGAAAATTGACATCCCTAAAAGTGTGTTCTAATAAATGACCCTAATAGAAATACATAAGAGTATACAATTGTTTTATATTTTTAACTTTTTAAATAATTAATAATTATTCATATTTTATATAATACTTTTAATAAAATTTTTATAATACAGAAATAACAATTATTAATTTCAGTTGGGTTTATTTATCAAACTGATGAAACCAAACAACCCAATTAATTCGACTCGAGTTAGTCGGTTTTCTAGTATTTTAAATTGGCTTTGGTTCAAAAATTTCCCAGTTTGACTAAGTTGGATTAGTTTCACTTTGGCCTTTTGTAAATCGACCAAAATCGAATGACTTAACCATGGATATATGTTAATATTTTATATTTTAAATATAATTTTTAATATGGAAAAGTGAGAATTTTCCCATATTTCTTAGTCTAAAATGTTTTATATCATAAATCTAATTTTTAAATTTCTTATTTCATAATCGCACTATAATTTTTAAAATTAAATTAAATTTTTAAGTTTAAATCTTTTGAACAAACCGACCAAACCAAAACATCGACCCAAACCAATACAACTTGAGTGGATCGGTTTTCACAAAAGGTTAGTCGGTTTTAGCTGACCAACTCCCTAACTTGGCCAAGTCAATTTGGTGGACCAAATAGCCTACGACCGCATTGAACCAACTCATGACCACTCATAATTTCAGCTAAATTAATAGTCTTATTTCTAATAAATAACAATAGTTTAATCTCCAATAATTATTAAAAATTTATAGCAAAAATACACAATTATTGAAAATATATTGATAATGAAAAATACAATAATTACAGAAATTACAAAAATACAATAAGTATTAAAAATATATTAACTTAGTCAATAAATAATATAATCTAAAATAGTAGTTTAATCTCTACTAAATATTAATCAATAACTTATAACAAAAAAACAATAAATACAATAAGTACAATAAATTAAATTTAAAAGTTTCAATAATAGTAATTTAATCTCCAGTAATTATTGAAAGTTTTCTATTAAATAACTAAATAAAATAAATTTATACATACTTATTGAAAATACATTTATCACAAAAGACAATAATTATTAATTTTAGTATGTATAATTATATTATAAATATATATTAAGAGTTTAAAATTATTATTAATAAATATTATTTTTTTGAAAGTTATTTTCTCGAATTATTACTTCATATAAGTGAAATTAATTATTTACAATATTATGTAAAAATATTAAATTATTATTAATTTCAATATTATCTTATAATTATTTTTCTATTTTTTAGATCTTTTTATATTTATTACATAATTTATTTTTTTAGTTATTTAAATATATAAATAATAAATAAAATATTTAAATATTAAAATATTAATTATTTATTGAATTTAATTATCCATAAAATCATAATTAATACTATGATTACATAATTTCATTATTAAATTTTTAATATATTAAATTATTATTAATTTAACTATTATGTTATGATTATACTATACTATGATTATATAATTTTTCTACTTTGAAGAAATTTTTTAAATTGATTACATAATTTCGGTATTTTAACTATTTAAAATATAGTTATGATAAATATTTATTTATTTAAATATTTAAATATCTATAAAACATTTAAAATTTTTGTTGTTTGAATTTTATTTATTTAAAGCTATTACATATTACTAAATATTTAAAAAAACTTTTAAATTGATAATCAATGAAAATGTAATTGAAATTGTTAGTACATAATTTTGTGGTATATTTTGTAAAAATGTAAAATTATTTTTTATGTTTTTAATAAATATTTTAAAGTTATTATATAATTTTGTTAGAATATTTAAAAAATTCTTAAATTTTTTAATCCGAACTTTCTTTAGATAGATATAGATAAAAAGTAGGGGGGAGGATAAATAGGAATTAGAGATAATCTAGGAGAGAAACTCTCTACTAAGTTAGAGATAATTGTGGAGATAAATAGGAATTAGTGATAATTTAGAAGATAAATACGAATTAGAGATAATTCTCGAGAAAGTGGGGGAGGTAGTTTAGGATAAATTTTAGGATAAGAGATTATTTAGGTTATTGGGAAAGTACATCTCATTAGTTGTTTCAAAATACAATAACTACAAAAATGCAAGAAAAACTAAAAATATATTAAATTAGTGAATAAATGGTGTAATCTCAAATATTAGTTTAATCTCTAATAAATATTAATCAATAAATTATAAAAATACAAAATTACTGACAATTTTCTATTAAATAACAAAGCAAAAAAAGATTTAAAAATAATTATTGAAAATATATTTATCAAAAAATACTATAAACAATTACTTAAAATACAATAAATATTAATTTTAGTACACAAATGTATAATGAATATACACTATTATCGTAAAATTATTAATAATAAACATTGATTTGTTTGAAAGTTATTTTCTATAATTATTAATTGATATAAACAAATTATTTATTTGTAATATTATTTAGTTATTTACATAATATTGTTATTTAAAATTTTAAAATATTAATTATTTATTGAATTTAGTAATCTGTAAAATTATAATTAGTACTATTAGTACATAATTCATTATTAACTTTGTAAAATGTTAATTTATTATTAATATGAATATTATTAAATCTATGAAAATTATTTTTCTACATTTAAGAAATTTTTAAAATTTATTACATAATTTCATTATTTTAACTATTTATAATTTAGTCATGTTAAATATTTCATAATTTCAATATTTATTATATAAATTATTTATTTTTTTCATTATTTGAATTTTATTTATTTTAATGTTATTACATAATATTAAATATTTTTTATATAATTATTTATGTATTTTTAATGTTTTATTATTTAAGATATTTATTTATTGAAATATTTAAATAATGTTTTATTTTTTGAATGATAAATTTTTATTATTTAAATAACATTTAAATTGAATAATTCATAAAGCTATAATTTATATTGCTAGTAAATAATTTCATGATGAATTTTGTAAAAATATAATAATATGAATATTATAAAATCTATTATAATTAATTTTTGTGTATTGAATAAATATTTTAAAGTTAGTATATAATTTCGTTATAATATTTAAGTAATTCTAAAATTTTTTAATTGAAACTTTCTTTAGATAGACAGATAAAAAGTGGGGAGAGGATAAATAGGAATTAAAGATAGTTTAGCGGAGAATCTCTTTACTAAATTAGAGATAAATAGGAGTTAGAGATAATTTAGGAGATAAATAGGAATTTGAGACAATTTAGGAGAATGTGTGGGAAAGTGGTGCCACTTAACAAAACATTAGAAAAGCAAATCCCTCTTTCTTTATGGTTGTTAGAAATAGTTAAGCCTATGTTATTTTCTTATTTGTTTAATGGGTAACTATGTGGAATTAAAAAATAAAAATTTCAAAAACACAGGAAATTTGGAAGAGGGGTTTGGAGAAAGGAGAGGCATGGTGGCATGGACCGTCTATATATATATATATACTAGCGGGGACCCGTGCGATGCACGGACTTTGTTAACCAAAAGTTAAACAATAGAAATACATTAGAATATATAATTGTTTTATATTTTCACTTTTTAATAACCAATCCGGTCAAACTCAACCCAAATTGGTCTATTTTGTAGTATTTCTAATTGGTTTTGGTTTAGAAACTTTCCAACCCAACCAAGTTAGGTCAGTTTCAATTTGGCCATTTGGAAGCCGAACAAAACTAAACAGACCCAAACATAAATATATATTAATATTTTATATTTTAAATTTAATTTTTTAATACAAGAAAGTGGGAAAATTCTCGTATTTCATAGTCTAAAATATTTTATATCAAAAATTTAATTTTTTAATAATATCATTGTAATTTATTAAATTTAAATTTCATTTTTAAGTTCAAATCTTTTGAAGAAACAAACCAAACCGAAAAAAGACCCAAATCGATACAACCTACGTTGGTGGGTTTTCACTAATGGTCAATCGGATTCGGGTGACAAACTCCCAACTTGACCAAGTCGATTTGGTTGGCGAAAAAACCTTCAATTGAACTGAATTAATCCTTGAAAACTCCTAATTTCTAATAGTCTAATCTCTAATAAATAACAATAGTTTAATCTATAATAATTATGAAAAATTTATAGCAAAAGTACACAATCTAATAAAAATATAATAACTACAAAAATACAATAAATACTGAAAATATATTAAATTAGTCAATAAATAGTATAATCTCAAATAATAGTTTAATCTCTAATAAATACTAGCGGGGACCTAGCGATGCACGGGATTTATTAAGCGAAAGCTAGATAATAGAAACGGTCATTTAATAAATTCCCCCTTATAGTTTCATGGATTTACTAAAATCTACCCTATAGTTAACATTTTACTTAAACACCACTTATAATTTGTAATGGATTTAATCAATCTTCCATTAGATGACAATGGAAAATGATGACGTTGACCCTAATGTTCATTTAAATAAATTTAATCGAAAGAAAATAAAAATAAAGATATCATTTTTGCCCTTAATAAGACACGAGCAACCGCTATATTGGCTATATTTAGTCAAATTTGTTTTTTGTACAAAAAAAGTGTTAAGAGTATTTTTTTTTTTGAATAAAAAATCATGGGCATAATGGCAAAACAAACACTCCTAAATGAAATGTTGATTAAGTAAATAAGTTGTAAAATATATGAGATGTTTTAGTAAAATGAAAACTATAACATAGGTTTAAGTAAATATGTAAAACTATAAGGTGTGTTCTAATAAATGACCCTAATAGAAACACATAAAAGTATACAATTGTTTTATAATTTCAACTTTTTAAATAATTAATAATTATTCATATTTTATATACTATTTTTAATAATTTTTTTATAATACAAAAATAGCAATAATTATTTTAGGTAGGTTTATTCATCAAACTGAGGAAACTGACCAACCCGATCAACTCGACCCGAGTTGGTCGGTTAATTTTTAAATTTATTTTTTAATAATTGCACTATAATTTTTAATATTAAATTAAATTTTTAAGTTTAAATCTTTTGAACTGACTTACCAAACCAAACAATCGACCCAACCGATACAACTTGAGTGGGTCAGTTTTCACGAAAGGTTAATCGGTTTTAGCTGACCAACTACCCAACCTGACCAGGTCAATATGGTTGTCCAAATAGCCCACAACCAAACCGAACCAACTCATGAACACTCGTTAACTTAATAGTCTCATCTCAGATAAATAACAATAGCATAATCTTTAATAATTATTGAAAATTTATAGCAAAATACACAATTAGTGAAAATATATTGATAATGAAAAAATACAATAAGTACTAAAAATATATTAACTTAGTCAATAAATATTATAATCTCAAATAATAGTTTAATCTCTAATAAATATTAATCAATAAGTTATAACAAAAATACAATAAGTACAATAAATTAAATTTACAAATTTTAATAATAGTAGTTTAATCTCCAATAATTATTGAAAATTTTCTGTTAAATAACAAAACAAAATAAATTTATACATAATCATTGAAAATACATTTATCACAAAAAACAAAAAATAATTACTAAAATGCAATAAATATTAATTTTAGTATATCTAATTATATAATAAATACAGATTAAGAGTTTTAAATTATTCCTAACAAATATTAATTTTTTAGAAGTTATTTTCTCGAATTATTACTTGATATAAGTGAAATTAGTTATTTACAATATCATGTAAAAATATTAAATTATTATTAATTTCAATATTATTTTATAATTACTTCTCTACTTTTCAGTTTTTTTTTAATTTTTTACATAATTTCTTTATTTTAACTATTTAATATCTAGTTATGTTAAATATTTTGTTATTTAAAATAATTAGTTATTTAAATACTTAAATAATATGTAAAATATTTAAATTTTAAATTATTTATTGAAATTAATTATCCACAAAATCAAAATTTATACTATCATTACATTTTTGAGTTTTTTGTAAAAATATTTTACAATATTTAAAATATGAAATTATTTATTGTAAAAATATGATTATTTATTGTAAAAATATTTTACAATATTTATTGTAAAAATATTTTACAATATTTATTGTAAAAATATGAAATTATATTTTTGAGTTTTTAATAAATATTTTAAAGATGTTATATAATTTTTTTATAATATTTAAATAATTCTTAAATTTTTTAATCCAAAATTTCTTTAGATAGATATAGATAAAATGTATGAGAGAGGATAAATTGGAATTAGAGATAAGTTAGAAGTTAAATAGGAATTAGAGATAATTTTGGAGAAAGTGGGGGAGGTAGTTTAGGAGAAATTTTAGGAGAAGAGATTATTTAGGTTATTCGGAAAGTGCATCTCATTGGAAGTCTTGAAAATGACATGGAATAAAAAAAAAATAAAAAATTCAAAAAAAGGAGAAAATTTCTTGACCGCTTTGTTTTAATATATATTCTAGCAGGGACCCATGCGATGCACGAGATTTATTAAACGAAAGCTAAATAATAGAAATGGTCATTTACTAAAATACACCTTATAGTTTCATGGATTTACTAAAATCAACCCTATAGTTAAAATTTTACTAAAACACCACTTATAATTTGCAATGGATTTAATCAATCTTCCATTAGATGACAATGGAAAATGACTGTGTTGACCCTAATGTTCATTTAAATAAATTTAATAAAAAGAAAATAAAAATACCATTTTTGCCCTTTATATGACACGGACAACCACTTTATTGGTTATATTTTTTTAATTTTGTTTTTTGTACAAAAAAAATGTTAAGGGTATTTTCGAAATAAAAAATTATGGGCCTAATGGAAAAGCATACACTCCTTAATGAAAGGTTGATTAAGTAAATGAGTTGTAAAATATATGAGATGTTTTAGTAAAATGAAAACTATAACATAGGTTTAAGTAAATATGTAAAACTATAAGATGTGTTCTAGTAAATGATCCTAATAGAATCATATGAGAGTATATAATTGTTTTATATTCTCAACTTTTTAAATAATTAATAACTATTCATATTTATATACTACTTTTAATAATTTTTTATAATACAAAAATAACAATAATTAATTTCAGTTAGGTTTATTCATCAAACTGATGAAACCAACCAACCCGATCAACTCGACCCAAGTTGGCCGGTTTTCTAGTATTTTAGGTCGGCTTTGGTTCAAAATTTCCCAATTCGACCAAGTTGGATCAATTTCACTTTAGCCATTTGTAAACCAACCAAAATCGAACGACCTAATCATGGATATATATTAATATTTTATATTTTAAATATAAATTTTAATATGGAAAAGTGGGAAATTTCCCATATTTCTTAGTCTAAAATGTTTTATATCATAAATCTAATTTTAAATTATTTTTTAATAATTACACTATAATTTTTAAAATTAAATTAATTTTTAAGTTTAAATCTTTTGAACCGACTAACCAAACCAAAAAATCGGCCCAAACCGATACAACTTGAGTGGGTTTTTCACAAAAGGTTAGTCGGTTTTATCTAACCAACTCCCTAACCTGACCAGGTCAATTTGGTTGGCCAAATAGCCTACGACTGAACTGAAACAATTCATGAACACTCATAATTTCAACTAAATTAATAGTCTCATCTCAGATAAATAACAATAATTTAATCTCCAATAATTACTGAAAGTTTTCTATTAAATAACAAAACAAAATAAATTTATACATAATCATCGAAAATACATTTATCACAAAAACAATAAATAATTACTGAAATACAATAAACATTAATTTTAGTATATATAATTATATAATAAATACAAATTAAGAGTTTAAACTTATAATTAATAAATATTAATTTTTTTAAAGTTATTTTCTTGAATTATTAATTGATATTATTTTAATTAATTATTTACAATACTATGTAAAAATATTAAATTATTATTAATTTCAGTATTATGCTATAATTATTTTTATACTTTTCAGAATTTTTTTAAATTTATTACATAATTTCTTTATTTTAACTATTTAAAATCGAGTTATGTTAAATATTTTGTTATTTAAAATACCCAGTTATTTAAATACTTAAATAATATGTAAAATATTTAAATTTTAAAACATTAGTTATTTATGGAATTTAATTATCCATAAAATCATAATTTATACTATTATTATATAATTTCATTATTAATTTTGTAATACATTAAATTGTTATTAATTTCAATATTATGTTATAATTATTTTTCTGCTTTAAAGAATTTTTTAAAATTTATTACATAATTTCGTTATTTTAACTATTTAAGATCTAGTTATGATAAATATCTAGTTATGTAAATATTTAAATAATCTATAAAATATTTAAATATTTTTGTATTTGAATTTTTTTATTTAAAGATATTACATATTATTCAATATGTGAAAAACATTTAAATCGATGATCCAGAAAAACATAATTTACATTGTTAGTACATAATTTCGTTATATATTTTGTAAAAATATAAAATTATTTATTATATAATTTCGTTATTTTAACTAATTAAAATATAGTTATGATAAATGTTTAGTTATTTAAATATTTAAATAATCTATAAAATACTTAAACTTTTTTTATTTGAATTTTGTTTATTTAATGCTATTACATATTATTAAATATTTGAAAATCATTTAAATTGATAATCTAAAAAAACATAATTTAAATTGTTAGTACATAATTTCGTGATATATTTTGTAAAAATATAATATTATTTTTTGAGTTTTTAATAAATATTTAAAAGTTATTATATAATTTTGTTAGAATATTTAAATAATTCTTAAATTTTTTAATCC
>NW_010729074.1:6340668-6375343 GCF_000365185.1 Nelumbo nucifera
TATATATATATAATATTTATAACGAAATACAATAAATACGATAACTTAAATTTCAAAAGTTAAATAATAGTTGTTTAATCTCCAATAAATATTGACATTTTTTGTGAAATAAAAAACAAAAACAGATTTATAAATAATTATTGAAAACATATTTATAAAAAAAATACAATCAATAATTACTGAAAATAAAATAAGTATTAATTTTACTATATATAAATATGTAATGAATATACACTATTATTGTAAAATTATTACTAATAAGTATTAACTTTTTTTGAAAGATATTTTATATAATTATTAATTGATATAAGTGAAATTAGTTATTTAGAAAATTATTTAGTTATTTAAATAATCTCGTTATTTAATTTTTTAAAATATTAATTATTTATTGAATTTAATAATCCATAAAACTATTATTAGTACTATTATTACATAATTTTTTATTAATTTTGTAAAATATTAAATTATTATTAATATGAGTATTATGAAATCTATTATAATTATTTTTGTACTGTAAGAAATTTCTTAAATTTATTACATAATTTTGTTATTTTTACTATTCAAAATTTTGTGATGTTAAATATTTTTTGTTATTTAAATATTTAAATAATATGTAAAATATTATTAATTTTCATTATTTGAATTTTATTTATTTTAATGTTATTATGTAATATTAAATATTTTTCAATAATTATTTATCTATTTTTAATGTATTGTTGTTTAATATATCAAGTTATTGAAAATGCTTTATTTTTTAATGTTAAATTTTTATTATTTGAATAACATTTAAATTGAATAATTTATAAAATTATAATTTATATTATTACTACATAATTTCATGATGAATTTTGTAAAAATATAGAATTATCAATAATATGAATATTATTAAGTATATTATAACTAACTTTTGGGTTTTGAATAAATATTTTAAATTTAGTATATAATTTTGTTATAATATTTAAATAATTCTGAAAATTTTTAATTGAAGTTTTCTTTAGATAGATATAGATAAAAAATGGGGGGAGGATAAATTGGAATTAGAGATAGTTTAGGAGAGAATCTCTCTACTAAATTTGAGATAATTTAAGAGATAAATAGGAGTAAGAGATAATTTAGGAGATAAATAGGAATTAGAGACACTTTAGGAGAAAGTGGGGGAAGTGGTCTCACTTCCCTAAACATTAGAAAAGCAAATCCCTCTTTCTTTATGGTTTAGAAATAGTTAAGCCTATATGATTTCCTTATTGGCTTAATGGGTAATTATGTGGAATTAAAAAATAAAAAATTCAAATAAAAACAGAAAATTAGGAATGGGGGTTTGGATCAAAGAGAGGCATGGTGACATGGACTGTATTGTCGCTATGTATATAAATAAGTAAATAAATAAATAAATGTATATTTTTCATATTTATACTAGTGGGCCCCCGTGAGATTAATGGAATTGGACTTAAAATGTACTGTTCTATGGAGCTATACAATCTGGGGGTAGGGGTAGCAATTTTCTCCATCCCCGCCAAGTACCCAACCTCCCAGATTAAGCGAGGATGGGATGGAGATTGCCTTAGGGGGGATAGGGTGGGGATGGAATTAATAAGAAAACCTTATTGGGGACGAGTAGTGAAGTCCACACCTCACCCAACCCTGATTATGTATATTAAATATATGTGTATATATATTATATTAAATATATAATATTATTTATGTTATTTATAATACTATATATATTTATATCAAAATATTTTTAAAATATTATTTGCATTTTAAAATTTTCTTATTTTAAATAAATACCTTTCTAAAAACAAACTTTTAATTAAAAAGTGTAGGGATTCAAGTCCCCGATGAGGAAGCCCTCTCTATCAAGGACTAGTGATGCAGGCTAAAATTTTTGATAGGGATTAATTTAAAACTCGAGGTCGGTATGGGGAGTATGACCCCTGCCCCGAACCCGCCCATTGCCATTCCTACCCTGGGGGTCATCCCCTAAACCTATAACACCCCAAACCCTTAGATATAGTTTCATTAATTATGGTTATTACAAATGTAGTATCCAATACTTATGGAAATTATTAGATTTTTCCAATTATTTATTTGAAAAATTGGAAGTTTTATAATCTAAGTTTCACTAACTTAAAAAAAACACTAATTATTGATAAAAAATAAATGTATATTTATTGAAATTAATTTTCCACTAAAAATTACTGAAAATTTTTAATCATTAAATTTTATTTATTAATATTTTAATTAATTATTAAATTTTTTAGTAATTATTGATTTCAATAATTAGTTTTCAAAAAATTCTGAAATTAAACTACCAAAATCAGTAATTTTCAGAAAGTAGTTCTTAGTAATTGAAGTTTTTAACTTACCCAAATTATGAAAAATTATAGTTTAGGTGTTGATATTTACTAAATAATATTCGATAACATCAGTAATTATCAAAAATATAAAATATATTTCACAAATTAATTTAACTACCCAATTTAATTTAATTAATTAATTTACCCATGTTTTTGGTTTTTAGATGGTTTATAATATACATTAAGAGTTGTTTTAGGAGGAATTTTAGATGGGAGAGATTGTTTAGGAGAAATTTTAGGAGGGGGTTGAGCCAATTGGTAACATGAGAGAGAGAGAGAGAGAGAGAGAGTTGGAGTGGAAATCTAGTGAAGAAGAGAGGGCTGCTATGTGGCAAATAGATTGGGAGGTGTTTTAGGATGAATTTTATGTGGGAGATATAGTTTAGGAGAAATTTTAGGAGGGGTTGGCTAAGTGTTTGAGAACATGAGAGAGAGAGAGAGAGAGAGATTTGGAGTGACACTCTAGTGTATAAGAGAGGGCTGCTGACATATGGCTACATGAAAGGGCTAAGAAAGGGTAAGGGAGAAAGGAGACAGGTTTAAGGAGAAAAGATAGAAGGGGAATGGAAGAAGGAGAGGGCTGCTCACGTCGCTTTATAATATAGTATAGATTAGCATATATCACTTTTTAATATTCATACTTATAACCTATATAAAAAGAGAATTTCACATCCCAACTTTATTTTATGTTTGATTTTTTACATGCCTATAGTTCCCTTCAATTTATACAATTTCAAACTCTCTCTCTCTCTCTCACTGAGTTATTTCTTACATGCATGTGCTACTCAACTAGTTCATCTAAGAACCCTACCCACATGACATCACAAGCACATATAGGGAGCATTTCTCATATTTGTTTATATTATCAGATGGCAAGATGTTCCTAATGTGCTAATGTGGTAGGTGTGGATGAGCTTGCATTATCCGCAACCATGGAATTGGGATCTGCTCTTCATAGATTGCACCTCATACCAACTTTACAGCGACATCCCACTCTGTATTGGGAACATCTCCCCATGAATAATAAATACAAGTATGGGAGATATTCCCAATGTATGGCCAAGACATGTTGTGAGGTCAATGTGAGGCACGCTGTGAGGTTGATATGAGGCGCAATCATGGTCACAAAACAATTATGGGAGATATTGGGAACATCTCCCCATGAATAATAAATACAAGTATGGGAAATACACCATGGTCACACAACAATTCATAAATACACCATTCATCATTTGCAATAAATTCAACACATCACATCAGTTGTATTTTTATTTGAAATGGAGGCGTGTTCACAATTCAGTGGGGGTTGGTCATTGAGTTGTTTTTCACCAAGGGTCGTAGGTAATGTTTTCTCGGTGAGGATTGAGTAGAGTTATTGTGGATTGGAGATCCGAACTGGAAATCTTCTCAAGTTAATTTTGGTATGAATGGTGTCTAAAATGCAGTCCACGCATCACTTAATACCATACATTAACCCTAACATACCAGATTGTCAAGGTTACCATACAAGTTTTTCTCTGGTAAATTACTTCCACTTCAATTTAGTGTTTGACAACACAATTAATCCATGATTTTTAAAACCGATTTTTTGACTGAACCAGTCAGGGATCCGATTATCGGGTCGAATTTGAACGATCGGCTTGTTCTGACAAATAAAATAAAATAAAAAATGGTCAAATTAAATCGAACAATTAATCACCCGGATCAACGATTTGCTGACCAAAATCAACGATTTTTGAAGAAAATTCGACTTTGGAGAAAAATGAAACCAATCACCTGACCAGTTCCTAGTTTTTCTAGTTCGACCATCTGGTCCGATCCGATTGTAAAAACCATGCATGCTACTAATATCTACTCTGATCCATAGAAGTTCCTGATCAACATCCCCCAGCATACAATTTATAAGCCAGAAGAAACCAATACTGAGTTGTACTGTTGGAAACCCCACGACGACCAAATACTTGTGCAGATATGACAAACTCTCAAATCATCTTTGAGCCTTTGAATGTATAATAGACAAATAATCTATTTATTAGAGTTTGTCCAAAAGAAGCATCACGAGTCATATATACAAGCAAATAGAGCCCTTTCTGGTGGTTCTGAAATTATAATATAAGACATTTTATGTGGTCAGTTTTTGTGCCTACTCTGAATATGATTACGTTTTGGGTCCTTTTAACAAACACCCCTCTCTCTCTCATCCACAAATCGTCTTGGTTTCTCTCCTTTATTTTTATATTATTAATTTAAAAAGATAGAAAGAGACCTAAACTAAAACTCCAAAAGTAGTTCTCTTGTACCACACAATCCTAAATCGAATCAACGACTAAACGGTACAGAACAAAACACTAAGACAAGAAGATTTCATCTGGGCCACACCCAAGTGAAATGGAATGAAAATTATCCAAAAGGATTATGTAATTATGTTTGTATATGCAATTTAAACCCTTCAACGACCAAATGAGACTACATCTATGGTCAGAGAAGCTGCAAACAAATATTCTTATTAATAAATTAATAGATAAATCAAAGTAAGAAAAGTAATTACAAAATAAATATTGAATAAATGGCCCACCACCTGAGTAATTGTGACAGATGTTATGTTTATATATACCACATATGTAGTGTGTGAATGGTGGAGGATTAACTTATGAGGATGATCCACAGATCAATCAAAACCCAATACCTACCGACTTCACAAATGACCGAAACGGCAAAACCTAGAGGCTCTCCACTCCAGAGGGTCCCATCAAACCTTGTTAATAAAGGGGAAAAGTGTAACAAATATCAGCATCCTTTGGTGGAAAGTTCAATATAAAGAATGCTTGCTAACGGCTTCTTCATTACATGGATTTAATTAACACTCAATTTAGTAGCTGTTCTTCAATCAATTGTATCAATCCATTGGTCCATAGTGGGTTTCACTTTGAACATAGAACAAGTAAGTTTCTTATAAGGGTTGGAAGACCAAAAAAGAAACATTAATAAGACACACCTGGAAACATCAATCCAGCTCAATCTTGGTTGCATTATTAAGAGATAATATTTAATTGTTAATAGTGTTGTTAATCCGTACTTTTTTATTATATTAAGTTGGAAAAATCAACTAATGGAGATCATATGAAGCGGTCCCCCATACATATAGATATAGTAGTGCTCAAGTGCTTTCCAAAACTATAAAACACTCATATCAGATAGATAATAAGCTGGCCGTATGTCATTTGTTTATATATAATATATATATATATATATTCAAGAGTCTTTTTGCTTTTTTGTTAATTTTAGTGATTGATGAAGACAAACAGACTTAACCCTTTATGCCCAACATAGTGAATTATCTTTCCCTTCATTTCTGCTAATTTTTCATTTAAGAAAATCAACTTCACTGTGGTATTTGAAACAACTTTCATCAAGAGGATAAGATCTATTAGCATACCATATTGTAATTCTCATTAACATCATTATATTGGTGGTACTGGTACCCACCCAATGCAATTATATGATTCTAAAAATATAGAGATTAAGAAGAGACTCATAGTTATTAATATATTATGCTCATCCAATCCTATATAAAGATGAGGAGTACATGCTCAAGTCTCCTAAAACATTTTCTTGACTATTATTAAATCACAACTAAATCAAAAACCATTAATTCTGTTGCATAGTTTGCTGCCTAAATTTGTGTGCTTAATCTCAACCAAGATCCAGCCTGCACGTTTGAGAATCTAATATTATACCATCCAATCCAAACATAAATCGTGGTGGGGGGTTGATTCATTGCAGGTTCTTGTAGGGCTTAGTGTTGTCTCATGTTCATGATAAGCGTATAATGAACTTTTCTTTTCTTTCTTTCTTTTTATTTTTTATAACCTTTTTGGGTTAGGTACAACTTCAGTTACATCAACTTAATCTAAAATACGGGCTCTGATTTAATATGGTGGGTTTCAACAAATTGTGTTTTGGGTTTGGGAAATAAAAAAAAAAAAGAAAATGGTCCTAGGCATGCAGTTTTCATCCTAAGCATGTTGATAACTGAGATATACGGGCTTTGCTAAAAGAATTTGAGACATAAGAAAAAAAAAAAAAAAAAGGATAGGAATGTGACTTGGGTGGGCTCAATCCAGTTTAATCAAAGTTTTTACATATGTTGGATTAGAACTTCAAACTAAACTTAGGCCAAAAATCTAAAACCTAACCTAAACTCAGGTTAAGTTTGGGTTGAGGTCTTAGGTAGCACAAATCAGACCCATCCCAATTTGAGCCCCCTATTCTACGTGAAATGTTAATAATTGGCACTTCAGGGGTACTTGTACATCTAAGACAGTCATAAATAATAATAAAAGACCCTAAGCAGACTCCATATTAGTCAGCATCCCTAAATAAACCTCTTTAATGGTAAGTTCGTTATAAAGGAGTCTATTCTATCAGAGACAATCACTTAAACTATCATTGTCCAATTTATTGTTATCCAAAAAAAAAAAACTTGGGTTGGAGGTAACCTGCAAAACATCTTAAAAATTTCAATTAAAAGATGTAGTAGTTGTATGTGGAAAAGGGCAATTTTATCAGGCTAGTCCTAAGTGAATCGAAGTTAATCAAAAGGAAAACGAAGAAAAAAATGAGTTTCTGCTTTCTTGAAGCAAAAAATAAAAAACATGTGGATTCTATCCTAAAACAAGATCATACTTGTATTGCTTTTTTATTTTTTTGTTAAACTATTTTCTGCAGTAGTCTTCTAGTATTAAAATGAACTTCAAAAAGGTCTCTAAGTTAAAAATCTTGCAAGTATAAATTAATGAAAAGAAAAATCCTCTTAAATGACCATGAATGCAATTTGTTGAGCTGTAAATATACATTACAAAGCTCCCCTTGTACTATGGGGTTGTGACAAAGACCCCCCTTGACCGTTAAGTTAGAGCGTTAAATTATCAAAATACCCCATTAAATTTTTTCTATTTTTCTTTTTTTTTTAAAACCTTTTTAACCTATTGTTTTCCCTTCTCTTCTTTTCCCCTCTCTCACTGTCCTCTCTCATTCTTTCTCTCTCCCAACTCTCCGAAATGAACCGCCATGGCCTCCTGTTGTCTCACCTTGGCTTGCTACACCTGCCCCTCTACTTTAAGTTGCGCCACTCGCTCTTCCAACAGAAAAACTGGGGATAGATAGATGTAGGTTGGAGTCTGAGAGCATACTGGGCTTTTTTTGGACAGATTGTCCTAATTTGCAATGTTGTAATTGTAAAAACTAGTGGACTGGATTTGTTCACATATGAACCTGAGGTTAAATTTCTCCGCCTGGTGGAGACAAAGAAATTGAATGTCTTCTGGTATGATTATACACATGAAATCCGGATGGTTCTTCTTGCTTCTGGAATGCAGTGCAAGACATTTACTGGATTTCAGCTTTCATCTGGGGGAATTATTGGGTTGCCAAGATTTGATATGGCAATGGCTAAAGCAGAGGTGAACATAAAGCCTGTTCTTGCTGCAGAAGATGTGCATATTGTTACAATATATGGTAGGATATACTGCTTGCAAGTTGATAGAGTTGCTATGCTGCTGCACTTATACAGATCGGAGGGATTTAACGCAAAATGGGGAAGAGCCAGAGGAGCGCCGGATGTCTGATTTATCAGATTGGGCTTCGAGTGTCTTCTTCGGTAGATACTCTGGTAAGGAAACATTTGGGGACAATTTTTGATTTTGGGGTTTCTTTCACTATTTTTCTTTATGACCGAATTCCCTGTGTTCTTCTCGTGGTTATTTAACTTTTGCAATGGTCCCTGTTGGTGTTTTGGTAGCACACCTAAAAGAAAGATTGATTGTTTTATTGATTTCTTTTTATAAAGAACTTGCAAGTGGCAATCGCTAATTATAAGGATAGTATGGGGATTAAAAAATATTGTAACGATATTTTTGGACGAAAAACTAACAGAAAGGGGCTTTTGTCTCACGGTCATAATATAAGGAGGTCTTTATCGCAAAACAAAATACAGAGGGGTATTTATCACAGACCCCATAGTACGGGAGGGTCTTTGTAATTTACCCAATAAATTTACAAGAAAATCTTTCTCATAACTAATTAAGAGGCAAGTTAACCCTAGATAATTAAGCCACAATAAATTCGCGAATTGGCAAAGAAAAATCAGCTAGCTAGCTAGCTATAGGGACATTTGAAGTTGGATTACATAATTGGTCCCTTATCTCATTACTGGTAGGTCCCGGCTAAGCAGACATTATATCAACTATATTTGTTTTGTTTAACCATTTATGTTATAATTAATTTACTTATTACAATCACGCATGCTTTGTGATGCAACAGTTCAACAAAAAGATAGAAATTACGTAACTCAAATGACATTATGACATGCTAATTGGATCACTAAGAAAGACATTGATTCAGTGATTGGATCAACTATATTTGTTGATACAATCCATTGTTTCTCTCATTCCTAAGATGGACCACAATCCATTGTTCCTGTCAATCAATTGTCTCCTGTTGTAGGTAGGTGACTAAAGCACCCATTAAATAGTTTTTTTTTTTTTTTTCTGAAATTTATGCTTATCCATACAGTGTCTAGATAACAAGAAATTAAATGGCTACCACAAAACATCTGATGGTTTTCAACTTTTCATATTAAGCTTTTCGCTTGAATTTTTCTTCTTTTTTTCCCTTTCTTTTGAGGTGGGCCAAAGTGCCAAAAAGAATATAAATAGACTCTTACATGGGCACTCCATTGGTTACATTCCTATGGTATATATGTATATTATCAATTTATGCAGAAAGGGATAGAGTATGTACCAATAAAGGGAAAGAGGCAAAAAAAAAAAAAAAAAAGAATGATAAAACTTGTTAACTCTTCAAATGATCATAACCATTTGATTCGTTGCATTCATATGGACAATATGTTAAACCACGAAAATCATAAATATATAAGATAAATTCTTAGCAATAAACTATGAGCAGGGTTGAGTGTGCAAGCGAGAGCTTTGTTCTCTTTGGGTTTGCGGCAAGGCGGGCTATGTCCTCTCCTATATCTATTATTTCTTGCCTTGTGACAATGGTTAATAAAATTTTAGATGACTACCCCTCCCCCTCCCTCTGCCTGCAGGAGTAAAATTTGTGGTTAAAAAAAAAAAAAAGAACAATGTGATTGTTTAAATGGTTATACTCATTTGGCTGTATAATTCCAACAAAAATATGACCTAGGGATGAATATAACTAGATGGTCAGGATATATTTTTAGTAATTAGATGGTCTAATGGTCTATGAGGCCACACATTTAGCTTTTCCAATGTACATCTTTGTTGTGAAATAATCAAGATTTTTCAAAATCAATTCTCAGTGGGATCCAACGTAGTTTACCAACTTAGGGGCTTTGCAATTCCCTATCCCTATATTTAAATCTTCAAAAAACAGTAAAAGGGAAAGAAAAGATTACTTGTTCCAATTATAGTCCAAATATATTCCTCAATCACCTCACTTTCACTTTTCTTATTTTAAAACCCTAATATTCCACTTGGATTTTTTAAGTAATGCGTTAATTAAAAAAAAAATTGTTGATATACATTTAATGGTAGTGCATAAATTTTTTAATGAAAACAATTGCTAGTCATGCCCCAGGCTTTCTTTCTTTAAAGTCCTATAACCAATAACAAGACAATGTCCATACATTAAAAGATGTAAAATGAAATAAATTAAAACACTATTTAAACGAGATATAGAGAGAGTGATGCCTGGTCCAATTATAAATCGCAGGGTCACTCTCAATAAAGCATAGATTTTTTTTTTTCTTTGATAATTAATTCGGCCCTTGTGGTTGCAAATTCTCTACAATCAAACCCATTTGCTGGAAAGATCTAAATATATAAATAAAAAAAAAGGTGTATGTTAACTGGGTGTTCATTTAAAATAAAGTATAGGTTTTAGGGTAGGTTAGATACTGCTCCCAGTCATAGCTTTGTTTTTAAATAATATCCAAATCAAAATACTACAGGATCCTACCAAGAATTCCTGATTTTGCCTTGGTTTTTTTAATGTACCCCTCTAATCAGGTGCCTTATTATATCCCTCAATCCCCAACCCCTGTCTCTTTCTCACACAACATGGCAAATGAAACACTACTTTACATGTATGAAAGGTTTCCTAAGGATCATTCAGGCCTGTAGTTCTAGAAATCCAACCCAAATAATTCATTAGACAGATAGATAACCTCTAAAAAGCCATTTGTTGAATATATCAACTTTTTTTTTTTAATTGGTTGCACGGCGGGAGCTCTTTGGCCTTATGAATGGAAGTTTGGAGATATATCAACCAGAAGAGTTATTGTAGCAGGGACCTGGGATCAAATCCCACTACCACCAGGGAGTTGTTTGGCACTCACTGTAACATTTTATAAACATTCTGTTTCACAAGTGTCCTTAATTCACAAGCATTTCGTTTCACCTGTTTTTTCTTTTGTTTTCTTTTGAAAAAACACAAAAAGAAAATGTGTTTGACGGAGATGCATGCTGATTGGAGATTTAAAGTGTTTTGACCTATTTTTATAATATATTTACATTGACAACTGTATGACATCTCAAAAATGCTGTCAGTAAAATTTTTTTTTTCAAATTTCAATATGCCATGTCACTGTGATGGTTCAAGATCTCCAAGGCAATTCAAGAAACACCAATTTTGACCATTCAAGAAATGCCTCCTTTTATGAGTCCTAAAGCTAATTATTTCAGCAAGGTTTTCTAAAAAATAGTCTTGCCAAATGCATTTAAATAGCATTACTGATTTTTCTTAATAACAAAACGATAAAATGGAAAATTTGTAGAACACTAAGGTGCCAAACACCCACTAGGTTTTTGGCATCCATTGGCAATTTTTTTATGATGATGATAGTATATAATATGTTTCCAAAATTTGCTACAATTATTTTATATTTCTATGTCTATAAAAATTATTCTTATTTGTTGTACTTATTTTTATTTAATATGATGAATATATGATATTAGAGATATGTCCAAATGTTTTCTACAAAAAAAAGATATATATTTCTTAATACTTTTTTGTGTTTTCATATTTTTAATTATTATTATTCAATTATGACATCAAGGGTTGACGCCTTTGACACAAAAGCTTGAATAGTTGACTTGCCACAAAATAGGAAAACAACTCCATTTTTAGGTCGTTTTAAATTTGTATTTTATTTCTATCATCAATAAAAAAATCTTTGCCACATTTATTTTTCTTTAATGTGGTTCATTAATATAAAATATTAGACATATACACAAACATTTCTTGCATAATTTATATACTTTTGTATATTTTTTTGTGTTTTTTAGCTGTTTTTATAATATCATGGATTGGCTCACTTGACCCAAATGGTTGAATTGCTTACTTATAACCAGGATGGAAAATAGTTTAATTTTTTGGTTAATTTTAAAAAGCATGTAATTTATTATATCATTAAAAGTATTGGATATAGATCCAGTTGATAATATTTATTTATTTTTTTGGTGAAAATAATAGGTTAAATATATAATTCAATGAAAGAATGTGAATTAATACTATAAATATAAGACCTAATGAGAGGAAATTGAATAAGGAGAAATGTAATAGTTCAAATTACACTTTTTGCTCTCACAATTAGAGAAATCAAATTCAAAAACAAGGGTATTCTAGTCAAAAATAGGATTCAATGAATGTTAATGAAAGTTAATACCCTGAATATAACACTTAATTAATGAGAGGGATTTGAATAAGGAGAATAGTGGTATATATATTAATTGCAAAACACTAGCGCCATTACAATATTGTTAGGTTGTGTTACTTTCTTTCTCTCTTATCTTTTTGGAAACCAAGCACAGGTAGGTTAGATACTTAGATCCCTTAGGCCTTAACCAAGAGGAATGGAATTCCAGTCTTCCTTTTCAGACAATAAATTTGCATTTTTTTTGCCACCACATGCGCAGCATAGAGTATTCTATTCTAACATAAACAAAAGATATATAAAAAAATTAAAACCAAGATCGTTAAAAGCATCAAAAAAATATATGAAAACTCTGCCATTTACAGCTGCAACTGATTGCTTAGAATCATATTCTATTTCAACCTTTCCTCCATATCCTTTCTCTCGTGCAAAAGTTGTACTTCCAAAATAGGTCATAGTCTCAGCCCCAAGATTATATAAAATTCCTTCACATCCTCCACCAACAGCAGCCAAATAAATCATCAGATCTGCGTGCAAAACCAAAAGAGAATCTGCCTTCTGATCGATATTCTCTTAGCATTATAATTTATTTTGATAACTCCAGTCTCCAACCGAAGGATATGCTTCTATTTTATCAATCTTTTACCTAAAATTATTCCTTTATTAACATGACATTGTTGATGAACATCTTCATTATTTTTATTAGTATCTCCATCACACAAGAATTGGTTAGTTCTATTTACGATCTATTGGATACTTATTTTGTTCTAGAGAATAGAGTTACGTTATTTCTCACCATACAAATTAAACCGAATGACAAGCAATAGCAATGCAAGGCAAAACACTTGTGCTTCTCTATCAAAACACGATTATAATGCAGCAATTAAGTATATGTTTGACATCGATGCTGCAGTTGTAGATGAGAAAACGGTGCTGCTGATGTGTGGGTTGGAAGCGCTGTATTCTTAGAAAACGGTGCATTTTTTTGTTTGGAATCATTGCTGCCAATCAGGACGTTTACAGGAGCAATAACTTTTTCTATTTGGCATCAATGTTCTAGGAAATGTTTTCTGTGCTTCTACCCATTATCCAGTGCCACATCACTGCCCTATTGGCAGCAACGAGCTGAAGTTCCAAGAAACACCAAATTTGGTGTTGCTCCAAGCCATGCCTTCCTGATTTCCAAGACATGGCTAGGAGCACCGCTTTCTATAGAAAAACGGTTCCAAACATACGATTGTTTCCTGGAGCACCGTTTTTTCCTACGTGGCGTTGATATGACGTCGTTGCTCCAGGAAACTACAATGATGCCAAACAGCCGCTAAGATGATGGAATTAGTAGACATAATGGAATGAAAACCCAAGTTGAGGGGAGAAAATAATTTTAACTAGAAATAAAGTTCTAAAAAATGAAACTGTAAATGTTAAAAGAGTTTGTGATAAAATAATTTTAACTAGACCAATTCTAGGGAAGGGAAACATTAATATAATTTGGTTTAGAAGAAATATTAGAAGACAAATTTAGAGAATAAACTTACAAGGATTAATCTAAAAAAAATAAAGAGAAGGAAAGATTTTTATAGGAGGAGTTTTAAATGGGCATGTGGGAAAAAGGAAGTGATCAGGAAAGTAATAATATGGTGCATTGAAGATTTGGTTTTGGAGAGATGATTGAAATAGGAGATACAATTTTAAAATTTGCAATTGCTTATGATTTAACAATATTAAAAAAGAATGAACATTTAGTAGCATTTAAAAGTGAACCAAACTTAAATCAAATAGATTTTTATCTTACTAGGAAAACATAAAGAACGATACATAAAAATTACAGTTATTTCAAGGGAAAGCTTAACCACAAAAAGTAAATTAATGATTGTATTAGTGACTATTAAAAAATAGATCAGAAATAAGATAAAAAAATAGGTGCCCAATAATTACATGACAAATCTAAAGGAGAATAGTACAACTTAGAGATTGACTAATAAAAGGAAAATAGAATTTAGATGAAGAGACTAATGATATATGGCTTGAAATTAACAATTATATAAAAAAAGTAGCAACAAATGACTTAGAATAATCTAAAGGAAAATGATAAAGTACTAAAGAAACTTGGTGGTTGAATGAAAATGTTCAAAATATAATCAAAGTAAAACAAGCATGTTGTAAATATTGGCAAAAGATTATAAGTGTAAAAGAGCATGTTAGATAAATGTAAAACCATAAGAAATAAAGTTTAAAAAAAGTAAGTGAAGTTAAATTTGAAGCATATAATGAACTATATCATAAATTAAGCACTAAAGAAGGATAGAATGGAATTTATAAATTGGAAAAATTAGAAAGAGACAAAGATTTTAAGTCAAGTTAGATATATTAAAAAGTAGGACTAAAAGGTCTTGATAAAAGATTAAGAAATTAAGGAAAGATGGAAATAAAAACTATTTTAAAAATTTATTAAATGAAGAAAATGAAAAGGGTGTTAGCAGTGGAGGAGGGCTTAGTAACTTTAATTAATAGTACTAAAAGTAACATATAGCTTCATAATATTAGAATTATCTAAGATAATAAAACATTAAATTAACAAGATAAAGAAAAAACATTAGGATCTAATGGTAACCCTGTAGAAAGGTATGGGAGAGATAAATTTATTATGACTAACTAAAATATTTAATAAGATAAATGAAAACAAAAAATACTGAATAAACAAGATGTGTCAGCTTTTACATTGTCCCACTTCTATGCACTGGGAGCTACTAAGCATATTCTCTGCTATTTGAAGGCCAATATTGATCATGGGCTGACTACTTGTGCGGCCTTCCTCTTAAGTCTTCACTTCAATTTTAGGTTTTCTCATTGGGTGGAGTGCCCTAATTATGTCAGACGCTTTCAAGCAGGATTATGTTATAAAACCCACTCATAGAGGGGGGGAGGAATCAGCAGCTGAAACCTTACATCAATCAATTAATTTGCTCATGGTCACCACAAGAAAACCATTTCCTAGCAGGGGTGAGAATCACCCCGAATTAAGACGCATGGGCATGATAAGATATGCCTACAAAATTCATCTTCCAATCATCAATTTTCTTTATCTACTTTTTCCAAATTTATGGGGCCAATCTTTAATGTTTAACCACCATCAGTGTTTCTAGCCATGCTTGGGCGGCTACTGCGCGAGACATCCCCCAGCCCAAAGACGTCGTGTCCTTCAATTCCCCACAAACACAACAAAATAGTCCCTTGACCTCAAGACCTCGAGCCCGCGCAAGTTGATTGAATGGTTTGTCTTGTTTTGGGGTGCATTTGGAGCCATGGACCTACCCACCTGCGACCTGCCTCACCCTCGATTAAGTAATGAACAAAGCCAATTAGGGAATTAATTCGAGTAGGGCCAATCCAGTGGGGTTTGAGATTTTCTTTATTGAGCATCTCCGAAAGGGCAATAATTTAGTAGTAATTCTTTGATCCATAAATCTTTTAGTGTTTTCTCCATTTTTTTCCACGTGGATGCTGATTAATTACTGGGTTTTCTTTTTATTCTTCTGAGTTCTCTCTCTGTAAATATATATAAATGAAAGTCATTCAAACTAATTGAACTCTGCTTGCATCATCATCACTGTATCACCTAAAAGCCCTTCCAATACAACTTGCAAAACTTTAATTTCTTCGGCTGCAAAGGCTTTGTGGGCCCTAAAAAAGAAGGGAAAAAGCCCTTCTTCCTCGGCATTATGCCTCTATATCCAGCTCTTATTTCTTCTGAGCAACCCCAAAACAACTTCAGTCAATCAGCACAGCATGCAGGGGAAGCGGGAAGTGAGCAGCCTCTCTCTCTCTCTCTCTCTCTCTCTCTCTCTCTCTCTCTCTCTCTCGTTTATTTATCTAGAAGTGAATCTAGTTTCTCCTCTCTGACTCCCTAGCCAGAATTTGTTACTGATTCAATATAATTGTTTGTGGTTTTAAGGTCATGTGGCCAAGATTAATAGCTAATAAGATCCTCCGAAGGAGACTGGGTGGCAACAATTTCGTAGCAGATTTTCCGGACAATACCGAGACTTTGCTGGAAATTCCAAGCTCACATCATCAATCTTCATCCCCTAAGAGAGACTTTAGTACTCAGAAGTACAAGTAAGCTCTAGATGTTTAACTGTTTCACCATCTCCCTCAACTCTTTCTCCAAAGTGGTGCATCTATTATCTTGTGTCTACTTCCACAACTTTTGAAATACTGCCAAGTTTATTATAGTTCTAATATGGGTTTTGCTTTCTGATTTTTTTTTTATAGAGTATTCGTTAGCACATGGAACGTCGGAGGCATAGCACCAACCGAGGATTTGAACATGGAGGATTTGCTCAACACCCAAAGCAACCCTTGTGACATTTACGTTCTTGGGTAAATTCACAATTTCATGGATGAAAGTAAGTTGAAATATTACCAAGAAATAAACTGATTCTGGTATTTACAATTTATTCAGTTTCCAGGAGGTCGTGGCTCTAAACGCTGGCAATGTTCTAGGCTCTGAAAACAGTAGAGTTTCCATGAAATGGAATTCTTTGATCAGAACAGCTCTGAACAAGAAAGCATCTCCCTCAGATAAACGACAAGATGCTAATAAAATAGAACTACAGAAAGTTTATCCTGTGAAGGATGACAGTTTAATAGAAAGCAATGCCCCACGAGATTATCGATGCATAATAAGTAAGCAGATGGTCGGAGTACTGGTATCAGTCTGGGTTAGAAGTGACCTCCACAGATACATCCGGCATCCAAGCGTCTCATGCGTGGGTTGCGGTATCATGGGTTGCCTTGGAAATAAGGTATTTTACAGTGTTAGTTTCTCAAAAGAATTTGCAGATAGAACTATTACTGTTAACTTCATAACTTGTATGACCGAGGTGTTGATGCTTATTTTAAAGATTTTTCGTTCTTATATATTTGTGAAATATATGGTTATGCAGGGTTCAGTGTCCGTTAGATTTTACTTGCATGAAACGAGCTTCTGCTTTGTTTGTGGTCATCTAGCTTCTGGAGAGAAAGAAGGCGATGAGAAGCATAGAAACTCAAACGCTGCAGAAATATTATCACGGACAAGCTTTCCTCGCGGCCCTTCACTGGATTTGCCAAGAAAAGTTCTAGATCACGAGTATGTAACTTATATCCACTAAAACCACCAAAGGAATTGATCTTCATATAGGTTCAGTTTATCTATATTTTGATCAATATCTTTCTGAGTTGTTTCTTTTCCTGGTATTAGTTACTGGAACAAGTTAATATTGTTACATAAGCACACACACACGCACAGAGAGAGAGAGAGAGAGAGAGTTGTTAAAAACTTTTTAGGCCCTGGGCTAATAGGAGATTATTCTATGACTTGGAATGGATAAATGAGTTGAGTAGATAGATAGCTAAGCCACTGGGAAAAAAAGAAAAAAGCTAACTTGTGTGCTACTAAAGTGGTAAACCATCTCTTTAAGCTGCATTTGGTTTGATATATAGAAGAAAAGAGAGAAACAGAAAATCGGGGGATCGGGATGCTCTTAACTCTCTCTAACTTTCTGTCTCTCCCTTTTTTCTATCAAACCAAGCATACCCTTATTGATTCAACTATCTAAGTTCTTTTCTTAATTATTGAAATAAATACTATTTCACTGAACAGGTGGAATTTTTGCTTCATAATGAAAAAAAAAAAAACAATTTCCTTAAGCTAACTAGTAACTACCACAAATTTCAAATTATAAGCTTGGAGCAACTTAATTGGAAAATCTCGGCTAACTGTGTGTCTGGTCTCATGCAGTCGGGTAATTTTGCTTGGCGATTTGAATTATAGAATCTCTCTATCAGAGGCCACGACAAGATCGTTAGTCGAGAAAGGAGAATGGGATGTCTTATTAGAAAATGATCAGGTATTAAATAGTTTTCCCTGCTATATACAATTAAGCTTTCTTCTAAATGAATCATTATTCTGAGCTTGAGAATCCAACAATTGTACATAAATGATCTTCTGAAATCAAATCTCTTGTTACATAAAGCTAAAGACTGAGCTCACGGAGGGTCATGTATTCGATGGATGGCTTGAAGGAGTTATCAAATTCAGACCCACATACAAATACTTTCCAAATTCCGATGTATACTATGGCTGTGTTCAAGGTAGAAAAGGCGAAAAGAGACGAACTCCTGCTTGGTAAGTAGTCATCAGAAGTAATTTCTTGATCATCAAACCAAGTAATACAAATGCCTTAATTAGTATGATGAAAGCAACTCATGAGGAGAGGGGATTTGCAGGTGCGATAGGATTCTTTGGTTCGGCCAGGGGTTGAAGCAAAACCAGTACAGTAGAGGTGAATCAAAGCTGTCTGATCACAGGCCCGTCTGGGCAGTTTTCACCACAGAGGTCGACGTCTTAAGAACCTCCAAAGGATTTGATAGCTGCTACTGCTTGTCACACAGACTTTAGCGAATACCAACCAATTTTGAGGTGTACCCACGAGTTGGGTTTTTTGTTTAATTAATGGTAGATCGATCAAGTTTCCAGGTTTAACAATAAGCAGCATTTTTTATCATGCTGTGAGTCTTTGAGCTTAATTAATATGAGAAACTTCCAAAGATCATTATTGTATTAGCTAGCTTGCTCTTAACTGTACAGTTAATTATCATTTATCTATCTTCTTTTCTATGCATCCAAGTTTCTCGATCGATCCCTTTTTCTTCTCCTTTCGCCTCTACTAAATTTTAAAATTGCTCTGATTCTATTGTTGCAAAGTCCAAGCATTAAGGCTCAGTTTGTTTGCAGTACAAATTTAATTTACATATTGGAGTAAATGCATGGAAGTGCAAATTAATTGGCAGAGTGTGAATTCTGGTTTACTTTTGCATCAATTTTGACTGAAGAACAATGATGCAGTCCCCAACTTATATAGAAGATAATGGAAGCAAGGAAAGGGTTATTTGTTTGGAAGAGAGGTAGGAAGAGAGATGATGCGGTTCCCACTTTATATAAGAGAGAATTGGATAGGAGTGCAAATCATAATTACAAACAGAAGACTGAACCGGGTGTAAAATTTTTATTCAGGCTCAGCTTGGAAAGAATACAAATAATACAAATTTATAGAGTGCAAAACCTTATATTTGCATTTGTACTCTTTCCAAACTGAGCGTCAGTTGATATTTGCACTGCAATCAAACAGAGCCTTGTTTAATTAAGTTCAATTTGAAATGTAAAGATGTCTCACAGAAAGATGACATCACCATTACGATACATTTATGTAGCTCTCTAACTCATTGATCGACACCAGTAGAAGAATATGAACCATCCAATCTACATAATATCCAACCCAACAAAAGGCATGAATTTAAATAATGTCTCAACTATTCCAGTATTTGCTTGAGTTTGAGATAGTTTTGGAGTGGGGAAAAGAAACTAGCTAGTGATGCATATTATCTAGACCAATACAAAGCGCGGTGGGTGTGGATGAAAAGGATGTTAATTATTTAAATACCAGAAAGGAAAACTATAATGCATGGAGTTTCTAAAATATATATATAGTAGAGCTTGTTTTGTTGTGGGGGATCAAGAACCTATTTGTCTTCCTATTCTTTTGACTTCTGATTATTTATAGGGACTAGTTTGGTTTGAATGGCATTTTCTATTTCCTATATGGTATATGTTAAGACAAGACAAGAAAGTAAAAACCTAAAGTACAGAAAAACAGGGCCTAACGTGGAGCTGGAACCACCATACCATTGTTAGGATTAGGAAATGCTGAATCTCCAATATTGGGCTTCAATTATAATTGTAAAAAACCGTCCAGATTCAGCTGGTCGAATCTTAAGGAGTATGAAACCAGCGGACCAACCGGTTTTGTCCTCACCTGTTTGGCCCATATGGGTTTGGTTGTCTGTTTCTGCATTTCCTTGTCGCTCTCTTCTACTACTTCTTTCAAACAAATTAATGCAGATGCATGAATCAGTGTTAAAACCATTTAACCTCCTTCTATTCCAAGGTTGAGCTCTCTTGGGCAATTGAGCTTGCACAGTTGTGCCCTTTCTCGCTCTAAGGTTGAGTCTTTTAATTTCTTAACACAAATTAGAAAATAAAAATAAGGGCTGGAGATTGTTTATAAATCTTAGCCCTATCTTCTTGCCCATCTTACCAGTTTCGTGGTCTCCCGTTGGAGAAATGATAGAAAGATTTCTCAGGATTTGGATCATTCATTTACGACCTAATCTGAACAGGAATTCAATGTTTAATTAATTTTATTTTTTATATTCATTTTCCAGAGGTGACTAACTCATTGTCACCGACATTTTTTTATGTAGAGGGAGATCCCTAAAAGGACAATATTGCTGTTGAAAGATGAAAATCAGAAATGCATTTCTGTTAAGAATTAAAACAATTGCTACCTTTAATTTCTTATGGTCTCTGAAAGTTGACATTCATAAGAATCTTACGAGTTGCAAATGGACTAAAATTTTCCTGCTCATTTTATATCACATGATGCTTTCAGAAATAGTCAAACCAACTTCTCAGACTGTTAGGGATCTTAGGCTGCATTTGGCATTCCTTATTGTAAGGATTTATCTCCTTTTTGCAATTAAAAAACTCAGTGTTCGTATAAAGGGGTATTTTAACTGCAAAAAGTAGATAAATCTTTAGAATAAGGAATGCCAAATGCAGCCTTATTAGCTAATTTCCCCCAGCCCTTTATGAGAGAGTATTTGGATTCAAAAACCAGGGGCTCAACTATTCTAGTCAACTGGAACCTATCACCTAGGCTAATCTACTGTAATGGATGAGGAACCAAATAGTATTCCCGTTTCTACAGGGAAGTGTTTGGCTATCTGATAACAGACTGGTCCTACCAATTATCTGTCTACCTGATATATAGTCGACTTGACCAAAAACCATTGTATTTGCAGTTTTCCATTTCATTTAGACTCTCTTCTTGGTTTTTTTAACCCTAGTCACTTCCTAACTTGTCTAGCAACAAACCTACACTTATTTTAGGCTCAAGGGGAGATTCCTAATCCAGTCTAAACAAATAAGAGACAGCATTGATGTCCTCACCTAAACTCTCATCCCTTTGATTATCTTTATCCTTATAAAAACCCTTGATTTAGACTACGAAGGAGGTCCATTTAAATAAACAGGCATGTCTGTCAAGCTGCGTAGGTGGCCGTTGGGACGTACTCCTTATCCGGACGAGTGACACGTCCCCAAAGTGACAGGCATGCCTCCGTCTATTGAGAGACGTGAGGGCAGACTGTCGAAAGGACAGGGACTGCGCCGTCAGTTAGGGACGTGGCCCAGTCTGACTTGGTACGGCCTATTAAATAGAAGCTTCCTGAGGAATGCTCGTGCGGCCCACTCGCGGGCTACTTTGCAACGAGCTTCGAATACTTCAGGAGTACCCTTAATAGAATTGGTCCTCGGATGACTTGCCTTGTTCGGGAGCTCGGGCGAGCTGACTTTCTTAGCTCGCAAATTAAATTTTGCCTCGGAATGTCCCTTGAGGTTGCTTGGGGGACCTGGAGCTCGCATTGTGGCGAGCCCCTCCTTTCCTCCGCTACCATGTAGCGAGCTGCTTTATGAGCCCATCACTTAGCCACACTATACCACAATGCTGAGCCGTCGCTTACGCTGAGTCAGCGTCCACGTGTCGCCGTTCTATAAATCGGGCCAAATCATCCTTCATCACAATCCATCATCGCAGTTTCTACTGTCTACGTGTCATTTAAAATTTAACCAATACTAAACCCAACCCAAGTTGCACCCTTACCGTGGGCAAGAATTTAATGCAATCTGTGACGATGCTACATGATTACAGGCTATAAGGGTGATTTTTTGACCTCATACAAGGAATAATGGAATATAAGTTGTGAAGGCTATTTTCCAAGTATGTACTGTAGCTTCTTTTGCTTGTAGTACAACTTTATTTGCATTAATACAGATATATATATGAGTGAAAATAAGAAGAATGCATGTTCCAGTTCACTTTTCTGAGAGATGATTATTGAGGACCTGTTTGTTTTTGGAATTTTGAGAGAGGGAAAACTTGATCAATGGGATTTTAGTCTCATTGACCAAGATACATATGTTCTTTTTTTTTTGGTTTATATGGAGTCCATGGAAAATTTATTTTTACTAGGTATCACTTACCCGGGTGAATGGATTAATAGCATTTCCACCTAGGAGGGAATTGCCAATGGTTGGATGGAATAAAATTGCCCCTTTTAATAATGGCATTTTATGGCTAAATTGGTCATTGTCTTATTTATCTGAAAAATAAAAGAACATGAATAAATGCATTTGTGTGGCCAAGTATTTCCCAAAAAACACTTACCAGGGTAAATGCATTTATTTGGATAAATAACTTCCCGAAAAACAAACAAAACCTTAGTGTAATGTAGAGGTGATCAGGCCGGGCTGAGCTTACAACCTATGATAAGGCTATAGCTCAGGCCCAGCCCAAACCCTAGGCCTGAAATATAAGTCTAAGTCCAACTATCCAAGTATTAGAGGCCTGGCCAGGCTTTGGGCCAATGATAATACATTACAGTCAATATAGATAACATTTTATTACATGAAATATAACATATGTATAAAATATATTGCATAATTATATAACATATATCATGTTTTTCATTATATAATATGTATATATTATGGATAATGCAATATATAAATGTATTGTAGCCCAAGCCTAAAGTTTTGAACCCAAACCTGACCCACAAATTTCTGGGCCTAATATAGGCTAAAGATGGGTTGGGCTTAAACACAAAATCTAGGTCCAAACCCAGAAATTTATGTACTGGGATTAGGCTAAACTAGAAATAATTATTCCTAAATCCTAATATGATGGTAAAATCTCAAGCTGACAAGTATGAAAATGCATGTTTTAGGTTTTTCTTTTATTTTTTTCGTTTGAATTGGGGTATGGATCATGTGAGTTTATCTCCCCATAAGATAAAGTGCTTTATGCTAGCCACTAGACATAGTCAAGGGATTAGAGGGATTAGCAACAGGTGTACAAGGGGTCCACTGGTACAAAGTTGAGAGCATGCCTTTTCCAAATTTGAACCCATGCCTCGTTAAGAATTCGGATTAGCTAAACGCTTTAGGTGTTCAGTGAGCTGTGGAACCAGTGCAAATACCATATGTACAATGGCAATAGTAGAGTCTGGTTCAGGTTAGATCTGGTTGATCAAGGGATCAACCCTAATCCAATTCGTAGTGAAATCAGGTTGGAAAAAGTCAGCCCTAACCCTAATCCGGTTCAGGGTTCGGGCTAACCCGGCCCAAGTTGCAGCTTACGATTCACCCATCGCAAGACCCAATATAACTCGGACCAACATTTGATAATGACTTTTTCTTTAGATCATTATTCTCCAGTTTTATCTGTTTTATTTCAAAATAAAATCTGAAACGGAACCAAACTGGGATTTGCACTGTTGTACTTGTTGGGAGCGAAAAAGAAATTACATTGCAAACAACTTCAGCAAAGAATATGGGATTGGATGAAAAGTCTGGATAGGATTGACTGATCAAAGATTCCAAGTCATTGTGTTTTCAAATCAAACAGGAGAGAAGAGATCGACTTGAGAGTTGAGACTTGATTTAGTGGTGGGCCCAAGCCCAACGTGTATTATCCAGCAACGTTGTAATAATTGATTTGGTTTATATGATCTGCGTAAAAGGACTGGTCGACGCTGCTTCATGAAGATGGGCCCACCACCACACAACCAGTTCCAGTTGAATTTGATAGATTTGCAAGCCCCGTGCACTAAAAAGTTAAAAAATCGTGTTTTGTATGTTTCTCCAAAATTTGGGTTTTGTCCTAATTTATGTCAAATATGAATTGCCTGTCCTAAAGCAAATGCAGTGTAGATTCTCCAAAATTGTATTTTTATTCTTTTTCTATTGATTTATTTCATCTAAAAATTTTAGAATATAAAAGTAATAGATTTGCAATATGATATTATAAATTAATAAAAATCAGTATATACATAAATGCAATATGATATTATAAAACATATTGTCCAGCTCATATCAGCAGCCCCTCTCCAATGTACATTGATATCCTTCTAAATTTTCTGCATTTTTTGTATTTTTTAAAACATAAAAGTAATGAATTAAGGCCATGTTTGATTTGTGGGAATAGGGATTTGGAATTAGAATCAGAATTGGCTATTCCGGTTCTAACTGTTTGTTTGGGTGGAATCGAAATCTCATTTACATTCTTTCTAGAATGGTATTCTCCTATCTGAACCAAATAAATTATGGGAATGGACATGGGAGAATGGGATTTCAATTCCACCCAACCAAACAGTTAGAATCGGAATAGCCCATTCTGATTCCTATTCCAAACCCCTATTCCTATGAACCAAATGGGGCCTTAATTATCATTAATTCCCATAGACTTTAGGATTCGCTTGGTTCGCAATCAGAATCGGAATCAAAATGGTCTATTCCCATAGTCTATTTGGTTTAGACAAGAATAGGAATGAGAATTGGAATTAGCATGAATGAGGTTTCATTGTAGGGAATGGCCATTCCCCTCAAACGGGGGAATAGGATTCTTATTCTGTCCAACCAAAGGTCCAAACAGTTGGAATCAGAATAGCCCATTCCAATTCTGATTTCAGACCCCTATTCTTGCAAACCAAATGTGGCCTTAGAGACATTGGGAATTTAGTTATTATTAATTGAAATGCCTATTAATTATCTTTTCAATAATTTAATTTAATACTCCATTTATTATATTAGAAATCTTATTTAATATAACAAACTAGATAAAAATTTTAATATCTAACAATATTAAAAATAAATAAATCAATTAATCTCATTCCTAAAGAAGATATTATATATTATTAATTCTATCCCAATTTAATTTTATCTTAATCTAATACTCCATTAAAGATTTCTTGGATATCTAATATATATATCAGGCTACAACCCCCACCATTCAAACACGTGGCTTTTTCAAATTTAGACACATGGCATTTTCTGAGCCCACAACCCACCATCACCATTTAGACGTGGCTCTGTCATTTTTTAGAAAGCTAGACACGTGGCAATTTTTCTGAAAAACTCCTATTAAAGCCCACAACCCACAGGCTACAACCCCCCACCATTCAGACACATTGCCTTCTCATTTTTTTGGAAAGTTATACACATGGCATTCTCTAAGAAGTTACTATTAAAGCCCACAACCCACTACCACCATTTTCAATCCATTCCTAAAAAATGCAAAAAATGCAAAAGTGGTTATCTACAACCACTTCTACCTACATTCTACCAATCTCAATTAATCATTAACCCTCTATGTATCACAACAAAAGAAAACTATTTATATTCTAATAATTATTGAAAAACTATTTTTTGAAATAAATATTTCTTGAAGTTTTAATAATTATTTAAAATATTAATAAATATAAATTTAACATTATTGATTCCATAATGTAAATTTAACATTACTGATTCCACATACTTAATACGGGGTCATTCACTAGCATCTATAAAAGGTTATAAACTATTGAAGTAGTCCATATTTTTTGAAATATAGCATTACCACGTCAGCATGTGTCTCCCATCTCCAAACCCCCTCTTCCTTAGACACGTGTTCTGGGGACCATCGACCACAAGGCCGTTAAACCACGATTTTGGGAACCACTTAGGAGACGACATATGTATGATCACACACACATGGACGTGACGGGATCTTCTCCTCACAAATAGGTGCCTCACAAGCACATCCACCGTAACATCTCCCATAAATAATAACTAAAAAATACGGGAGATGTTCCCAATGCATGATAAGATGTGCATGTGATGCGCTTGTGAGGTGCCAGTTGTGAGGAGCAAATCCAGACTCCACATAGACATCAAGTACACAACTGATCGTGGTTTCCCTTATGTGTGGTCAAGTGTTTCACCTTAGGCTTAGGTGCGCTCTCAAACAAGAGTTTTTATTTTTTAATATGAGTCTCACACAAAATCCTTTTGGGTATGAGGTCGCAATTAATGGTAACGAGATCTGCTCCTCACAAATGATCGCAATTAATACAGTATGAGATATGTTCCCAATGCATGATTGGATGTGCATATGAGGTGCCTGTGAGGCGTCAGACGTGAATAGCAGATCCAGCCTCCAATTAATGGGACTCTATTTAGTAAGAGTGTCACCTAATTAGATCCACTTCCTTATTATTGTTGGATGCAACTCGTGAGCCTCTAAAGAAGTCTCCTATTTGATCAAACTGTGGGATTTTCTTTTATATTGTATTGTAATGTTTTGTCTTTTCTCAACAATGGATAAGCTTGATTAAAAAATAGTGGTAGTTGTAATGGGTTCTCCCGGGTGATTGGAAGGCTGATTGGATTCTATGTTCTTTGTTGTGCTCGGAGGATTATCGGTTTCTATGATGGCACACTTGTAGTTTCGTTTTTTTTTTGTTTTTTGTTCGGATCTAGTTTTACTGAATATGAAAACTGGTTCAAGTATTTTATTTTCCTTTGCTCTAATTTTTATTCTTATATCACAAGTTGTCTCAGTTCAAATTAAAGTTGATGTCGTTGTGTCTAGGATTTGTCTACAATGGGTAAATACACCTTTGTTTGCGGTGTAAACACATTCTTACTGGGAGCTGATTAGGGGCTGGGACAGGCTTAACACCAATAATAAGGGCTTTAATCTAGGTTCGGGCCCAGCCTGGCCCATACGCCGAGCCTAGAATGCAAGTTCTGGGCCCATGATATGAAATAATAAAATTTAATTTAATTAAATATTGTGTAAATATAATACATACAAAAAAATTACATAAGTCAAAATTAAATTGGGTTTAAGTAGACTTTAGCCTTTATACCTATGGCATAAAAAACAAGGCATGAGGTTCATTTAATTGTTAGATTTGATTTGGATTAGGTTGTCTATCTTTTTTTATAGAGAAAGGCAAGGCCTTCATTCCTTTCTTGATCTGTGGGATTTTGAACAACATTAAATAATTAAATAATTAGTGGCTTAGTGCAACCATTGAGTACTTTCCCTGTCCCACATTGTTTACGGAATGAGAATGAAGCCTTTGTCTTATAAGGCTTTTCTCAGGAGGACAAATCTCATACTCGAAGCGACTCAAATATATATATATATATATAATTTTTGGGCTTGATGTGGATTAGGCCAGGTTGGGCCAAGAATGATCTCCCCTACTTTACACCGTGGAGTATATTAAACATTGGTTCAATGAGAATGAAAAATTGGACTGGTGCCTATGTTTGATTTCCTCTCTTGTCGTTTAGCACTCATAGTGTAATTTGATTAGGTAACGATGAACGATATAGATGTTTCATGGATTTTTTGCAAAAAAAAAAAAGACCAAGTTTGGTCAATTGACAATTTCAGTTATGTTTTAGAAATAATAGCAATTGAGTGAGTGGGAGAAAACATGAAGTTTTTAGGATAAAATTACTCTTTTCTTAAAAACATAATCCATTGAATCTAAAAAGCATTCATGTTTGGTTCGTCTTCTCCAAGTTCGAATTCGACTCCATTCATTCAATCTATGGCTGGCTGAAAGCATCGACTCCATCCATTCAAACGACTTCAAATTGGGAAGCATCGACTCCATCTGACTGGGAAGCATCAACTCGATCGATTCAAACTACGGCGGGCAGGGAAGCATTAACTCCATCCATTCAAGCGACTTCAAGTTGGGAAGTGATGGAGGATGATTTGACCTGACCTACTGAGATGATGACACGTGGACCTGACTCAGCACGAGCAACAGCTCAGCAGCATGACCTGACCACAACTAAGTAACGAGCCTGTAGAGCAGCTCGCTACGTCATAACTCGCTATAGGGGGAGCTCGCTACAACACGAGCCCCAGGTCCCCCGAGCTACTGAGAAGGGAATACTCCAAGACTATTTCAGCTCGCGAGCTAGGGAAACTAGCTCGCGAGCTAGGGAAACTAGCTCGCTCCAACACCTGGGCAAAAGAACTACCCCAAAGACCAACCTTGATAAGGGTCGCCTCGAGGTACCCCTAAGAGCTTGCTACAAAGTAGCTCGCGGCAAAGATAGCTCGTTACGAAATAACTTGCGACTGAGTGATGCGACGCTCTCAAGAAGCTTCCATCTGACAAGACCGTACCAGTTAGACTGCGCTACATCTCTCGACTGGCGGGGCAGTCCCTGTCCTTTCTACAGTCTGCACCCACATCTCTCGACAGATGGAGGCGTGCCTGCCCTTTGGGACGTGTCACTCAACCAAGCGGATGGTACACTATAACGATCACCTACGCAGACCTGGCAGGTAACGACTGAGACAGGAGCCCAGTGGCGGTTATGCCCGATTTGACAAGAATGCCCCAATAAAAGCCTTTTAGGCAAAGGGGATGGATATATTCGCATTCACTCACTCTGAACTTGGATTACCTTACTTACTCACGAGTTAACCTCGCGAGCACAGTGATCTAGCGCGACCTACACTCTTAGCTTTTCATACTCTTTCCTTCCTCCCCAGTGTTCTAACTTAAGCTTTGAAGTATTCCCGCCGGGCAAATCCTCAGGAATCCTTCTTCTTCATCTTCTCAAGTGTCGTCTGTTGCCAACAAGGAGCTAGTCAGCAGCCAGTTAGGAGTGCTAGGATCGTGCCGCATCATTTGGCGTCGTCTGTGGGAAATGCTTCTAAAAGCCTTCCTCCAAGCTTTTATAGCTCCTTCTTCCAAAAACTTAGCATTCTTCATGGCTTCTTCCAACAATGTCGGACGTGGCAACAGCCAGAACGCTCCTGGGGAGCAACCCCAGCTGCCTACTGCCTGCATTGGACAATTTACCGTCCCCCTCTCTACGGACGGAGTTCCTAGTCTGAATGCGCCTCTTATAGTGGCACCTGCCATTGCTCCGCTCCCTTCTACAGTAGGAGCAACCTTTGTTGAACCCTCAGTTATGCCCCCAACGGCCAACCCGAACCAACTAGAGGACTTGGTGCAATGCATGCGGGCCATGCAGGCTCAAATGCAATAGTTTCAACAATTACAACTCTACCAACAACAAGTGTTGCACCAAGTTTCCCAATACCAGTACCAGCAGCAGTTTCCCTATCTGCCTCAGGCCCAGCCGTCGCTTCCCCCTCGGCACTCGGCCACGAAGCATACCAAGCCCTCTCGCCAGAGTGAGCGGCCTCATCGGGGAGAAGCCTCCCAGGTCTAGGATTCCCGTAGCAAGAAGAAGAGGCCAACTACCCCCGCCTCACAGCCTGTGGGTGGGTCAGGGGCCTCTCAGCCAACAAAGCCCGTGTCACCACAGCCTTTGCAGTTCGAGCTCCCACTCGCGAACAATCCGTTCGAGGTCCTGGCAGCGGACTGCAGACAGAGCCCTTTGGTCCAGAGTCGTCACCAGCGGTCCGAGCCTATCGAGCTCGGCGACACCGAAGCGTCAAGCACCAACGCCGACCCAGCAAAGCAGCAGCGGAAACGCCGGCGAGCTCGCCGAACTGCTTCCAGAGCCTCTCCCGAGCTCAGAGGAAAAGAGGAGGTATGCTCAGGTGAAGTGAAAACTACCCCCCTCCTCTCGGTTTCTTCCCCGCTATCTCCAGAACTCCTTGTTGTCCCCATGCCAAGGGATTTCAAGCTCCCTCCTCTGGACAAGTATGATGGGTCTTTCGATCCAAATGACCATGTGGACGCTTTCCAGTCCCAGATGCACCTAGCTCGAGCCAGCGAATCCTGCACGTGCGTGGCCTTTCCACTACCTTCAAAGGAGTGGCCTGCACCTGGAGCCGAAATCTCGCGCCCGGTTCGATAAGAAGTTGGGCGCAGTTCGTGCAAGTTTTCACCTCCCACTTTGTGACCGACAAAAGGTGCCCGCGAACTCAGGAGAGCCTCCTCGGCATAGTGCAAAAGGAAGGGGAGTCCATCCAGAGCTACATCAAGCGGTTCAATGACACTTGTTTGCAGATACCCGACTTGGATCCCGCAGTTCGTCTCACAGCAGCCAAGCGAGGTATCACCCATAAGGAGTTCAAGTGGCACGTAGTTGTCAACCAACCCAAAACCGTAACCAAGTTCCTTAAGCTTGCGGATCAGTTTATTGGGACTAAGGAGGAGATCAACCAGAAGGGCGAGTAGGCCCTAGAAAAAAGAAAGAGGGAGCTAGAACTTCCGTCTCAAGGAAACAACAGGAAGAAGAAGGACATAGCTCAGGGGGCGAGGCCAGTCCAGCCCTCCCAAGCCCCAGCAGTAGAAAGGGACTACACGCCTCTCAACACAAAACGGGCTGAGATCCTCATGGCGATCAAGGACGCTCCATACGTGAAGTGGCCACCTCAGCTAAAGGCCGATCCTAGCACTCGGAATAAAAATTTGTATTGTAGTTTTCATAAAGATCACGATCATAGTACCGAAAGTTGTAAAAACCTCCGCGATGAGATAGAAGAACTCATCCGTCGCGAATATTTACGAAATTTTGTACAAAGTAATAGTAATAATAATAAAGAAGGTCGACAAGGGGAACAAGGTAGAGACACCCCCGAGTCCAGCAGGCAAGCAGAGCAACCGTAGAAGCAGCCCCCCGAGGAGAGACCAGTCTGGGGGATCATCCATGTTATAGTCGGAGGCTCGATCGTGGCAGGCTGCACCTCAGCAACAGCTCGTGCATCAACTCGCGAGACCGGCAGGGAAGGGCAGAACCCTCCAAAGTGGCCAAGGACAGAAGACTCCATCTTCTTCACAGAGGACGATGCATGCGGGGTCCACTACCCCCATGACGACGCGCTCATCATAAAGGTGAAGATCAATGACTTCGAAGTCAAGCGAGTTCTCGTCGATTCAGGCAGCTCGGCAGACATCCTCTTCAAAGCGGCCTTCGACAAACTTCAACTTCAAGAGAGCGACTTAAAGCCCATGAACACTCCCCTGGTGGGCTTCAACGGAGAGGAAGTTCGGCCCCTAGGAAGGGTGACAGTACCTGTGGAAGTCGGCACTTGGCCTAGCATTGTGAGGCTCAACCACGACTTCTTGGTGGTCGTAACCCCCTCCCTGTACAAGGCCATAGTGGGTCAGCCGATTACCCATGCTTTACGAGTTGTGGTGTTCACCTACTACTTGGCCATGAAGTTCCCCACGGACTTCGGCATCGGGGTAGCGCGAGGTGACCAGCTTAAGTCTCGCAAATGCTATGTCGCCGCCCTCAAGGGAAAAGCCAAGGTGGTTGACAACCTCAAGCTGGAGCGACCTACGAAGCAGAGCGAGGAGCGAGTTGCGCCTACGGAGGAGACCGTCTCTATCCCAACCTCGATAGAGGACCCTGCCCGAGCGCTTCAGATTGGTGCTTCCATCGAGGAGCCCCTGCGATCCGAACTAGTACGCTTTCTACTTAAGAATTTAGATGTTTTTTCTTGGTCCGCGGCAGAAATGCCCGGCATAGACCCCAGTATCATAACTCATAAGCTTAATATTGATCCTGTAGTTAGGCCCGTTAGACAGAAGAAACGCAACTTAGCCCAAGAGCGGTGGAGGGCAGTCAACAAGGAGGTCGGGAAGCTTCTTGCAGCCAATTTTATCAGAGAAAGTCCATTACTTGAGCTGGGTGGCCAACCCCGTTCTGGCGAAAAAGGCTAACGGTAAATGGCGCATGTGCGTCGACTACACCGACCTCAACCGAGCTTGCCCAAAGAACTGCTTCCCACTCCCCAGAATTGACCGCCTAGTGGACGCGACCTCGGGGCATGAGTTGCTGAGCTTTCTAGACGCCTACTCGGGCTACAATCAGATCAGGATGGACCCAGCCAATGAAGAGAAAACTGCCTTCATAACCGAGCTCGGCCTGTACTATTACAAGGTCATGCCCTTCGGATTAAAAAATGTCGGGGCAACCTTCCAAAGACTTGTAAATAAACTGTTTGAGCCATTGATAGGGCAAAAGGTGGAATGTTATGTAGACGACATGGTCATCAAAACCCAGCTTTCTTGCAACTTAATACAAGATTTGAACATGGTTTTTGAAATTCTATGTAAATTCAATATGAAGTTGAACCCAAATAAGTGTGCCTTTGGAGTCACTTCGGGTAAATTCCTAGGGTACATTGTGAACCGGCGTGGCATTGAGGCCAACCCGGACAAAATAAAGGCCATCGTAGATATGAGACCACCTCGGAAAGTGAAGGAGGTTCAGAGTTTGAACGGCAGAATAGCCGCTTCATGTCCAAATCGGTAGATCGCTGCCTATCTTTCTTTAAGGCAATGAAAAGCAAAGGGTTCGAATGGACCCAAGATTGTCAGCTCGCATTTGACGAGCTCAAAAAGTACCTCGCTAGTATACCGGTCTTAACCCGGCCCGAACAGGGCGATGTTTTAGAACTGTACCTCTCAGCCAGCGACGAAGTGGTCAGCTCGGTACTAATAAAAGAAGTAGATCGGGTCCAGCGACCTATCTACTATGTTAGTAAAGTGCTGTAGGGAGCAGAGACAAGATACCCAAAGATAGAAAAACTGGCCTATGCACTGGTTATCGTAGCCCGAAAGCTCCGCCCGTACTTCCAAGTTCACACTGTTACCATTCTCACCAACAAACCTCAGAGGCAAGTCTTACTCAAGCCCGATGTCTCCGGTCGACTGACGAAATGGTCCATTGAGCTCAGCAAGTACGACCTCCAATATAAGCCGCAGACTGCTATTAAGGCCCAAGCCTTAGCAGATTTCGTTGCGGAGTGCACTTTCAGCTCCGAAGTCCCTGGGCCGGTTGAGCATGAGGCCCCCAGTTCGGGCGAGCCCGAAGCTCCCAGGCCAGTTGAGTCCGAGCACTGTGAGGTTGCAGCCAGTGTGGCATCTCTCCTAGTTAGGCCAAGCGCAAACTGGGATGAGGAGCCCTGGATCCTTCATGTAGATGGCTCCTCGAACCGACAGAGCAGCAGAGCCGGAATAGTCCTGCATGGCCCAAGTGGCACAAAATTAGAGTATGCACTGCGCTTCAAGTTCGTGGCATCCAGCAATGAAGCAGAGTACGAAGCGTTGATAGCCGGGATAGCTCTAGCCAAAGAAATGAAAGCCAAGCACATTATCATCTACTGTGACTCCTAGCTCGTGGTCAATCAGGTCACAGGAGAGTATGAAGCTCGCGAACCGACTATGATCGCCTACTTAGCCAAAGTACAGGAGGCCTTGCTCAACTTCCAATCATACTTCATCAGGCAAATCCCAAGGTCGAAGAACGCTGAGGCCGATGCCCTGTCCCGATTAGCCAACACCAGTGATAACACCATGAGGACCGTGTACATAGAGGACCTGCCTCGGCCTAGCATTCTCGGGGGGGCAGAGGAGGTCGCTCTTGTCGTTCAAGTAGAGCCGAGCTGGATCGACCCGTTCACGAGCTTCCCGCTACACGGGACCCTCCTTGTAGACCGCAATGCTGCCAGAAGGGTAAAGCGCCAGGCGTCCAAATATGTCATAATAGATGAATGACTGTACCAAAGATCCTACACGCTCCCCTACCTGCGCTGCTTGCGACCTACCGAAGCTGAGCTCGTACTCCGCAACACTCATGAGGGTCTGTGCGGCGGACACTTGGGGGGTAGGGCCCTCGCCCAAAAAGCACTACGATAGGGATACTACTGGCCAACAATGAAAGCAGACGCCATTGAGCTCGTCAGAAAGTGTGACAAGTGCCAGAGACATGCCAACATCCACCATCAGCCCGCTGCCAATCTCAAGTATCTCACTAGCCCGTGGCCTTTTGCACAATGGGGCACCGATATACTTGGACTATTTCCACCAGTAACAAGCCAGAGGAAGTTCCTAGTGGTCGCAGTGGATTATTTCACCAAGTGGGTAGAAACTGAACCCCTGTAACAATCACAACCCGAAACGTTCAGAACTTATTTCGGGCATGGAATATTGTCAACTTAAGGCAATATTACCTGTAACTACTGAGTAAACCATAACTCACTCCCAGAGCCTAAGGGCCAAAATGCCAAGCTAACACGGCATCGGCGCAACAAGACCCAGTCACCTCCATGGCTTGGGCAAAATTCAAGGGTAGACTATAAGTCACCCCCTCAGCCTAAGAGCTAAAATACCGAGCTAACTGAGACCTCGGCATCAAGAAAGACTTAGCCACTTCAGCGGTGAAGGCAAAGTATGAAATATCAGAGGCGTAAGTAGCTCGGGTTTAAACCCACGAAGCATAGCTCGTCTCAGTACGTTGGTTGAACTAAGGAATAACCAACCAACGCATAGTTTAGACACACATGGTAATCACTTCGCGGTACACCATAGAGATGTCTTAAACGTTAAAGGACAGCTCGGGCATGTAGCTCTGAAAGCTCAAGTGACAAGATCGCTTTAGCAAAAATAAATGGAGCACACCATACTTAGAAGAAAAATGAAGGAATTTCATTACCATTTCAAAAAAAAAAAAACGAGCTAAACAACTCGAGAAAGTTTAGCAGAAGGTAAAAAGGGCACAACCGCCCAACAAGATCTTTTCAAGACCGGGTTTATGACACCCGGGAGCCACCAGAAATTAGAGCAGAAAACCAACACCACCAGCCTCAAGGGTCCACCTCCTCCACCTCGTCCTCGTCCTCCGGAGAGTCAGGATCTTCCTCCTCCGCCTGGTCCGCCGTCTCGGGAG
>NW_010729074.1:6382157-6418044 GCF_000365185.1 Nelumbo nucifera
CTAAGGATCTCACTAATTGGCATATCAAAGACAGCCCAATCCGACATCTAGTGCAGTATCATAATCGAGTCTAGGGGTCAGGTGTAACTTCTAGTTTTGCCCATCAATCTCCAAGGTCTAGTGCAATACTGGAAATCTGGTCCGGTTCAAAGATTTAATTAATCCTATACTGCATGTGCCTTGGGTCTCACCCTGGTAACTGAGACAGGCCACCCCAACCGACTTGGTGGCACATCAGTGTCAGCCTTATCAAGATAAGTCTCCCCAGACTGACCCATCGGCTGTGAACATTCTAAACTAACACGAGTCTCATTAAGTGTCTAGTTTAAGGGTATAACACAGAAACAAACCACAAGAACATGAATCAAATATGCACTTTAGTCATTTACAATAAATGTCAAAAGTACATCATTTTGATTGTAGCTAAGGGCATACAAAGACTGTCTAACAAATCACTATTTGAATGGACGGAGTCGAACTCGAATTTAGAGATGCTTCCAGCCAGCCACAATTTGAACGAATGGAGTTGAATGAACCAAACATGTGTCCTCTTTGGATTCGGTGGGTTCTGTTTTTAACAAAGAGGTAATTTTGTCCTAAAAACTCTTTGTTTCCTCTTGCTCACTCAATTTGCTATTATTTTTAAAACATAACCGAAATTGTCAATTGACCAAACTTGATTTTTTTTTCAAAAATTCCATGTTTCAATTGTTCCCCAGGTGCTTCAACTATAATAATACCATGTTTTAGCAACATATTTATTTCATCGCATATACCATTTTTTATTTACATGAAGTCCGCGATTAAGGGTGCAATTTTTCTGGGTTGGGCTTGGACCTGAAGCCCGAACCTAAAACAGTATAAACTATTCAGGCCAATCCGACTTGCACCCCTACCCGCGATGCTAGGTGAATGACTCCTTTGATTTCCTTCTGATACGATTCATTAGAAATTCGACTACTCCTACTTACCCCCATCGTTAACAGCCCCTTGACAAGTTAATTCAGTTGGGAGTGGGGATGTGAGGAATAAATGACAGTCGATAACTTCACCAACAATTTGCGAGACAAACAAAAAGAAAATTAAAAACTAAAAAAATATAAAACCAAAAAAAGAAGATGAGAAAACACAATCACCACATTGAAAAAGGAAAAATGTGCAGATCAAAAGTGAAAAAAACACCATTACAACATATATGGTCCTTGTACATAGGGGTGTCAATGGATCGGTTTTGGGTTGAATTCCGTTCAAATCAAAATCCATTTGGATGGATTAGACGGATCAATAAGGCATATTGACCTTAGACGGTCTGGACGGACCAATATGATATATTGGATTGGACCTGGTCTGTCCATAATAAATTTATATTGGATTGAGCCAATATTTAGTCTATTGATAGAAGATAAGAACATGGGTGTCAAAGGATCAGGTTTGAGTTGAAACCAATCTAAATTAACATAAATTTGAACAGATTAAACAGTCTCTGAACCGATCCAAAATATTCATTGGACTGGATTGGACCAGGTCCATTTGTAATGGACTCACATTGGACTGGATCAGATTGGACCAAATCTAATCCAATTGACACCCCTAATTGTAGATAGGTCGTTGCTAGTAGAGAAGATCAATGCTATATGACTGTTATAGCGGTTGAGGGGAGGTGCGAGCATAGTGGTTTTTACCTTGAGAGAGAGGAGGAGGAGAGTTTACATTGATCTTATCCGCCATGGTAACTTTCCATTAAGACTTGGTGCAAACGTCGACTTGAATGTAATATTGCTCTCTTTTAGGATGTATAAAAACATCGCAAACAAATACAAGCAAAGCCGGATCGCATGCAAGTTTACACCGGTCAAGTGTTTACAATAGAAACAAACGCTTCTAGTGACCCAATGTCCATGGAAATTTGTTTTTTTGTTTTATATTGCAGAGGTCTTAGTTGAAATTGAGGCTAGTGTCGTGGTGTCTGAATTAGGAAAAATATTTTATAATTTATTTATAATTAGTTTTGTATTATATATTTAAGTACTTTATAATATGTGTGTTTGTATAGAGTGGATTTGCAATTAAATATAGGGAAAAATTCCACTTTAATATTCTAAACTTTCAAACATGTCACTGCAGTACCTAAACTTTCAAAAAGTATCAAGTTGGTCCCTACCGTTAACTGACCGTCAATTATTTGTTGAAAATATCAAAACTATCCTTCATAAGAAGACACTATTCATTGTCTTCTACATTGAGACTGAACCAGTTGAGGTGTTTGAGATTTTAGACTAATGAAGTTGTTGTCTTCTATCTTTAGATTTGAAACACATTCTTGTCTACTTATTTATTTACTTTCCGTTATTGTTTCCCTCTATCATATGTTTAATTTTTCCTCTTCTTTTTTGAAGATAATCGGTTCAGTCTCAAGGTAGAAGATAATGAATAATGTCTTCTTTTATAGGTTAGTTTTGACATTTTCAATAAATAATTAACAATTGGTTAATGACAGGGACCAACTTAACACTTTTTGAAAGTCTAAATATTATAATAATACATTTGAAAATTGGGGTACTAATTTGACACTATCCAAAAATCAGGATACTAAAGTGGAAATTTTCCTTTAATATATATTGAATGAAGAGAAGAGGTTGTATTTTTATCATGAGGGTAGTTATGATTTATGCATGGTTGAGTCTACATATTTTGATGCATGCTTGAGATCTAACTTTTGATTCATGGACGACTTATGCATGGTTAACCTAATGTAAGGTATCTTCAACCGGATCCAATCAGGTAAAAAAAAATGGGATCCATAACCAACCCCGATGTAGAACCCGAAAAACTATCCGGGTTATCTTGTCATAATGATTTCTGAAACCAGGATTCGGTCAGCCTTCCGGTTCATCGGTTTGACTGTTACAGTTAACACGGTTTGAAAGCATTGATTCTAACTACTTTTTGAGTGTACTTGTCGTGGCTCCAAGATCAATGCTTTCGTATTCCAGTACCAGGAAATCTCCAAGGCATGACCCATTTCCAGTGGTGGGAGCCACTTGAGTGTGCATCTGTTACATCGTATCCAATGGCCATTTTGTTCTTGTGGTCCCACTAAAGATCCTCATTTGCCCCAATTCCCAAACGACAAAAGAACTGATTCTAAGATTCTAATCAAACGGTTTTTCCATCGCGTATACACATAAGCCATCGGGCATGAAGGCTGAATAGCATTTTAACGTGGTGACTGTTTTACCCCTGGAGATTTTATTTATAACTTTCTATCCGTTAAACGACAAACTTAAGTAATTCAGTTCAGCGGTTTATCCAGTTCAGAAGTTATCAAAACGGTCGCTAAGCCAGCTCAGATCTCTACGAAAGGACCATCTGCTTTTAAGCAAATTATTATAAATTAAAAATTTGACTATCAATAATTATTATTTTATTAATTTGTTATTATTTTTCCTTCCTTCTTCTTCCACGTAGCACTGACCTTTCCGACTGAGACAATTCTACTGATGCCTCTATGTGAACTCTCCTTCAATCCTCAAAAGCTCTCTTCTTTCATTCGCTATCTTTGTTTTCTTTAAAATTTCGGAGCTTTTTCGAGCGGAGATTCTAAAGATCTCCAGAAATCTCTGTTACGTCTGAAAACAGCTTAGCTCCATCTTGAAACCCTAGAAATCTCTTGCTTTTCTTCAACTCTCCGGTTCTATTCTGCTTCTGTTTAGCGTCCTTAATGGTGTTTTTTCTGTACTGAGATTTTTCTTGAATCCTGGTCTGCCCGTTCCATTTTTTCCTTTGACAGAAACCCTAAAGGTATTTCGGATTTCTGTTTCTTGTTTCTCGGTTAAGCTTTGAAGACAGATTGTCGTATGAGGTCTTTAATGAGCTTTTGTTGCTGCAGTGCTTCAGATCTGACGGAGCTACTGCTGTCTCAACCAACTGAGCCATCAATGTGGCTTCCTCTATTGGCCTTTTTGACTTGAAACTACTCCGCTTCTCCTCTTTCTGTCTCTCCAGCTTTACCGCTTCTCTTTGCTCCACTTTCGTCCTTTGAACGCCGTTTTTTCTCTTTCTTTCTTTTCTTCTCTTTTTTCTCTCTCTCGTTTTTTTTGCCAAGGTGGTATCCTGGTAGTGGAGGTGGAGGAAGAACTAGAATTTCGGCTTTTCTACTTTCCATTCTGGATTTCTGTCTTTGCTTGAGAAAAGTTGTTTGAAGTTTTAAATATCAAGAAAGAGGTAGGGGGGCTTGAATTCGTACAAATGCAGGCGCTTGGGAGCCCTACCAGTGCCTGTACGGACACTAGTTGTGGTGCTTTACTTAGAGAACTTCAGGTCTTTACTCGTATGCGTGCTTATTTTTTCCCTCAATGATATCTTCTCTTATTTGGTACTATTTTCGAGTAAAATTTGTTTTTTCATTGTCCAGCATCGGTCTCAAATTTCTTATTTCGAGCTCTAAATTCTGTAGATATCTTATTAACTTCGTTTTTACATCCCGTGATGAGTTTTTCAGGGGGAAAAGTAAGGCTAGGCTACACTTCTCTAATCTCCTGTAAGTTTTTTATTGGAAAAAAAGGTGTGCAGTGGAATTGGGTGCGATGTTTTGTCGAGAAATTCTTAAGAAACGAGCAGAAAATGAAAAATAAAAATAAAAGTCAAGATTACAGTTTGGGATTGTTTCCATTTTTTCTTTTTTCTGTTATTTTTCCTTTGTCCGGGGAAGAACTTGGAGACTTAGAGGGTGATCTTTTACATACAAGATAAATGGTTTTTTTTTTATTTAATTTTTGGGTCAATTCTCATTTCCTCATTTAGTGGTTTTCTTCACAAGTTCTCGTATCAGAACTCAAGTAGCTCTCTCTCTCTCTCTCTCTCTCTCTCTCTCTCTCTCTCGGTTCAAATGTTCTAATGATAGTTTGGTCAACTTGTCTGAGAGCAGCACGTGTGGGATGAAATTGGTGAGAGCGAAGCGGACAAGGACCGAATGCTGTTGGAACTTGAGAAGGAATGCTTACAGGTATACCGGAGGAAGGTTCACGAGGCAAGTAATAACAAGGCCCGCCTCCATCAGTCTGTTGCGGCAAAGGAGGCTGAACTCGCTACGCTCATGGCTGCTCTTGGGGAGCTTAATCTTCGTTCTCAGGTACAGTTCATTTTTTTTTTCAGGAATTACAGCTGTATCTTTCTATGGTTTTTCCTCCTTTTTCAGCGTGGCAAATTCATGCAATAGTTTATGTTGTGTTTTGTTTCAGTGCTCTCTCTCTCTCTCTCTCAGTTTTGTTTGTTTGCCATCAAATTGCTCTTTCCATAATTACTAATTATCATCTGGAACTGCCATGTCATCTGAATTTGCAAGTTCTCTCTGGTTTAGAAAAGATACAACCTTCTACTTACCATTCAGCTTATTTGTTCTAGGTGTTTTTCAATCCCAACTTCCCAAGTCTGATAGTTAAGGACGTTTGTAGGAAGTATGATCAATGAACCAATCCTCCTTGAGTAGGATGCTGAAATTTGCAGTTTCACTGCCACAAAGCATAATATTTGAAGATTAAAGTTAATAAATGACATGTTGGGTTCCTAGAAAAGCAAATTGTGTAGTTGAGACCCACAAGAATATATCTCAATTGAGCACTGTCAGTACTGGAGATGTAGTAGGAACATTTGCAGTGGATGTCATGAACATATGATCTCAAAACTGATAAAGTTGTAGAATCCTGGCAAGGATTCATGGAAAAGATGGAGGTGGATGTTGATGTATTTACACTTAATAAGATGTTGGGTTTACTTTATTGAGTGATTCAATAGCTGTATTTCAGAAAATGGTGACATCTTACATTGTAAAGTTGGTAATTTAAGGATCACTTAGCATATGCATGATAACAAAAGTTGATTGTCAAAGAAACACACTGTTGATGAAATGATGAGCTAGCAGTGTACTAGAAGTAAGATACTGAAGAGACGGTGCTTCATTCTAATGGAAAACTTCTCTATGCATACATCAAATTCTTAGTAGTGGAAGTGCTAAATTTCTTGGAAGTTGGAACACTATGTTTGTGCCATCCTGCTTTTTGCACACTGGAGCATTCTCAGAAGTAACGAAAGGATATTCTTGATGCTGTTCTAGGACTGTTATAACTGAACTTCTGGAAGTAAGGAAAGTTATACCTGCATCTATTCTTATCATCAAAACCTCGTTTTTTCATTCATCCTGAAGGGTTATCACTATTAAATGATGTGCATACAAGCATCCTCTATTCATACTTGTACTAGAACTGGTAACGTTCTTGAGAAACTCTTAAACTTATGCTACTTGCTGCAGATGCACATTGGTTCAATCTCTTAAACTTCATGATATAAGAATGAAAAAAATGCATATTCAATGAGAGAAAAGTAGGGGGGGGGACTAATAGATAACTGTGGGGGGCTTGTGTTACTTCACTGCCTCACCATAACCATGAAATTGTCATTGTAGAAGAGGAAAAAAACCAATATGTTATAACCTATTGACTCAATGACTTTGAAACATTATACCAACCTTATTAACGACAGAGAGAGAGGGGGGAGCTTCGTGCACTGGGATGCCCTTTTAGAGAAGGGAGGGGGGAGTCTATCATGGATCTTGCCAAAGGTGATTGGTAAGGAAACTAGAATAATAGAAGTATCAACCTATGGTCTAGCTGAAACTCCCTGAAGGACTAAGGCTATCATGGAGCTTGTCAATGGAAACTGGTTACTGGTAAGGAAATTTGACGAGCAAAGGTATCATTGTTAGGAAAACTTCTTCAGAGGTTAGGCTTGAAGGTAGCACGCTTGTCAGGGCTATTTGTGGAAGTTGATCCAGATGCTGAAGATGTCAGAAGTTGGGTGGTGGTGGAGTGGGAACCTTGATGAACACCTTCTTGTAAAAGGATTAATTGCATGCTTGCTTCTCTTTGTGTTTAACAGTAAGGAGGCAGAGGAAATCTTGGAGCTTGAGGAAAGTAAGTCCAGAGCACTGAAAGTGTGTTGAGTGGTGGTGCCTATAAGCATGAGCTGTATGGAAGCATTGCGGAATAACTGAATAAGAATGATTTGGGTCTTGTAATTGGCATTACCATTATGCGTTTGGTGTGTGCAGAATGTTTAAAGCTAAATGGGAATCAACTAGGTAGGTTCCTGAAGATTGACAATAGAAATAGAAAATGGGAGATAAGATATTTTATTTATTTATTTATTTATATTTTGAGATGAAGGATAACAGATTGGGCAAGGATAACAGAATGGGAGATATTTTTTTGAGATAAGATATTTTATTGGGCAAGGGTCTCTTTTTTTTTTTTTTTTTTTGAGGGAGAGGTAATGTATTAGAAAAGGCAAAAACAAAACATACAAGGCCCTGCTCAAAAAGAACTTGAAACAGGGGAAAAAACTGAGAAGCTGATTACACTGCAGATCTAGATACAAAAAGATTCATAGAATCAAAAAAATAATTGAAAGGTGTATCCTTTAGCTGTCTGTGAATTGCAGTCCATAAGTAGATTCTGCCCCATAAGCCTTTTTGTACTGTATTTTCAAAAACTCTCCTATTTCTCTCCACCCATAGAGACCAAATCAGTGCTGCTGGAACTTATCAAAAAACAAAAAACTGCTTCTGGAAATACTTCCTACAAGACTTTCCCTCTCTTGGACAGACCCTTAAGCTGCCAGCACCACAAAAGAGATTTCAGGTCTTTTGGGAAACAGAAGTTAGCATCAAACAGCCCCAAAGCTTTCCCCTAGGTCATTCTTGCAGTTTTGCAGTGGATGAATAAATGTCATGCATCTTCTGAAGCTGTCCCACACAAGCTACATCTGCTTGGCTTCACCACCATTCCCCCTTTTGCAAGCAAATCTTCTGTCAGGCTTTTTCCAAATTCCAAGAGTAGCTGTCCATAACAGGAAGGCTACTTTAAGAGGCACAACAGATACCCAAACTCTATGCTCTGGGAAACTCTCTTCACCCTCACTGCTTAGGCTTTTAGTTAACAGAGAAAACCCCTGAGCGTTCTCCCAACCAAATTCTTCTATCTAGCCTAGAGAAGTCTGGTCTGACGGGGACTAAGAGCTTGCACCAATTCCATCCATTGAGCTATTTCCCAGTCGTTCAGGTTTCTTCTGAAAGTGGGACACCAATCACCTGTGGACCTGTCATGAGAGTAAACCTCTGTCACCAAGCAATCTTTATTTTGAGCTAGCTCAAACTGGAAATCTCTTGTTCAAAGGATGCTCACCACACCACCAATCCCTCCAGAAATTCACCTTTGAGCTGTTGCCTATTTCAAACCTGATTCCCTTTTTAAATTTGGAGCTGATTTCTGAATCCCTTTCCACACAGAGCACCCATCAGAGATATTGGATTTACCTGGATTCCGGTTAAAGTTGGTAGAACCATACTTAGCCAAAATAACTCTTCTCCACAAACTGTTTGTTTGCTCATTCCACCTCCAGAACCACTTGTTAGGATCTTGTTTGCAATGGAACTTCAATTTGCCTAGAGACTATGAGAGTTACAATTTAAACTTACAACTAGGCCATTTAGAAGGAAGGGGGAGAGGGAGGTTGAAAGGTAGATAAAGACAATCCCAATTCCCATGTGGTTCTTTTCCACCCATCGAGCATGGGAAGGGTCTTTAGTCTATTCCCAAATTTCCATATAAGCAGACTAGGCCCATTCCATATAATTTGTTCCATCAAGTTTGACTGTAGTAACCTGAGCAGTGAACACTAGGATTCTTTCTCATTCCTCTCAGAGCCCTTCTTGTCTTTTCACCTGATTTATGACCACTTGCAGCAACTTTCGTCATCTCTCCAATAGGTAATGATCACATCATAATTATCATTATCTAAGCCTTGTTCCAACCATATGTGGACAGCTACATTAATCCTGTTTCACCATTCTATTCTGTTCAGTGCCATATTAATAGATAACAAATAAGAACTCCTCAGGGATATATTGATCTATAGAAATCACCCTAAAGTTGTTCCTAGTGAAGTAACCAGCCAGAGATCAAGAGAAGAGATATCTGATAATTGATCTTTCTAGAAGGAACAGAACTAATTCCAGAGGTAGCTGCCACTAATTCTAGGTAAAACAAACCTAGAGAAAACAGATTGCACAAAGAACATTCACCTAAAAGTGATCCAACAAATTTCACCCAATTTTGGGAGGAGAAATTTGAGAAAACTAGGTTGATCACACCAGACACTCGAGAATCTGACCCAACTGCATCGACCCACATTTTTATGATAAAATGCCTAGAAAAAGCCAAGCACCAATCTCAAAGAAATTATATTTGGATCACAAGCAAGAAATATCCTCTCATTTCTTTCTGTTTTTTCTTGATTTTGGGCAGTTCTCCAAGATAACTCCTTGCTCAGCAGCAAGTAATCCAAAATCTCCAAAAAGCAGGCCAAACAACTCTTATAATAGACCAGCACTTTCACTCTTCCATTCAGTCAACTGGTCTTTGAACTGCATGGAAATCACCAATGGAGGTTGTGCTTGCTCTGATACCAACTTGGATTACAGAAACAGAAAATAATGCAATACTTAACAAAGAAAAGAAGAGAAAGAATGGAGAAGCAAAAATTCTTGCTGTTGCCCCTCTCTCATATATTTATAATATAAAAAGATGTACAATGGCAAAAATACCCCTGGTTGACCCAATTATATGAAAGCAATTTAGGAGCAATAAAAGAAGCAAAGACAGCAACTAACTATCAATGAATAAACTAAAACCATAATTCTAAGCTAGCATCTCAACAAAAATAATTTTGTTTTGACATGGTTGACTTGTCAGCTGACTAATTGATACTTTGGTAACACTGAAAATTACCATTAAAGTCCAAAATTGAAGTGTGCCTGCTGAATATCCCCACATCTTTGGGACTTGCCTAGTCTGCCACCTCATAGCTAATATCAGATTCTGGCACATCTACCTTTCCAATGTAAAATATGGTTTAGCTGATAATTCTTTTGTCCTATTGTTATAACAGCTGTTTTTTCTCTTTTCTTTTAATTATTACTTGGGAAACCTTTCTTTATTGTCATTTTAACAGATAAAGTATTGTTTTTATTGTATTACATCTTTACAGTACATCCAGACCATTCACTATTTACTAGATGGAATTAAACTCTAAAGGCGCAAACTGCAAAATGCTTTAGTAGGCCATTCAATATGTGATATCATTAATTACATATCCTTCTGTCAGTTAATTAATTTGTAAAAGTTGCAGGTACTGACTGACAAAAGGTCAGCATCTTTGAAAGAGCAACTTGCATCAGTCTTACCACTGGTAGAAGATCTTAGAATGAAGAAAGAAGAACGCATAAAGCAAATTGCAGATGTAAAAGCACAAATTGAGAAGATTAGGGGCGAGGTTTCAGGATACACTCACCTCAATGGTGTTGTTACTGACTCCTTAAATACTGAAGAACAAGACTTGTCACAAAGAAAGCTTACTGAATATCAAACACATCTTCACAGCCTGCAAAAAGAAAAGGTAAGCATGTCTTGAATTATCATAGTTATGCTTCCTGATAACCGTAACTTTCCTGTAGGATAGCTAGAATAGGAACAGTAATAAGATGCATAAAGATGAAAAGTTTGCACATAAATTTATAGTTTATAACGTACATTCTAACCTTCTTTTAATCAGCAATGGATTGAAATGGTTATGCCTACCTCATAGCAGACTAGAATAAGAGGCTCCCCTACTCCTTTCCTTGCAAGACCATTAGCTCGGAAGCTTGCTAATCTTGGGATCCACATGAATGAGCTATTCAATGAGGATGCAAGGACCATTTCTTCTCTAATAAAAAATATAGAATAACATGTATTTTAAACTATTTTTTACCAGCAACGGATCAAAAGGAATTCATTGAAGTGAAATAAAAGTTGGATTACACCCTAAACCAAAACAGTGGTTATTCTGACCTTACTAAGAGCAGTACAATAGTTATTCTCTACTATAAGCTTCCCAAAAGGGATAAACCTCCCTACTCCTTCCCCTGAAAGAGCATTAGCTTGAGAGTTTGCTGATCTTGTGACTCACATGAATGAATTATTCAATGAGGATTATTGATAAAAAAAAAAAATTATTCAATGAGGATTATTGTAGAGAGCATGCATCTTATGAGAACTAGATATTCTCCTTTAACAATCACTTTCTGAAGGCCCAAAATGATTAATATTAATGTGTATTTTATGATCAATAGGCATTTATCATGATGTGATGAATCCCTGTTTTAAATTAGTGGGAGAGGGATAATCCGAAGTATCATTATTATTATTATTATTTTTTGATTTTTTTTTTATAATTTCAAAGTATCATTATTTTGTTAGACTATATTGATAAAAAAAAAATTATTTTGTTAGACTAGAGGTTTACATTATATGATTAAAGACAAGCTTGAATCACAAGCAGCTCAAGAACTTTTAACAACTCCATCTTTTTAAGCAAAATTTTCTCAATGGAATGCAATTAGATTACCCCCAAAAAGGACTAAGGGGCAGGCCCAGAAGAAGTGCTGTAATTAGTCTGCGAATAGTTGTCAAGGTACCAAGGTGAAGCTAGGCAACCAGAGAGTGCATAGATGCCTAGGCAGGCACCTAGGCTATGGGTTTTGAAAATAAATGATCCCTAAATCCTAGGTTAATTTCCTATTTTGCTGGCAATCATATACACTGGCAATATCCTGTTACTTGTCAAAAAATAATCATATACACTATCAATTAGCAAGAATTTCTTATCAAAATATAGAAAATTGTCATATTCATGAGAAGACGTCCATTTAAATTCATTAATTTCATACCAACTCAGCCCTGGCTGTTTAGCACCAAATTATAAACAAAAAGGAAGAGAACCAAATTCAGCCATGTTTTAGTACCCCCCCCTCTCTCAGCAAAAAAAACAAACAAACAAACAAAAAGAACCCCTGTTTTAGTGCTAAAAAGTAAACAGAAAAGAAAGTATTTTACTGCTAAAACAATAAACAGAAGAAAGAGCAGAGTCTCTGTTTTAGCTAAAAGATAAACAAAAAAAGAAATGCCAAAACAGCAACTGAGCAAATTGCTCAGCAGCTGCAGCAATAACAGAAAAGAAACCTGTGTGTGCATGTTGAGAAACTTGGTTGTGTAACTTATATTTTAAGCCACTAAATAAACAAACATTATTAAGCTATTCAGTTATTAACTTAATATTGTAACTTAAGAAGAAACTTACTTGTGTAGCCCAGCCTATTTTAGTCACACAGACACCTGCCTTGTTGCTTAAAAAGTTGAGTGAGCACTTTTTACGGAATCTTCCAGGCAGTGGAGTGAGAAAACTGTCTAAAACTGCCTAGTTGCCTAGCTATCCACCTAGGTGTTCCCTGGGCAACTATGAATCTGACAAATGAGATCATTTACCAGTCTGTATGATGCCAGATTTCAAACATGAAGAATACCTGTTCTTAGTCTAAATTTGCCAATCAAAAAGTTTGTTTGTCTCAAGTTTGTGTGGCTACTTGCAGTCTGACCGCCTTCATAAAGTTCTGGAATATGTAAATGAGGTGCATTCTTTATGTGGTGTCCTTGGAATGGATTTTGGGAGGACAGTGAGTGAAGTGCATCCAAGCTTGCATGATACAGGTCATGAGCAATCCACAAACATCAGCAACAGTACATTGGAAGGTCTGGAGAAGGCCATACTAAAGTTAAAGGCAGAAAGAAAATCTCGTTTTCAAAAGGTATTACAAATTTTTAATAGTTATGCATCTTTTTGCTTTGGGCTATGTAAACAAACCTATGTTTCGAATGTAGTTGAAAGATATAGTGGCATCACTGTTCGAGCTATGGAATTTGATGGACTCACCTCAAGAAGAGAGGAATCTGTTTAGAAGAGTTACTTCTGTCTTTCAAACACCAGAACTGGAAACTACCAAATCGAGTGTACTCTCACTAGAGATTATTGAGCAGGTTTGACTGTTCAAACACCATATTTTTCTGTTAAATATTTAAAAAGATGTATCTCAAGTTTTCCTTTTTTATTATTGCTTTCAGGCAGCATCAGAGGTTGAGAGACTGACCAAGCTAAAAGCCAGCAGAATGAAAGAACTAGTCATGAAAAAGAGGTCAGAGTTGGAAGAAATTTGTAGAAAAGCACATATTGAGCCTGACATGAGCACTGCAGCAGAAAAGGCGAATGCATTGATAGACTCTGGTATAATCTCCATCTATCTTGCTGCACGGTAAATCTAATTATCAAGGTACTTGTCTGAATGATACTCTTGTTCAGGTTTGGTAGATCCTTCTGAACTTCTGGCCAACATTGAAGTTCAGATAACTAAGATGAAGGATGAGGCTGTTAGCCGAAAAGAAATTATGGATAGAATAGACAGATGGCTAGCTGCCTGTGAAGAGGAAAATTGGCTTGAAGATTACAACCAAGTAAGCTGGTGATTCAGTTATAGTAATATTCTGTTATAGTGCGTAAGAATGCAACATGGAATTCATACCAGAAACTATAGTGGTTAATCTTTTTTATTTTCAGTGTTTTGGCCTTTGCAAGCCAGATTCTGGTCATAAAATAGCACATCATATAAAATAAATCACACCTGCTATTTACAAATCAAGGGTTCTGTCTTAATTATCCCTTATAGAGCCCTGCTTTAAAGTGATTTTGGTGGATTTCAGGATGAGAACCGTTATAGTGCTGGAAGAGGAGTCCACTTCAACCTGAAACGTGCAGAGAAAGCTAGAGTGACTGTTACCAAGATTCCATCAATGATTGAAAATTTGATAAATAAAATACTGGCATGGGAAGATGAAAGAAAAATGCTGTTTCTTTATGATGGGGTGAGTGGTTCATTCACAGTTTGGATACATACCATTCACACCATTGTGAAATAAGCTTGCTCATTTTTAACAATTTGCAGGTTCGGTTAATCCAAATATTGGAGGACTACAAACTAACCAGGCAACAGAAAGAGGAAGAGAAGAGGAGATACCGGGTAAAACATGATTACAAATTGGGCATTTCCAGATTGTTTTATTTGTAAACAGTAAAATAATCATTCCACCATATCATTTGGCAGGATCAGAAGAAGTTTCAAGATCTTCTTCTTACGGAGAAGGAAGCAATGTATGGCTCCAAACCAAGCCCGAAAAGAAGTAACAGCTTTAAGAAACCAAATGGATATCGTGCAAATGGAAATGGATCAATGACTCCTACACCTCAGCGGCTTTCAGTTGGGAGTGCAACTCCTGAGTTACTCACACCCAGGTCCTACTCAGGGCGTCAAAATGGATATTTCAAAGAAACGAGAAGACTGTCAACTGCACCACTAAACTTTGTTGCCATATCTAAAGAAGATACAATGTCGTATGCATCGGGTTATGGTTCTGAATTGGGATCTCCTCGTTCTCATTGTTAAAACCTTGAGCCTAGATCGGCAAGGTATCCTTTATATGGTGATCTTCCACCGTGCATGTTCTTGCTTTGAGTACTGTCTAGTAAATATGGTGTGAATTTACATGATTGTAGTGTTTACAACTTTAATGCTATGGATAAAGTATTAATCTCTGTACCCTTGTTCCTGCAGGACACTGGATTAAAGAAGTGGATACCTTGTGGGTAAAAAGAAATGTACAGTTGTCAGATATGCCACGCTGCCTAGTTGACATCAAAGAACCCGCCTGGGCGTTGTCAACTGTGACGAATAGCAGTTGTCATATGGCATTAAACACAATAGCTTGTAGTTAAGAATTACTAGTCTTTACTCCGTTTAAAATAGGCATAGCACTGATCTTGTATCTTGTGGTTTTCATTTGTGTTTTACCTTCGACATGTGTATGTATTAGCCTATTGAAGTAGACATTTGTAATACCACCTCCCACAGGACATGTACTGATTGGAATTTTTTGTATTATATGAACACTGTTTTTGGCTCTCAACTCAATTATTACGACCACCTGTTTATGTGATCCCCGTGCACAGCGGTTCAGGAGTTGCAGGAACTTGTTATATGCGAGGTTCAAAATTTTGGTTCGGGGGGTAGACCAGCCCCTCTGAATCAGATTCGAAAAAAAAAAAAAAACAAAACCAATACAGGCTGATAAGCCAGTAGGGCGTATCACCCTGTATTGATATTTTGAACCTTGGTTATATGCAAGTCGTTGGGGGTAAACTACTTGTTAGCCCCACAAAGAACTAGTGGTCCTGTTATCATTCTTTATTCGCCATCCATATTATCTGAGACATCACCTCTATGGGTGGAAGCATGCTTACAGGTATCTTCATTCCAAACTTGATGAGTGTAATGTGGAATAAGCGTCTTCAACCAGAGCCCCATGAAAGGTGAAGCACGTAGCTTGCCATCAAGGTCTCTGTGGGAGAGTGAGTTTATTATAATTTCATATTCTTTTTTGTTTACCGATGGACTGATGGTTTCTATCTTGCAGTTGTTTCTTTGGTGACCGCTGTAGCGTTTCATTGCTTTTATAACGGTTTGGATATTCATAGGTAGATTAATGCTGCATAAGGATCAAATGTTGGCTGAAAATGCTTTTCTTCCTTTAGAGTTGCAGAGTAGTCCAAGTAGAAAGATGCGCCACTTAAGATTTATAGGAATATTAGAATATAACAGCAGTAGCTACTCAAAATTCAAAATACACAGCAGAGAAATGGACAGCTTTTTTATATATATATTCCTATCTATGGTCCTTGAAGCTTGAACAGGGTAACCTGTTTGCCAGATGCCACCAAGCATCGGTGGCTGCTCATGAAGCTCGAAAATAAGAGATGGAAATCGAAGATTGTCTTCTAGATCGAAGATTGTTTCTTGAGCATCATACTCCTTCGAAAACATGGTTCAAAGTATTGTATATTGCATGATTCAAAGGGGCAATACTGATTGATTAATTTGTTTTTTTCTTTTTTTTTCTAAGTTTCAAGAATTGAGCCAGGATATTTATGGGAAGAGTATGCACCTTCAAAGGTGGCCAGATGTGCTATTGGTGGGTTCAAAATCTGATACCTCTTTCTGAACAAATTGGACTGCCATGAAGAGAACAAGACTTGAAGATCAGGAGGGGGCCGAGGGGGCTGCCCACACCGTGCTTAACAGCTTCCAGAAATGAACCCAGTTCTTATGTGATAATTCATAGTGGGGCAGAAGGTGATGTAACTCTTTCCTCGCCCCAGACACATAGAAAGGCGTTAATGATGACCATTCCTTCGGCTCTCAGATTATCAATTGTTTAAATTCTTCTTTGATGGCCGTCCACAGGAAAAAAAACGAACACATTAGATGGGAACTTGAGCTTCCAAATCCAATTTCATACAATCATCTCTATTTGAAGCAGAGAGGATCTGGAAAAGAGATTTATCTGGGAAAATGCCTGAATGGTCACCTATCCAGTATCCACCATATCCAATCCTCCTCCTGAGAAAGGGGACTTACAGTGGACTGATCCAGCGCCCCCAACAAAACAATCAAAATTTCCACGTCCCAAACATTCACATTTCCTAAAATCTACAATACGATTACCGACTGAAGTTCACTTTGGCCTCTTTTTTTGCCATTAAATTCAGTCTCCTAGCCTCTATGGTATAGAAATTAAACCATGCTTTACTTGGGCTGTGTTTGGCTTGCGAAATTAATTTTGATGGTTTTTTATAATCAAATGAATAATTCTGATAAATTTTGCGATTCTATGAGTCATTTTCAAGTTTGGATTCATGAAAATCATTTGAATTAACCTTTTTCTTTCTTGGACTCAAAATTGGTTCTAAAAATTGATTCTTTGAGCTAGAAAATTTAGTTTCAAAAAAGAATCACTTTTCACTCGAAACTCATTCTTCAAATAATGATCTTCGGGGCAGAATTTTAAACAAGCATAGTCTTAGTTGTCATAATTGCATGGATTTTATTAATTGATTATTAAAATTTATATATTTATAAATATCAATAAGCTTGCTGACTGGTAGTCAGTAGAATACAAACATAATATTTGGTTCTGGTCCTTCTGGATACAGCACTTGTATTTTTTTTTCCTCCTTTTTTTCTAGGAGAATAGAGCAGATGTTGTCACTGACATTTGATACATTTACAAACAGATAGCTGCACTCACATGCTTCAAAAACCAAGGTTCAGCTTCAATAAATTTGGTTTGAGCCTTCCAGGTAACATAATACTGACCAGTTCCAACCAGCAGACTTGCTCTGGATGGAAAAGATCAAATAACTCTCATTTCTACCAGTCTGCTTTCAAAATTTTCTATTTTAACATACATGAAAACCGCACACGAGGTGCAGGTATGTAGTCAGTTACAAATTAAACTCTTGTATTCCAGAAGTATTAGCTTTTTCAACTGTAAAATAGAAAGACACTATCACTCCACCTTCATGGTAAACCATGAACCTTTTGGGTTGTAAACACTACATTATTACTGCTCTAAGTGGAATTCCATCCTTTCAAAGCATAGGATATAAAAGATTATGCATTCATATGGTTTGCATTCTCTATCTGTTTCTTCTATTTTAGTTACCGCATACAAATCAATTCACTAAAACAATAATTAAACATCCATATCTCCATTCAACAATAACACCTATTTCCTCAGTAAATAACTGCAGTATTAGGTCTGCTTTCTCATCACAAAATCCACCAACATCACTCACCCTAAAACAAGTGTTGCATGGATTCTCCTAAATGGATGACAGACACGGACAGGCATTGTACGTCCATTGTCCAAGACTTCCTGGATTCTTGAGGATACTTCCATATAAATTCCATATCTTTTAGCTTTTTCTTCTCCGTTTTTCTTTCATTTTCATATAACATGTTACTTAGTAACAAAAACAGCACTTTAGCTCTCTTTTCTGCAGGTATTTAATGTTAGGATTCAAAAAACATGAACTATTTTAATAGTATATACTTTTCCATTGACATGTCTGCTAGTTCATGTTTTCTCATACTCTTGGACTCTCCCATGTCCATGTTCATGGAAAGCTGCCTCTAACCTAATATGAACAATGTCATACAAACCCCTCAATCCCCTATCCAAACCAATGCTAAATAATCTCTGTTCCCATTTAAATAGAAGCCTCCATTCCTGTTACATCGACTACACAGATATTAGATCACTATTTTCACACATTATGCATATTGTTCAAATGGTTAATTGGAGTTGTGAAAGGCTCCGGGTTGTCCACAATCAATGGCTCCCAATTCTCTCTGCATATTGTTCAAATGGTTAATTGGAGTTGTGAAAGGCTCCAGGTTGTCCACAATCAATGGCTCCCAATTCTCTCTGCATACTGCACAGCTTTATACTCTTGTAATTTTCTTTCGCTTATCAAATGCTCCGAGTACAACGTAAATTAAAGAGCAAACAGTCTAAAACACAATTTAAGAAAGAAAGAAAGATTTCTCTATTCATTCACAACAAAACATAGAACAAATTGGGGGCTCAACTAATGGGCATTTGACACTAAAAGCGAGCAAAGAACATTGATGGGTCACAAATTCACAGTACCTTTCTCTTTCTGATCTCATAATACAAAACCCTTCAAGTAATCAGGGTCCCGCTTCGCCCGCTCCTGAAACTTCTTGAACCATCGATCTAATATGTCCATTGGAACGACCAGGCGGCTTCCATCAACACCGCAGAAGGACTGCATAAAGTTAAAAAGATTCTCACCAACCTTGAGCGCCAAGTGCTCGACCCGCTTCTGAGCGGTGACATCAAGAGAAGGGAGAGACGCCAAGTCCTCGACGGAGACACCAATCTTGGCGGAAAGAGGGGCGGAATCCGGAGAGGTGAGCTGCAACTGGCCACCGGGCTCTGGCCAGGGAAGCGAGAGAACGGCGGAGGGACGGGAAACGGAGACGGCACCGCAGAAGAGGAAAGGAGAGCCGGGTGACTGGATATAGACGGCTAGGGCTTTGTCGGGAGGGAGAGTGAAGCCGTTGAGTAGGAAGATACACATATCGCGAATCTGATCGTACGCCTCCCCTGCGCTTGATAGAAGAAGACGGAGGGTTAATATAATGAAGGAGGAGGCTAAGATAAGGCGGGGGATGGGGTGAGAGGAAGTGTGCTTACCGACGAAGGTATTCATGTCGAGGACCCAATGAGTAGTGTCGATTTGGGTGAAGGTGGAGATGTCCATCGGAAAGCTCCGGTTCGGAAACAACACACCGAACATCGTTTGAGAGAGAGAGAGAGAGACGGTGACTCTGTGTCTGTGAGAGCGAGAGAGTGTATCAGCGCGTCTGAGATGGCTTGTAGACTTGACACTTGAGAGTGGTTTAATGAAAGTTATTTCTTGCTTTTTTATATTTAATTAATTAAAAAGTAGCAGAAAGGCAGCACGGGCAAATGGGAAAACAAGGAAATAATTTTGAACAATTATTTATTGAATAATTGGGAGATTAAAAATGAAGGAAAAGGTTAATATAATTTTCAATTAAAAATCTAACTTCAGAAATTTACACTAATTCTGTGCTACTTCATTCTTTGGGATAAATAGCTCAATTTAATCATACTTGTTAAAGAATGGATACAGAGAGAGCCCTTTAAGTTTAAAATTCCAATAAAGTTGGAGATGACTCAATAATAAGACCATGTGCAAACAATTTTTTACAATTAAAAAAAAAAACTAAAAGCATAGATGGTTATTAATTATCGGCCAATTCAGGATGACAAACTTGTTTATGTGATACTTTTGGCAACATCAATTGGATACAATTTTTATGGAAAATTGAGAAGTGAGAAGTGTGAGCCTTGGTCACTTGATCATTATTTTTACGCTAAAACTAAATTGATCAACCAAAATAGAGTACGAACAATTATTTCAAGCAAAAAGAATCTCACGTATCTGTAGTCTTTGTTCTTCTATAGTGTGTTCTTTTCTGGTTTTCAAATGTTAGGGTTTTTGCTCTTTATAGTTCTTTTCGTGTTATTTAGGGTTTCACTTCAAGAAATCCTCTTTTACCATCTTCGGTTTGTGAAGCAATGGCCAATTCATTTCAGTACTTGATGCGATGCAATCTTGTTGTTCCTAGTTGGAGATGATTTAGCTTCCAGTAGATGATGGACTTGGCTAATCTGCATAGAGAGAATTAGAGAACTCGGGGGTGCTTACCCGGCGAGGTCGCTCCAATGCTTAAGTCAGTAATTTGCGAACTGATGGTAGTTTAGAAAGCAAGAGAGATAGTGAGCAGAGATTACATGTACCTTGCCCCCGAAGGGTTGGGGTCTTTATATACTGGAGTCCTCGCGAGTTTTTCGGAGTGGTTCCGGGATTCTTGTCGTGATGAGGCCCGTATCTGTATTAGCAGGAGATAACGCTGCTAGCCAATAAGGCTTTTCGCTTCCGCCTGATTCGGACGGGGGAGATAAGGTTGGCAATTATGAGGCATGATCTCGTAAAGCGTGGAATCTTGTGGTGAGATCTTTAGGGTTATCATGCAGAGGTCGGTCAATATCACCTGAGCTAGTGCCCCTTGGATCCGACCTGGTATGAATGCTGAAGTGCCTTGTAACCGAAGTGATCTTGATGCAATTGTGTTCCGAAGTGAACTTGTCTCGAGGTGGACTTGCTTCCGAGGTGGACTTGCCCCGAGGTGGTTCAATCATCCGAGCTTGGTCCGTTGTAGACTAGATACGTCGGAATGAGCTGTCATCCTGTCAGTTAGGTCATGTCCACGTGCCCCTCTATTACTAGGTCAGGCCAAATCACCCTACATCAATTGCCCCCCACTCCCTGGGCCAGGGGTTCTGACCTGGTGCAAGGAGTTCATGACGAGCCAAGTGGATTTGGTCCGAGGACCGGGCAGCTAGTTAGATGAATCACGGGTCGAACTTGTTCGACCACCTGGCTCAACCAGGAAAACCCAGGTCGCGTCTGGCTTACGTGCGGACGTCACACGATTTGTAAACTCTGTGGACGTCAAAAAATGCGGTAAACCGTTTTCACCCTCGAGGGTTGCGCAACTGGTTTTCCTAGGAGCCATTGGATTGCTTCGATCTCGACCGTTAGTTCTCGGACATAGCGGCTATAAATAGGGGGTCCGCAACTCATTTTTCTCGCCACGAATTCTACGATTGAGCTCTCCCAAGGACGCATTGGAGTTTGCCAGCTCGGTCTTCTTTCTGTTTTCCACTTCGTTCTTTCCTTTCGGTGAGTCCCCATTCCTTAGCTTTTTCCTGCTTTCCGATTATGTCGAGTTCTAGCATAGATAGGCTTGTAGATAGTGTTAGCGAGGTGGAGGGTGCTGTTGTTCCTGCCGGGGAAGTCAGCCCACAGCAAGGTGCCTCCCCTCTCCGGTCTTTAGAGGGAACCTCTAACCCCGAAGTTGAGCCATCTTGGCTCGGGGAGACCGAAGCTCAGGAAGAGGGTCCATCCTCCAGGTCGGGGGCCCCAACTTCTTCCCGAAGTCGGGATCCTGATGACTTCGGGCCTTCCAAACTGTTTTCAGACATACTGCTGTACTTAGTGTCCCGCTATCGTCTCCCCGATAGCTCAGTCTTCAACATACCCTTAGGTTAGTACCCTTGGGCTCATGATCACAATGAGCTCGCCATTTTTTAGGAGCAGCTCGCGGCAGGGCTGCACTTCCAACTCCACCCTTTCCTAATAGAAGTAGTTAAGTTTTACAACATCACCATTGACCAATTTCATCTAAACTCTATTTGGAATATCGTTGGCACTATTTCTTTGTTCCACTCCTACGGCCGACCCCTATACCCTTGGGCTCATGATCACAATGAGCTCGCCATTTTTTAGGAGCAACTCGCGGCAGGGCTGCACTTCCCACTCCACCCTTTCTTAATAGAAGTAGTTAAGTTTTACAACATCACCATTGACCAGTTTCATCTAAACTCTATTTGGAATATCGTTGGCACTATTTCTTTGTTCCACTCCTACGGCCGACCCCTAACCCTGGACGTCTTCAGCTCGATTTGTGCGATCAAGCGAAACTCGGCCTGTCTACGCGGGGACATCAGACAGATCTACTACATCTCTCCTAGGCTCAGATTCAATATCTTGCATGGCTGCCCGAACAAGGTTCCAGCCTAGAAAAGGCGATACTTCATCGCTCGTAACCCAGAAGGGTGGTCTTTCCCAACCCACTGGAGGGTGGCTACTCAGGACCCCGGGGTGAGCTTGGACAAAGAGACTAGGGCGGTGATCAATTCATGGAGGGACCTCGGGCTTGAGATGAAAAACTTCTTGGCCGAGGACGCGCTGGTGCGAGCTAGTTTGAGCCCTCCTGGTAGGTTTCCTTTCGGATATTTGCTTAAAATACCCTTTAAGTTTTTTGACTAACTGTTTGTTTTTTGCAATTACAATGCCAGAGGTTGATGCGGAGAGCCTCCTGATGAGCTCCCGGAGGGGGAAAAAGTGGAAGGCCACGAAGAGACTTCGCCGGGAAGTCAGGCCTTCAACGTCTGGAGCAACCGAGGCCTTGGCCGTGGAGCCGATCTCCACTGAGCCCCCCAGGGAGGAGGCCCGACCTGCGGACCCCGAAGTGGTCACAAAGGAGGGTCGCAAGGAGGAAGCTTGTCCTCAGGAACCAGAGGACGTATCAACTTCAGAGGGGCCCGTTGTCGAGCCAGAGAGCGCCCCTGCGAGCGAGAAAGAGAGCATCTTGGACCACATAACCATGGTGCATAAGAGCAAGGATGCTATCTTTTTGCGCGAGGTCGCATGATGGGATGATATGTCTCCAGCCCGGCTCTTGGGAATGGCTTCCCACCACTGCATGGTGGTAAGTGTTCTGCCTTCAGTTCCTCTCTCTCTCTCTCTTTTTTTTTACTTACCTCGATTTTCTTTTGATAGGTCAATTCTGCCATTCACGCATTGGCTTGCCAGTTCGCGATTCACCCATCGGAAGCTCGAGACACCAAGGCGGAGGTATGGAAGCTCCATCGCGAGCTGGACCTAGCTCGGGGTGAGGTACTTCAGGCTAGAAAGGGAGCCGAATGCTAGAAGCATCTGATTTTGGATCAGGAGGGGCAGATCTCCTCGCTGACCGAGGAGAATGCTAAGCACAAGGATCTGATTTCAGTGATGACCGAGGAGAATGCGAAGCAAAAGGAGCTGATCGCAACAATGACCGAGGAGAAGGCGCAACTTCAACGAGAAGTCGAAAATCTTGAAGCAATGGTCCAAGAGCGTACTCAGATCTTCGAGACAGCCATCGAGGAGGCGCGGCCAGAAGAGAGGAACCAAGCCATTGAACGTTTCAAGGAGTCCTCGGAGTTTTGCGCTCTCCAAGTCAAATATGACTCAAGCTCCTACCGCTCTGGGTTCAAGCTGTGCAGGTATCTGGTTCGGCAGAAGTTTCCCGATCTCGACCTTGGTGCCATCACGATGTTGGGCTTAGCTCCTGGAGTGGCCAGGGCAGCAAACGAGGAGCCCAACTCGTCAGAGGAGGAGAGTGATGACGAGGTCGAAGTAGTGGACCCCTCGGATGTGGCTGGCAGTCCTCCCGCCTAAGAGTTTTTTCTTCTTTTCTCTTCCTTTTTGAATCATGGATGTACACCCCGAAGCCACTAAGCTCGGGTCACAATGAGACCTTTGTACTTAAAATCTTTTCATCAATGAAATAAAAACGTTTTTACTAATCCTTGTGTAAAAATATTCTAAGTGTGAGTGACTGCCGATCTAGGCAACGAATGTATAGGTTACCCGAATTGTCGAGCTACCGAGCTGGACAATAAGTAAGGATAACCAAAAATAAAATTTTTCTAAGTGGAGATTACCCCGAATTGTCTGCCTAGACTACTAGTAGGAGCAACTTCACGTAATGTACACCGAGGTGGGCGGCATTACAGGGTATATACCCATCCTATCTGCCCACGGGCTACTCATTTAGATGTTGGTTGTCCCTAACGGGCCCAACCTATTGTTATATGCCGAAGTGGACTAGACATCATAGGGCTTATACTCGAGCTGTCTATGCCTTAGGCATTTGAGGTACTTTGCCTATGCCGAAGAGGCGAGTAGGACTTATATGCCCATGCCGAAGAGGCGACTGGGACTTATATGGTGACGAGTCTGTCAATTCAATACTTTAGCCCTTAGGCCTTGGGGGCGACTTATTGTCCACCCTTCTTGATCCTGCCCATGCCGAAGAGGTGACTGGGGCTTGTATAATGCCGAGGTCTTTTATCAGCTCAACATTTTTAGTCCTTAGACTTTTGGGAGTGACTTACAGTCCGCTCTCTAGTTAGACGATCACAGGTAGTACCACCTTAGATTGCCGACGTTCCACGCCCGAGGCACCTGTTTTCCTTCTAAGGTTTCGAGCTCGTACGTACCTTTTCCGAGCACCCACTTTACTCGATAGGGTCCTTCTCAATTCGGTCGGAGCTTACCAACACCTGGCTCAGGCACCATGACTTTACGAAGAATCAGGTCTCCAACGCGGAAGTTCCGCTTCTTGACTCTGGCGTTATAGTACCGAGCCACTCTCTGCTAGTAGGTCGTGGTCCGGATGTATGCGAGGTCCCGTACCTCTTCAACTAAGTTGAGGTTGGTGTGTAGCTCGTCATCGTTTGCCTCTTCATCGTATGCCTCCAGGTGTAGCGTAGGCACCTCGATCTCGGCTGGGATCACTGCCTTCGTGCCGTAGGTGAGGTTGAGGGGGGTTTCACCCATGGCGGTCTTCACAGTGGTTCGATAAGCCCATAGTACATTGGGCAGCTCGTCTACCCATAGTCCTTTATCTTGGGCTAAGCGTGCTTTCAGTGCACGGAGGATGGCCCTGTTCATGACTTCCGCTTGACCATTTGCTTGGGGGTGTGCCATCGAGGTGAAATTCTGTTGTATCCGCATCTGGCTACACCAATTCTGAAACTTGATGTCCTCGAATTGCTTGCCGTTGTTAGAGATAAGCACTCGAGGTAGTTCGAAGCGGCACACTATGCTCCTCCAAAAGAAGTTTTGCACGCTTTGTGTTGTGGTCGTCGCAAGAGGTTCGGCCTCCACCCACTTTATGAAGTAGTCCACTGCTACCACTAAGAATCTCCTCTGTCCTATCGCTGGCGGGAATGGTCCAAGGATGTCAATTCCCCACTGCGCGAAGGGTCATGGGCTAGTGAGATAGTTCAGGTCAGCAGCAGGCTGGTGGTGGACGTTGGCGTGCCTTTGACACTTGTCGCATCTTTTGACGAGATCAAGCGCATCTGCCTTCATCGTTGGCTAGTAGTAACCCTGTCGTAGCGCTTTCTGGGTGAGAGCCCTGCCCCTCAAGTGTCCGCCACACAGACCTTCATGAGTGTTGTGGAGAACGAGCTCGGCTTCTGAGAGTCGCAAGCAGCGCAAGTAGGGGAGCTTGTATGATCTTCGGTACAGCCATCCGTCTATTATGACATACTTGGTTGCCTGTCGCTCTACCCTTCTAGTTGCGTTGCGATCTGTAGGGAGGGTCCCGTGAAGCATGTAGTTCGCGAGTGGATCGATCCAACTTGGCTCTGCTTGTGCAACAAGAGCGATCTCTTCTACCCCCCCCCCTCGAGAATGCTAGGCCGAGGCAGATTCTCTATGTACACGGTCCTCATGGTGTTGTCGCTTATGCTGGCTAACCGGGACAAGGCATCGGCCTCAGTGTTCTCGGACCTCGGGATCTACCTGATGAAGTAGGACTGGAAATCGCACAGAGCTTCTCTAACCTTGGCTAAGTAGGCGACCATAATTGGCTCGCGAGCTTCATATTCACCAGTGACCTGGTTGACCATGAGCTGGGAGTCACTGCAGCTAACGATGTGCTTGGCTCTTACGTCATTCTCTAAAGCAAGCCCGACTATCAATGCTTTGTACTCCGCTTCATTATTGGATGCGATGAACTCGAACCGAAGCGCATACTCAAGCTTCACTCTGCTTGGCTCGTATAGAATGATACCAGCTCTGCTACCTTACTGATTTGACAAGCCGCCTACATGGAGGATCTAGGGCTCCTCATCCCAAGTTGGTGTTGCTCTGATTAGGGGAGGTGCCGCACTGGTTGAAGCTTCACTTCTGTGCAAGGGCTCAATCAATTCAGGGACTGTAGTGCTGAAGGTACATTCCGTGACAAAGTCGGCTAAGGCTTGGGCCTTGATAGCTATTCGAGGCTCATACTGGATGTCGTATTCGTTGAGTTCAATGGCCCACTTTGTCAATCTACTGGAGACCTCAGGCTTGAGCAAGACTTGCCTAAGAGGTCTGTTGGTGAGGACGATGACAGTATGGGCTTAGAAGTACGGTTGAAGCTTCCGAGCTATGGTGACTAGCGCATATGTTAGCTTTTCAATCTTTGGATACCTTGTTTCTGCATCCTGCAAAACTTTACTAACATAGTAGATGGGTCGTTGAACCCAATCTACTTCTTTTATCAGTATCGAGCTGACTACCTCGTCACTCGCGGAGAGGTACAGCTTCGAAATATCTCCCTCCTCGAGTCGGGTCAGAACCGGGATACTGGTTAGGTACTTTTTGAGTTCGTTGAAAGCGAAATGGCACTCTTCGGTCCATTCAAAGTCCTTGCTCTTTTTAATTGCCTTGAAGAAAGGCAAGCAGCGGTCTGCCGATTTAGACATGAAGCGGCTCAGAGCGGCTATACGACCGTTCAACCTCTGAACCTCCTTCAATTTACGGGGCGGTCTCATATCTAGGATGGCTTTGATTTTGTCAGGATTGACTTCGATGCCATGTCGGTTAACGATGTAACCCAGGAATTTACCCGAGGTGACACCGAAGACACATTTATTAGGGTTTAACTTCATGTTGTATTTTCTCAAAATTTCAAAAACACAATGTAAATCTTTTATTAAATCATTTGAAAACTGAGTTTTGATGACCATGTCATCTACATAGCATTCTACTTTTTTGCCGATTAGTGGTTCAAAGAGTCAGTTTACAAGTCTTTGGAATGTTGCCCTGGCGTTTTTCAGTCCAAAGGGCATGACCTTGTAACAGTACAGGCCTAATTCGGTTTTGAAGGCCGTTTTTTCTTCATCAGTAGGGTCCATCTTGATCTGGTTGTAGCCTAAGTATGCATCCAGAAAACTCAGCAACTCATGCCCTGAGGTCGTGTCCACCAGACGGTCGATCTTGGGAAGTGGGAAGCAGTCCTTCGGCCAAGCTCGATTCAGGTCGGTATAGTTGACGCACATGCGCCATTTACCGTTGGCCTTTTTTACTAGAACGGGGTTAGCCACCCAGCTCGGGTAATGGACCTCCCTGATGAAATTGGCTGCGAGAAGCTTCCCAACTTCCTCATCGACTGCTCTCCAGCGCTATGGAGCTAGGTTGCGTTTCTTTTGTCTAACGGACCTAACTACAGGATCAATGTTCAACTTGTGAGTTATTATTTTAGCATCTATGCTGGGTATCTCTACCGCGGACCATGCAAACACATTTAAATTTTCAAGTAAGAAACTTACAAGCTGAGAACGCAGAGGCTCCTCAATCGATGCGCCGATTTGGAGAGTCCTGGCTAGATCTTTTGTCAAAATGGGTATAGGGACCACCGTCTCTTCTATTGGTGAAACTCGCTCCTCAGTGTACTCCGTAGGTCACTCTAGCTTGAGGTCATTTGCTACCTTGGCTTTCCCTTTGAGGGTGGTGACATAGCATTTATGAGACTCGAGCCGGTCACCTCGCGCTACCCCTACTCCGAAGTCCGTAGGGAACTTCATGGCCAAATAATAGGTGAACACCACTGTGCGAAGAGCGTAGGTGATAGGCCGACCTATAACAGCATTGTACGAGGAGGGAGTTGCGACCACTAGAAAAGTGTGGTTGAACCTCGCAATACGTACCGACCTCTACAAGTATTGAAATTCGCCCTAGAGGCTTGACTTCCTCTCCACTGAAGCCTACCAGAGGAGTGTTCGTGGGCTTGATGTCGCTTTCTTGGAGCTGCAGCTTGTCGAACGCGTCCTTGAACAGTATGTCTGCCGAGCTGCCTGAATCGACCAGGACGCGCTTCACTTCGAAGTCGTTGATTCTCATTTTTATGACGAGCGTGTCATCATGGGGGTACTGGATCCCGCACGTCATCTTCAGTGAAGAATAGGGGCTCTTCTAACCTTGGCCGCATCGGGGGGTTCTGCTCTTCTCTTTATAACTCACGAGCCGATGTTTTCGTTGCGGCTAATGTGCAGCCCGCGACAATTGACCCGTTGGTGATCATGTGAATTATCCCTCGAACCGGTCTTTCATCGGGCAGCTGTCTCTATGGCTGCTCGCTCTGCGTGTTGCTGGTCTCGGGAGCATCTCTCCCTTGCTCCCCCTGCCGATCTGTTTGACTTTTATTTTCTTTTAATACAAAATTTTTTAGGTATCCACGACGGATGAGTTCTTCGATCTCATCACGGAGGTTTTTACAGTTCTCAGTGCTATGACCGTGGTCTCTACGAAAATGACAGTATACATTTCTATTTCTAGTATTCGGATCCCCTCTCATCCGAGGTGGCCACTTCACATAGGAGGCGTCCTTGATCGCCGTAAGATATTCTCCTCGCTTCGCATTCAAGGGCGTGTAGTTCATCCTTTCAACTAGGGGAGTTCGGAAATGCTGATCCGATTTACTCCCTCCTCTAGCTGGTTCATCCTTCTTCCGTATATTATCCTTGTTGGTTGAGGTTTCCCCTTCTCTTTTCCTTTTTTCTGGTGGATTCTTGCTTTTTTGGTTCATCTCTTCTTCTGTTTCGATGAACTGGTCAACGAGCTTGAGAAACTTTGTGACATCTTTAGGCTTGTTGGTAACCACGTGGCACTTGAACTCTTTGTGGGTGATGCCTCTTTTTGCAGCTGTGAGTCTCACGGTGGGATCTAGGTCAGGGATCTGCAAGCATGCATCGTTGAAACGCTTGATATAGCTCCGGATTGATTCTCCCTCCCTCTGGACTATGCTGAGGAGGCTTTCTTGGGACCTTGGGCACCTCTTGCTAGTGATGAAGTGCGAGGTGAAGATTTGCACGAACTGCGCCCAACTTTTAATTGTCCCGGGTGCGAGGATTTTGTACCATGTGCGAGCTACTCTCTTAAAGGTTGTGGAGATGGCAACGCACATGCAGGGTTCATCAGCCCCGGCTAGGTGCATTTGTGATTGGAAAGAATCCACATGGTCATTTGGGTCGAATGACCAGTCGTACTTGTCCAAGGGAGGTACCTTGAAGTCTTTGGGCATCGGGATGGCCAGGAGCTCGGGGGATAAAGGAGACGGCACGGAGAGGAGCGGAGTGGTCTTCACGGTTCCCGAGCTCGCCTCTTCTTTGCCTTTAGCCTGTTTGGGCTGACTTTGAACTGTAGCTTGGCGAACCTTATGACGCCACTTCTACTGCTTCTTTACTGGCTCTGCATTAGTGCTGCTAGCTTCTGTGTTGTCAAGCATTGTTCTGGTAGGGAGCTGCTTGGACTACTGGCAGCGGCTGCTGTGGACTGAGGGGCCTTCAAACTGTGAAGGCCGAGGTGAAGCGGCTCTGGTGGGCTGAGTGTCTCCTGACCTATTCACTTGCTGCGAGGCGGGAGGAGTGATTTGTCTCTCCCTCTTGTCGCAGGATGAGACCTGACTCCCAAGAGGGTTCTGGATCTGGGAGGTCTCCCCCCGGCGAGGAGGGCGTTCTTTCTGGCAGCGAGGCTTGACTTGTGTCGCCGGATGCCGAGGTGGAACCGGCTATTGATTCTGTGGAAGTGGAGGGAACTGCTGATGGTATTGTTGCTGGTAAAAGTGATGCAGGACCTACTGCTGGTACATCTAAAACTATTGGACCTATTGCATTTGGGTTTGCATAGCCCACACGCAGTGTACCAGGTCGTCAAGTTGATTTTGTCCGACTTCCGAGGGAATTTCAAAAGGTTCAACAAAGGTTGCACCCATCGTAAAAGGGAGTGGGGCATTCACTGGTGCAATGACTTGTGGCACGTTCAGTGTCGGAATCCCATCTGCAGAGAGAGGCACAGTGAATTGTCCAATGCACACAGTTGGGACCTGGAGTTGCCCCCCGGAGACGCTCATGTCAGCGCTATGTTCGGCGTTACTGGAAGATGCCATGGAAGTTGAATCTGGAATGCTTGGTGAAAAAAGGCTTTTTGAAGCGTTCCCACAGATGGCACCAAATGATGCGACGCAATCTGCCTGCTCCTAGCTGGAGATGACTCGGCTTCCAGTAGACGACGGAGTTGGCTAATCTGCACAGAGAGAATCAGAGAACTCGGGGGTGCTTACCCGCCGAGGTCGCTCCGATGCTTAAGTCAGTAATTTGCAAGCTGATGGTAGTTTAGAAAGCAAGAGAGCTAGTGAGTAGAGATTACGCGTACCTTTGCCCCCGAAGGCTTGGGGTCTTTATATACTGAATTCCTCGTGGGTTTTTCGAAGTGGTTCCGGAATTCTTGCTGTTATGAGGCCCATATCCGTATTAGCAGGAGATAACGCTGCTAGCCGATAAGGCTTACCGCTTCCGCCTGATTCGGATGGGGGAGATAAGGCTGGCAATTACGAGGCATGCAGAGGTTGGTCAATATCACTCGAGCTAGTGCCCCTTGGATTCGACCTGGTACAAATGCCAAAGTGCCTTGTAACCAGAGTGATTTTGATGCAATTGTATTCCAAAGTGAACTTGTCCCGAGGTGGACTTACTTCCGAAGTGGATTTGCCCCGAGGTGATTCGGTCATCCGAGCTCGATCCGTTGTAGACTAGATACGTCGGAATGAACTTTCATCCTGTCAGTTAGGTCAGTTAGCCAAATCACCCTACATCAATACTCGTTGGCCAAAAACAGTTTCCATATGACGATCTCGGATGCTCCCTCGTTTATGGATCTCGTTCCAGAGTTGGTTGGCTCGTCCTTATCTCTTTGTCGTCTTCAATTTTATAATCATCATCATTGCAGCTTTGTCGAACTTCCAACAAAAGCTATCGAACAAGAGTCGAAGCGAAGAAGATAAGAGTCGACCTGAGAAGTAGAGGCGGAAGGTTTCGCATAGGTGGAGACAGACAAGAAAATAGTGGTTTTCGTTGAAAAATCCAGTGTCATCGTCAGGGGTTGGTCGGATGTGTCCGTGACCGATTTTGACGGGAAATTAGGGCTGAACTCCTCGGCCTCTTCTGCCATTGTAAAAACAATGAGGACGTACCGGAAAGCCGCCAAAGACATTACGACGGAGGCGAAGCCTGTGGGACATCTAAGGTGCGTTGTGAAGGCAACGATGGAGAAGAAGGTGAGAGGTCTAGGGAGTGAGGCAAAGTGGGAGGAGAACGACACGCTGGATGCAATGTGGAAATCGATCGCAGACAGACGGAATTCCGCGACACAATAGTTGAGGAAGAGTGACACTTGGGACATGCCACCTCGAGTGGTAGCCGAAGCAGAGTTGGAATCAATGGCAGCAGCTAAGGAAGTCGGAAACGTTCAACGACATAGCATCGTCGGCGTCATCGGCTTCATCTGGGTCGGATTCTTCCTGGAGGAGTGGGGGCTAAGGAAGGAAGGGGGAGAGCCGAGACTGGGAGAGAGTTAGAGAGGCGAAATCATGGCTCACATCTCTTTGTCTGTTAAGGAAGGAAGGAGTACGTGTCAAGTTAAATGGATCCTTGTGATTCGGAGGTTTGAAGAGAGAGAGGGGAGAGCGAGAATGGGAGAGACTGAGAGGCGAAATTGGGGCTCACGTCTCTGTATTTGTTAGACACAGCGCCTAGTAGGGGCTTGCTGGGGAAGAAGGAAGGGATCAGTACTATCAGTTTTTGAAAAACCGGTAATCAAAACCAGTCGTTTAACTGGTTGATTAATTCGATTAACCGTCGATTTGGTTCATCGGTTTGTCAATTTTTTAATTTTTATAATATATATTATAAAAATATATAAAATTATAAATTATAAATATATATAAAATATTATATTTTAATTAATAGATAATATATCATATATATATATATATATACATAGGAAAATTGTTTAAAACTCATCCTGAGTTTTCAGCACTTCTCTTAAACTCACCACAACTTTTCAAAATGTCTACAAGTCACCATGTCACTTGAACGTTAAACAAATAATAATTAGACATGAAAACAGGAAACTATAGAAATTGTAGAAAATACACCAAAAATTATAAAAAAACACAGAAATTGCAAATAAATAACAAAAAATACAAAAAAAATTATAGATTGTAGAAAATTGAAAAATGTAAAATGTAAAATGTAAAAAAAAAATTATAAAAAGTATTGAAAATTATAACAAAACACTAAAAAATATAAAAAAAAAATCAAAAATTAAAAAATACCCTTTTCCTCTAACTCGCCATCAAAGGGTAATTTGATCATGAAAAATGTTATTTATACTGATGTAGGCACCTCTGTTAAGAAGCATTCCAATCGATATCTGTCGGAAGATGGATCTCCGGTGCTGAATCTTCGTCGGCAATGCTCAAATCCGTATTGAATGAATTCCCCTTCTCTTCTCTTCCCTCTTTCCTTCTAACCCAATCCACTCAAAATCTAAAACCCTAACTATACAAACCGATAAAAAGAAAATCACAAAAAAAAAAAAAAAACTGGACCAAGTTGGGTGAACCAAATTAAACCAATGTAAACCCAACTTGCAGAACAAAACTGGACCAAGGTGGCCCACAACCGCTCTGAATGACCCGACCCATCAATTACTGGGTCCCGAGGATTGAAGCATGTGTCAGATATTAAGCGACTTTTCATCAATTGATAGGCCACTCTAAGCTATAATAAGACCTCTTTCTTTTTGGGTAAGAAAGGCACACCAAGACTTTTGTCCACAATAGTCCTACGTTCCCTGGAACATTGAAATAGTAAGATCATGTTTACATGGCCTAAACCTCTGATAACTATAGCCTCAAGTGTATTTGGTAGGGGAGAAAACCAAACTAAAGCTGTCAGCCAATGCTTCTCAATATTCCGGGTCAATCCGATAGACCCGAACTAATCCAAACCTATATATTATAGGACTAGATTGACATTTGTACTCGGAGCTATAGGTCAAGAAGGGTCCGGTTGTATTGGATTGGATTGGGCGCAATCCATGTTTGCACCATCTAAGGCATCAACCCAAACCCAACTCAACTCAAGTTTAGGTTAAACCCGAGAGACCACTGTTAAGGGATTTTTCGGAGGAGTTTACTGTTTATCTTCTTCTCCATCCGAAGGTGAACCAGCGGCGGCCGTTTTAGTTTCTCTCACCGGTAATCTCTCTTCTCCCATTATTTTTATCTTCTTCCCTCCCTCTTTACTTTCGCTTCTCTTTTTTCCTCCTCCATCGAGACTCGGTGGCATTTCGCCACTGTTCATCGTCCCTATCAGCGAGAATAGATAAGTTGCAGCGGCGCAACTTCCCTTCCATTCCCCACTCGATTCACAGAAACCCAACCTCTTCTGGTCCCATTTACTTCCCTTAGGCCGTTTTAGTTTCTCTCACCGGTAATCTCTCTTCTCCCATTCTTTCTATCATCTTCCCTCCCTCTTTACTTTCGCTTCTTTTTTTTCCTCCTCCATCGAGACTCAGTGGCATTTCTCCACTGTTCATCGTCCCTATCAGCGAGAATAGATAAGTTGCAGCGGCACAACTTCCCTTCCATTCCCCACTCGATTCGCCGAAACCCAAACTCTTCTGGTCCCATTTACTTCCCTTACTATTTTTTTTTCTCGCCCTAGTACCATTCCTCTGCCGTCCTAATCATCAGTAGAACTCCTACAACCTGTGAGGTCTATTGTTCGAACTGGGAAAATTCTCACCATTCGAATACTAACAATTCAAGATCGAAGCGGATTAAACCCCCCTGCAGCATTGTTTCTCAGGCTGAAATCTCGATTCAGCATTGTGTGATTCCAGGCTGACATTCGAACAACAGTAGACCTCAGGCCAAAATACGATCCAGTGTTGAGGCATAGAGTAGAGCACGCATCTTCAATCTCTTGCCTTCGAATTCGAATAAGAGTAAAGCAGAAAGAACAGCGAGTTTGGTTCGAAGTAAAGCAGAACCGTTGACGACAGGCAGTCGTTACTCGAGTCATCGTTGTCGTCTGAAGACACTAGTCTGCGACCGTAGCAGATCTGAAGCTTCTCCAGTAGACTCTTCTCTCTGATTCGCTAGGCGGCGTTGGTGGCGTACGTAGCGATCGGCGGTAGAGGCAGGTATGATGTCGGGGGGCGTTGGTGGAGAAAGAAGACCATTCCGAGTGGAGGAGCACTAGGAGAGAAATTCGGCTCGAGTACACGTGTCGAGCACAGAATCCTCAAAATTGCAAACGTGTCAAGCATAGGAGGGTGACCGTACACCTTCCTATATAAATAGATGTGGAGAGGGAAAGATAAGTCTAGTAATGTCTGGAGATTTCTGGATTTTGTTGGTCTGGTCTGAAACACTGAATCATCTAGGCTTAACAGAAAATATATAGTGAGGGGTCTGACAGTAGCTTGTGGAGGAGGAGGTATCAAAGTAAGTTGTTTTTCAGTGGTAATCTGATAGATATGAAGGTCAGGTCAGTGTTGGGCAGGTTGACACGTCGAGGATAAGGGTGTCAATGGACCGGTTTTGGATTTGACCCCGTTCATTCTAAAATTAATTTGGATGGATTGGATGGACCAATAAGATACATTGGATTAGACCAATTTAGTCCAAAATATTTATTAGATTGGATTGGACTTGGTTCGTCCATAACAAATTTATATTGGATTGGGTTGGATTAAGCTAATATCTGGTCCATTGGTATAAGATAAGAATATATTTGTCGATGGATCGAGTTTGGGTTGAAACCAATTTAAATCAAATTGAATTTGAAAAGATTGGATGGTCCAGACATTAAATTGGACCGGTCTAAATTGATCTAAAACATTCATTAGATTGGATTGGGTCTGGTCCATTTATAATGGACTCACATTGAAATGGATTGGATTGGACAAAATCCAGTCCAATTGACACCCCTACTCGTGGAGGTGCACACATACCTTGGATATATGGAATAGAATGCAGGTGTGGGTTGGGTGTCGATGGATCTATTTAGGGTTGGATCCGTTTAAATCAAAATCAATTTAAACGAATTGAATGAATGGATAAGATATATTGAATCGGATTAATTCAGACTTTATGGTCCAAAGTAGTTATTGGATTGGATTGGATCTAGTCCATCCTTAATAGATTTATATTGGATGGGATCTGTTCCATTAAAAATGCAGCTATCAATGGATTAGTTTGGATTGGAATCAATCTAAATTACAATCAATTTGAACAAATTGGGTCCAGACATCAAATTGGACTGGTCTAAAATGGTCTAAAATATTCATTAAACTGGATTGAGTCTGGTCCATTTGTAATGAATTCATATTGGATTGGACCAAATCCTAACACTAACACCCCTAGGTGTGGGAGGATATTCAGACTATCCATTTTCATGTTCCAGGTCTTATTTTTTGGCTTAAAAGACCATTACGGATCCTTGATTTGATTGCTGGATATTTGAATGAGAAGATGTTTTGACACGAGAAGAGAGGGATACCATGCGCTCAAAACATAGCATGAATCAAATTGCCCATTTGGTTGATGATTGAAGTTTGCAACCTATTAGGTATTGGAGGTCATGGTCACTCTTTCAAGTGATAGGAATTAGGGGTGTCAACTTTTCAACCCCACCCACCCATTAATTAATTTACAGGTTGGGTTGTATTAATTTAATCCTGGGTCATTAGTCGGTGGGTTGGTTAATTTACAGGTTGGGTTGTATTAATTTAATCCTGGGTCATTAGTGGGTGGTGATGTAACCGTTTTTTGTCACGTACCATTTTTTGTGATGTATAAATTTTTTAAATTTTTTGGCTAAGTACCTCGTTGTTTGACCCGGTGGTGACGTGCCTTGGTGATGAGCTACTTGGTGGCGAA
>NW_010729074.1:6426783-6464219 GCF_000365185.1 Nelumbo nucifera
CAGGCCGCGCGGGCCGTGCCAAGCCGCCCGTGGGCCGCATGTAGGTCGCGCCAGGCCAGCCAGACCGGTGCCTGGGGGGACACCAACTTGGTAAGTTGTTGCCTGGGTGTTTGCCTAGTTGTCACGAGGTACCACGTGTCACAATTTCACTGGAGGGCCAAATCTGCCCTCATCAGGTGGGTTGGTTAATTTATAGGTTGGATTGTATTAATTTAATCCTGCGTCATTAGTGGGTGGGTTGATTAACCCAATAAAGAAATACTTAATGGATTGGGTTGGTCGGGTTATGGTTATATAATGGATAATCCATTAATATTTTGATTTCTCTTTTGCTCTATCACTTGACTCACTTCTCACTTCGTCTTTTTTCCAATAGATCCTTTTAGGGCTTCTATTTCCGAACACTACTCCCTTGTTGATCTTTCCGTTATGATATGATTTAATTTTTTTAGTTTTTGTGATTTCTCAAATTAGAGGTTCAATAGGAATAATTTCATTGGACAAGTACATATAATTTTTGTAACAAAAAGACAAGCCAATTATTCCATAACAAAAACAAAAGAACAAAGTTTGTACCAGCACAAGTTCAAAGTATTGATACGCCCGTGTATCAGCAAAGGCGTATCACCTTGCACTTTATATTTTTTTTACCTTTCTTTTTCAAAAATTGGTTTTAGGGTAGGATTTTCTATATATTTTTTATTAAAAAATAGCGTTCTTGAAACACCTGTAAACAAATACTAGCGGGGACCCATGCGATGTACGGGAAAGTCTGAAAGATTTAATAATTTTATTTAATATTAATTAATATTAAATTAATAATCAAATTTTTTTGTTAATTAACCAAAATTATTCAAAGTTATAGTTAATATCTAAAATTTTAATAATTGTATTTTTATTTAATGTTGATTTACGAAAAATAACTATTGTTAATTTAATATGAATAAATATTTTTAATAAATTTAGTTTTATTAATAATTTATAGAAATTTTAATAATTGTTATTATTTTTAAATGAAATTTTGATTAACTTTAAATAAATAAAAATAATTACAAAAACTAACATTTTTATTAGTTTCACTAATAATTAACAATTATATAAGAATGACAATGGGTGGATTTAAGGTAGGGCACCGGCATCCCTGTCCCCTGCCCCATCATCAAGACACTCTACCCCATTCCTGCCCAGTCCCCAATGTCAAGTAGGTTCAAGGCAAGCCAATCACTCCTCAATGTCGGGCGAGTTCAGGGGCAAGGGACCCCACTCCTCATCAAGGATGGGAAATCCTCGAATTTCCCCACCCTGTCCCTAGTATTGGGCAAGTTCAAGTAGAGGTGTAAATCGGGTCATGTTGGATCAAGCCTTGGGCCAGGTCAGGCCGCAAACCAAGCCAAGCTATGAGAGGTCCATTAAAAAAAATGAAAAAGACGTTTAAATTTTTATTCCATATGATTTTTGATGTATACAATTAGAACTATTCATGGGCCAAGTAGCCTGATGGCCCGGCCTGGCCTGACCCGCTATTTTTCATGCTTGGACAAAATTTTAGGCTCGTGGGCTCAAGCTTGAGCTTTCTCAAATAAGCCCAACTAGATACTATTACATATATAAAAAGGTACTTATGTTATATAATAAATATAATATATATATATATATGCTTCTTAAATTATTAATAAATATCAATTTACTATTAGGAAATATAAATTAGTTTATTAACTTATTAAATTATTACTAAATAAATATAATATTAGTTTATAAAAGTATACTGAAAATAAAACACTTTGTGTACAGATCGGGCTTTGGGCTCAGGCTCAGGCTCGGGCTCGGGCTTGCACATTTTCTGTTGATAAAGAGGCTCGTGTTAATTATAAAACTATGATTTTTTATAAATTAAATTTTATACTTAATTCTAGTCTAGTATAAAAATATATAACATTTCTATATATTAATATAAAATTTGTTATTTAAATTATATATAATAATATTTACCATATATGCATATAACTTCCAAGTTGAGCTTATTAGGGGTTGTTTAGCTTGGGCCCTATCCGATAAAGCTATCACTAGACTCCAAAAGTTTGATACCCAATTAAACTTCGTATCTAACTATCCCTCATAATGTGTGGGCATGGTGCATATCTCAGCTAGACCTAACTCAAAAGAAAATATTTGCTTGATCTTGCAAATTTTTAGACCTAATCGGGTTAGGTTAAGTTATAAACGATTTGTTACTTTTTATTATTAATTATTAAAATATTGTTAGCTGTTAAAATTTTATAATTATTAAATTACTATATCTATTTAAAATATAATAATTTATGGAAATTATCATATTTTCAGAAATATTGCTAATTTCTTGGCTAAAACTTATTAAATGTAATTTCTACTATTTATAGCTTAAATTATAATTACTGCTAATTACAGTTTAAAAATAATTGTTGTTAATTATTACCATTAATAATGAAAATACATTATTTTTTAATTATTATTCACTATTTTTGTAATAAAGTACAAATAATTTATTTTTTTAATTATTTTTAGTATTTTAATTAAGTTTTAGGTTTTTCAGAATTTTTGGATTTTTAATAATTTTTGGTGTCTTTTTATTATTATTCAGTATTTTTTGCATATGGGTATTTTTCAATAATTTCTTGTATTTTCATAACTAAATAAATACCATAGTTATTAAAAATACAACTAAATTTCATTATCTTTCAATAATTTTTGGCTTGGGTATTTTTTAATAATTTTTTTTTTATTTTTTAATAGTAAAATACTATTAATTGTATTTTAGTATTTTAATTATTTTAAGTAAATACCCTTATTAATATAAAATTGTTAATTTTCAATATTTTTTAATTATTTTTAGTATTTTAATTATGTTTAGGTTTTTCAGAATTTTTCTGATTTTTAATTAATTGTTGGTATTTTAAAACTATCAATTAATATTTTTTATTAGCGTTTATTAAGGTCTCAACTCATAAGTTATCTAATAATATTATTATAACTATCAATTAATATTTTTATATTTAAATTTCTTATTTTTATTAGCATTTACTAAGTTGGATTTTTAAGTAGAATTGAAACAAATTTTTAATATTTACTAAGTTTCGTTAATATTTATTTTTAGTGAAAGTTTAGTGGATTTTTAAATTAATAATTTTTTGATTGTTTAAGCACAACCTATTTATATTATTTGATTTATATCATGGTTTTCAAAATCGGACCAGACCAGAATAATCGGGAACCGGTCAAGTGATCGGTTCCATTTTACCCCAAAACCATTATTTCACCAAAAACCGTTGCTTTGGTCAGTAAACCGCTAACCTTGGCGGTCAAACCGTTTGAACCGTCCAATGATTTTTTTATTTTTTTGTTAGAATCGACCATCCATTCAGTTTGAATGATCGAACCATTCAACCCAGGAACCGGACCTCTAACCGGTTCGTTGTCTAGTTCGGTTTTAAAAACCTTGATTTATACTATTATTACTACTCTCTCTCTCTCTCTCTCTATCTCTCTCTTAAATGTAATAATAACATGCATTAAAATAGGAGGCCTTAGAAAACTCAAAGGTCTCTCTCTAATAGTATATAGCTTTATTAATTTATATTACCGTTTTGTATTTTTAAAACAAAAGAAATTAAGAAAAAAATACAAAAAATGGAGAAAATAAATAAATAGCTTCTCTCAAAGGAGAGGCATGCTCACATGGACAAACCTATATATATAAATATATATATATATATATATATATATATATATATATAATTTTAATTATTAATTAATGAAAATTATTAATAATTTTAATTTTAGTTTTATTTTATATTAACTTTATTTTGGAATAATAATAAATTGACATTTTATTATTTTCTATTAAATACTAATTTTGTTTAATAAATGCCATTGAACTTTATTTAATAATATATTAATAAATTTGTTTTATTAATTATTGCTTGATTAATTTTTATTAAATATTATTAATTTTATTAGTTGTTGTAAGTATATTAATTATGAAGTTAGTTTTTTTGAAGTACTAACTTTTATTAATAAAAACATTTTTATTAAATAAATTGCATTGATTCTAATGGAAATTAATTTTATATGTAATAATGAATTTTAAAACCATAATTTTTTTTTTATCTAAGAACCTTAAAATTTTGTTTAATTGACTCAAACATGGAGCATGGATTTGAAAAACGGTTTAGATCGAAGTACGGACCGGTCTATCCAATAGAAAGTTATTAACCCATTTGCATGGATTGACAACGGATGAACAACACATGCTTACTTTGTCGTCCTTACCCGAATGCATAAACGGTCTATTCGCGCAATCAATTACTTCCAATTGCCCAAGCCCAATTAATCGGAAAATGGCCAGTGGCCATTCTGAACGAAATCTAGTTGTTCCAGTCATTGGTTGGCTTGTAAAGGACCGAAGAAAATTGAGAACTGAGAAAAGGGACGTTAAAAAGGAAAGTAGAAACTCCTACTTTGTCTAAGCAAAAATCCTATCAGTAACAGGTGGATATCTAGAAACTCATCTTTATGGTTCTAATGGAACTACCAACACCGACAAAAATCTATTCATCTCCAATTGGGTAGGCAGTAGGCTATCCTCAAGTCCTCATTACATTTGCAAGGAAATTTTCATCTTCGTCTCTCCAACTCCAACTCAGGTAAGTCGTTGTGGGGGTCTATTTATCTTCCCATGCCTTGGCTGTTCTGTCGACAGTTGTTCTGGTATCATTGCCAGGTGACCAAAGACAAAGCTCCCAATCCTCTTAAAGGCCTTGACGGTGTTGTGCTTCTAAAATCTACAATTGCAGCAGATATATACTGTATGTTACATTCAACTTCCACTTAGAAAAATAGAGAATAAAGATTTGAACTACTACCAGCTAAAGAAAAGAGATAATGCATAGCACAAAACTGGGTCTGGCTGCAACTGAAGAGACTTGGTTTCTCAAACAAAAGCAGTGAACTGTTTATATGAAGAATGCAATGCATAAAATAGAGGTAAAAAAATAAAACTGTTCACCTAAAAATGATATTAGAAGAAATAGATGGAACTGTTTGAGATGGTTTCTCAAACATTAAAATAAAATGATATTTCGCGGATAGGTAGAGGGAGAATGGGGCGGAGCCCTGTTTTGCCATCTAAAATGTGATTTACGAACAGAGAGTTTACCTGAAACGAAGGTTTGTGTTATGGTACATGAACTGAGTTGTTACTACCACTTGAATAACCTGTTGATGTAAAACATTAAGAGATCTTCGTCATTCAAGGATAGGTTGAAAGGGACAATGGGGCGGAGCCCCTGTTTTGGTATGCAAAAGAAAGACTTCAAACCTGAACGCAGTCTTTGTGTATGTTTCTTGTACCTCCATATCCAAGATGTGTAGTTCCTCATATACATAACAGAGGAAAAGTTTTGTACCTTACCTGTCTTGAAGAATGACTGGAGCTTTGATAGTGAAATCAAAGCTTTGAGCTAGAGCTAGAGCCTCTATCTTGGAGAATGGCTAACAAAACCTAATCTATTTGCAAAACCCAAATGAAATCGGGAAAATCTAAATTTAAAAAAAAAAATCAAAATAAAGAATTGAAATTGGAAGAAGATTGGCACGTCCAAACGTCAGGCATTCCAACTTGTTAAACGAATTAATAAGGGGGGCAGAAGACGTCTTGGAAGTTCAAATGTCTCTCGCCTTTCGTTGGGTTTAATCACAATTACGTGGAATAAAAAAAAGAAAAAATTGCATCCAACCCATTTGACCGCCAAGGTGAGATAGTGACAACAACATACTAGAGAGCTCTTCACTGGTGAGATAGTGACAACTTACGGTGAAATCAATGAAGAGTTGTTGTCATATAGAGGGTTTGGGTTGAACCCAACCCATCAAAAAAAAAATTGATCATTTCTATTTATTAATCAAAAGCTGGTAAGTCCAAGCTTTCTGATTTTTCCATGTGATAAATAGTCTCTAAATGTATTTTAAAAAGTATATTAAACAGTCTTTATCTTTTGACAATCTGTGTCCCTGAAAGATCTTTCTAAAAGAACTTGCCAAATTACAATGATCAATAACAAAATAAGGGAGAGTGGAATTGCTGAGCAGGAAACTTAATCAGCTGCAATCTTTAGAGCCTTACTCCGTAAATTTATTAGAAGAAAATAAGGTGGAAAGAGAGTTGAACAAGGAGATGGAGAGGGAGGAGTGGGGCTGAAAAGAAATCCCTGAATGGGTATGTTGAGCAGCATCTCCTGCCTGCCCTGCTGTGTATAACGGACTACATAATTAATCACAACTTAAAGACTGAACATGCCTGTGTACAATGGGCTGCATAACTAATCACACAGCAGGGTTGACCTTGAAGAATTGGTCACTTACGATCACTAAGTAGAGGTGTAAATCGGCCCGGGCCATGGGACCAGCCCGGCATGACATGGCACGATAACACGTAGGTTGTGTCAGGCACGGCACGATGGTCCATGCCATGTTGGGCTTGGGGTTCGAAGTCCACGGACCAGTAGGGCCCAGTCTGCGGCATGGCCCGTCACAGGCTGGCATAGCACGACCCGCCTGAGAACTAGCCGTTGGGGACCCCCCCCCCCCAATGGCTAGTTTCAGCTTTTTAGGAGGTTTTTTTACAGAAATACCCCCAACAGCTATAAACAACTATATAGGGGGTATTTATGTATTTTGATCATGGGGGGAGAAAAAATTGCACCAATGCCCCCCAAAAGCTATATAACAGCTAGTTTACAGGGGCATTTTGGGTAAAGTGATAAATAACCTTATGATGACCAAAATACCCCTCCTGACAACTAAAAAGGCTACTTTTTAGGATATTTTAGGTAATTGATTTATTTTCAATTCCTATAAATAGCCCTATCCTCCACCATTCTCATCACACCAATTCAACAACTCTCTTAGTCTCTCTCTTATACATTCTCTGAAGTCTGAAGTGATCTGAACTCTAATTGGTTGATTCTCCAATTCTCAACTTTATTGAAGTTTCAACAAGAATAAGGCTTTCTCAACCAACTCAAGTATCTCAAGTTAGCAATTTTGGAGGCTTGGACTCTTGGAGTTGAAAGGCTTCAACCGTTGAAATCAAGTTGGGAATCTGAACCGACAATCCAGGTAAGTCCAATTAAATTATTTTTTATTTTTTTAGAATTTTAAAAAATGGTCGATTCCTCCCAAAACCAATTCCCCAACATGTTCAATGTCAATGATATTCAGTCGCATCATGATAGTGTTAGCACCGATATGGATGTTATTGATATTGACGGAACTCCCACCCCTAGTATTGATACTAAGGGAAAGAAAAATAGGGCCTCTAAGTTGATTAGCTTGGTTTGGAAAATATTTAAAGTATAAGATGTTGAGGGGAAGAGAAAAAGAGTTGTTTGCCAAAAATATAGGAAAGACTTTAGCATTGTAGTAAGGGTGTTACTGGCCATTTAAGCAAACATTTGCTCACCCATGAGAAAGTTGAAGAAGAAGAAGAAGAAGAAGAAGAAGGGAGAGAAACAACACAAACACAAATTGGGAGGGGAGTTTGGTACATTTAAATATTCTTAAAAAAATGAAGCAAGAATTAGCAAAATACATTGTATATGCTAAACAACCATTTTTGTTAGCTGAAGATACTAAACTTTAAAAATGGTTACCTAATTCTGTAAATCCACAATATAAAAAAGTTTGTAGGAATACTATTAGATCAGATGCTTTAAATTTTTTTTATTCATATAAACAAAATTTAATTTATATGTTATCAAATCTTAATTCTAAAGTTGCAATTATTTTTTTATGTTTGGACTTCTAAATTTAACATAAGTTATATTTGTGTTATCAGTCATTTTATTAATAAAAATTAGCTTTTAAATAAAATAATTTTAAGCTTTACTAGGCTTGAATGACCACATACTGGCCCAGCTATTGTTGCAAGCATTTTAAATACTTTACATGCTTATGGAATTGAGAATAAATTATTTTCTATTAGTTTTGATAATGCTAGCAATAATGATTTAGCAATAAATATTTTAAAATATCAGTTAAAACCATGTTTAAATGATAAATTATTTCATATCAGACGTGCATGTCACATCTTAAATTTATGTATTCATGATGCTTTAAATATTATTTCTACCAACGTTTTAAAAAATGACCTAGAAATAGAATTGTTCTAGCCACCAGTTTTTGGGTTGATGGTTTGACCGTCTGGTTCGAATGGACGACTTGTTCTGACAATCAAATTAAAAAATTAAAAATGTTCAAAAATCGTTGAATGGGTCAGTGGGTCGACGGTTCGACTGCCCGTGTCAACGGGTTGTTGACTTTTTCAACGATTTTTTGCCAAAGACCGGGTTTGGGGTAAAACAGAACCGGTTGCCTAGACGGTTCCTAGGCCAAACGGTTTGACCGTCCGAATCAACGGTGGTTGGAAAACCTTGATTTCTACTCATATATATATATATATATATTTAAAAGTTCTGAAGCAAGAAAACAAGAATTTAAATATTTATGTCAAAATTATGGTTTAAAATATAAACAGTTTATATTAGTTGTTAAACATATATGGAATTCCACCTACGCTATGTTAGAAAGTTGTATTTTTCATAAACAAATTCTTACTGATTTTTATAATGCAAAAATGTTTAATGATATTATATTTGAGAAAGACTAGGAAATGACAATTTGTATAAGAGATTTTTTAAAACATTTTTATGATGCAACTAATGAATTATCGGGTATTTATTATCCAACTAGTTGTAATTTACCTTATCAATAAATGGTGATTAGTGATTGTTTTGCAAAATGTAGAAATAGTCGACAATTTACAAGTATTGTTGAAGTAATGGAAAATAAATTTAAAAAATATTGGGAGAACATTTCTCCTCTTTATTGCTTAGCTACAATATTAGATCATAGGATTAGGAAAAATGGTTTAGATATTTTACTTGAAATATGTTATGAAAATATGAATATTGAAATTGAAAATAAAAAAGAAGAAATTAATAGTTTATTATTTGAAATGTACATTTTATATGAAATTGAAGTAATAGGAAATAATTCTACAAGTTGTACAAATGCATCTTCTACTTCTTAACTTGAGCCCAATAGTAGAAGAGAATTTTTTTTTATTTAATAAGTAGAAGGTAGAAATATGCTACCTCAACAACAAGTTCATTTGCTGAGCTTAATTTTTATTTACAGGCAAATTTTTCTACTTTAGGTGAGGGAACAAATAATTTTGATATTTTCACCTGGTGGAGTGAACATTCAAAAAATTATCTAATTCTCGCTGCCATGGTACGTGATCTACTAACCCCTTCGGTGTCTACGGTTCCATCGGAGTCTTATTTTAGTGTAGGTACTAAGGTGTTGAACGACAAGAGAAGCTATCTGAATGATGAAAGTATAGATATGTGCATTTGCTTTAAAGATTGGTTGGGTGTTAAAGACAGATTACAAGACAAAGGAGGGCATGACACTACATCCAATAAATGAGCAATTGAACCGGAAGAAGATAAGAATTGAGCCTGTGCTATCAGCTACCATCGACTTTAGAAGAAATTTATTAGGGTGATGTTTGGCATCAGTGTTGTTTTATGAGAAAATGGCACAACGTAAGTGCCACATCAAAGAAAGTGGTGCTTCAAACAATGCTCTCTTGTTTGGTATTGTTTTTTTAGAAAAAACATTGCTCTATACCATGCCTTGGAAATCGAGAAAGTGTGGTTTGGAGCAATGCCAAATTCATTGTTTTTTGAGAAAATGGTGCATTGCTGCTAGTGATGCAATGATGTGGAATCAATATGGCATCATCTTGGATGTTGGATAATATAGATCAATGTTGAAAATGTTGCTACCAGTAGTGGTGCCAAACAAAACCAATGTTGTTTTCTTAGAAAACGCATGTATGGTAGCACCAATTCCAAACAAAAAATAAACACTTACAACTCCACATGCCCAAAAAATAGTGTGGTGTTCTCAACACCGATGCCAAACACCTACTAGAGTGTTGTTAACTTGTTGTGCTATGCCCAAGAAAGAATTACACCCTCTATAAGGGGGATATAGGCATAAGGTTACATGCCAAAAGAAAATGATAAATTGTTAAAACCTCCCCTGAAGTTTCTAGTTGTCGAAGAAACCTCCCCTGAACTTTGGTAATTGTAATCACTTTCCCTGAATTTTCTCACATAGTTGCATGTAGATCCCCTTTGTTAGAATCTTTCTAAAAAGAGGTATGAAAATGTTCAAAATACCCATGTGGTTGGTTACTCTTGACCAAAATGTTTATTTTCCAAATTTTCTCCTCATATGAATCCCTAGTCCAAACCCTTTCAATCTCTTTTCTGAAATTGATTTATTTTTCAAGTTTGCCTTTCACATCAATCATAAGGCAAAGTTGTTTATAAAGTTACAACCTTAATATAACAAATATATATATATATATATATATATATATATAATATTAAGATTTTTCCAAAAAAAAATTCTTGAATTTTTTATTTTTTTATTTTTATCTAATGTTTTAATATATAGATATGGCATGGGTTGATGTATTTGACCAAAATAGTTGAATTGCTTGCCTACCACTTGAAAATTGAATTTCTTATTTAGAGATGGTTTTAAAAATATAGATTTTTATATTATTAAAATTATTGTTCATGGATATAATTAGCGATATTTAATGATCACAAACAAAGATACCTTAAATATAGGATAATACAGGATTAAGTGAGAGAGAATGGGAAACTAATATTCTAAGTTACAATTTCTGTCATTGTGTCAATGGAGAGGGACCAAATGCAAAAAGAATATTTTAATCAAGAAAAAAAAAAAAAGTCCATAAGACATTGGGAGTTATTTCCACTTTTTTATGATAGTAGGGATTTATTTGAGTTTTCCTAGTGTGATCATGTATATCCTAACTTTTCTAACATATCCATGTAACATATTCCAACATGCCATTTAGAGTTGAGTAGTGTAAAACTGTACATCCATGCATTAAGGTCGGACGGCATTGTACACTCAATGTGCTGCACTTTTCCATAATTTCCACCGGCACGGGTGCACCCTCGTCACAGTTGGCCAACCGATAAACATACTTTTGTACAAAAAGACTTGAAAGCGTTTGAGCTTGGCTCAAGGCATCAAACTTTGTTAGATTTTGAATTGCCACACAACCCAATGTTTTAAAAACTGATCAGAAGGCTGTCCTGTTTTTCCCTCAGTCACAAGTCAATAGTTTGATTGTCTAGGTCAAAAACAGGTTAGCCCATAGATTGCCAAAAATTACCCAAAATAAAAAATGAGATTAACTCAGTCTCACTGTCCAGCGTGAAGTTATGACCTCCATAAGTTTTCTTGTAAAGTTGCAATTTGTAACCCATAACCCGCTGATTGGGTCAAAAGTCAAAGGTTCAATCGCCTGGGTCAGGAGGTTGCTGATTAAATCAACGGTTTTTCAATAATTTCGGCCTTAGATTAACCTAGATTAGAAGAACAAGTTGCCTTCTTAAGTTCTTCTAAGCGATGTGATTGGGTTGGGCCTAGAGAATGTGCTGAGCAGCGCAGTTTACTTGATATTTAAATTATAATTTAAGCTATAAATATAATTATAATTTAAGTAATTATATTTAAATTATAATTTAAGCTATAAATAGCATAAAATTGCATTTAATGAACATAAATTAGCCAAGAAAATAACCAAAAATGGATTAACATGATTTCTAATAAATTTGATAAATTACCAAAAGTTAAAAAAATATAACCATTAAAATTAATTTTTTAAAATATGTACTAATTATCAATAATCTTCAAGAAATAAATGTAATTAGTTCATAATGTACTTAAAACACATTTGTTTTTTTGTATAAATTATAAATTATATAATTTAAACATTATAATCCTTGCCTGTGATGATATTAGTTCATATTGTTACAATGGAAACTAGAAAAAATGTGGTTACTATTATGTATTTTCATTATTACACTTTCAGTGAACAAAGCCCGTGCATCGCACGGTTCCCCATTAGTAAATCATTAAATCTGCGTACATAGTAAAAAGTGACAAATAATGGTCATTGTGCCCAAACAAGTTTTATGCAAGATTATTACCAAATCCAAGGCTGAAAAAAGTCAAGCTAAAATCGGTATTTAAATTTCAGAGAAACAAGTACATGGGATTAATGCCCAGCATTTCCATGCATTGATTATAAAAGCCACTAAGAACTGCATGTCCCAGAATATTTTATCCCTGAATGCTGTTTGAGATGATTGGATAATAATGCTTTGCTCATCATGGAAATATGCATCATACAAATACATAAGATGAAATAAGCTTTGTCTTCAACTCTCTCTCTTTAGAAACCCTCTGTAAGTGCAAAAACTCGACCAGCCAAAGGTGGACGCAGTGAAGAAACAGCTGACTGAATTTCCTAATAGATTGTAACCATGAAAGACCGCAATTATGATAAGAGTATAGATTATAAGGGCCATTTACAGGGACATGAGACTAATACCACCTTTAGACCAAAAACTAGACAGTCCCACTGTCTAATTGATCTGGAATGTTTTATCAGGAAAACACCTCTTGGATGTGGCACAAGCCCAAGGCCAACTTGAGGATTTTATCCTTCCATTTTACAGATAAAATTTGTAGTTTGAATATCTGAATGTAATAAAGTAATATCAGAAAGGAGAAAAAAGGAGATGATCAGAGCTCAAGGTTACATTAGGATTTGGTATATACCACATTCAAGAGGCTTTCGCCCTGTCTTAAGAAATGAATATGTGGGATGCATGGCCAGAGAGGTAGGGTCCATGATGAATAAAGAAACAAATTTACCAATCTAATAGAAACTTACATCTGCTTGGTAACGAGCTGAGAAGTGGATTAGAAGAATAGCTTGGTTCTCAAACTTATCTGCATAACTAACTATCTGCAAATTAAACAAAACACGTTAAAAGTCCAAGATGCAGATTGCCCTACTCCATCTAAGATGCAAAATACAAAAGGGTTCTGTTATCTGGTTCGGAGAATTAACCTCGGACAAATGAGTGTGACCATAATCTCTTGCATTATCTACTGTCATTGAATTGTCTACAAAGGTACTCTGCATGAGAAGGAAAACTGTTTTGAGTATATGATCTTGTCATTTATAGAGTGTTCTCTATGTATATAATCTTCAGGTTTATAGTCACAATGGGACTAGGATGTAATTTTTGATAGTAAGGGTGGACCTGCATTGCATTCAATAACCCCTCATTGTTATTCACAATATAATATGATTACATTAACAATCCATTATTGTTTAGCTTACATCACAGTTTTATGGATGGCTTGGGTTGAGCTTTTGCGAAAATTCAAATTGGCCTTGTCCAAAGCCTGACTGCCCAAGCCTGAAGCAGTGTCAAATGTTCATGGTCCGAGCCCAAAGCCCAGCCCATGAACAGGTCTACATGACAGTATGATTTCTTCTGGGTGTTATCTTTTCATTTTAAATTTCTGCATCCTAACACCAACTGATGGCCTGATGAGTGGGTTATTTGGTATGGTCACTGGCTTGTTCCAGCATAGACTTAACACTGCTGCCACCAGGGTTTTGGGGTGGGGTGGGAGGTAGCTTTGGGTGGTGGCAATAAATATTAGCTGTACATGGAAAGAGACAAAATGTACACCATCTCTTATTCTAAAACAAAAATATCATCAAAAACAATCCCCTCCCAATAGGAACAGAGACGATTAAATTACAGATGCTGCATCTCTTTATAGCATTTAGCCCACCCCATTATGTTCAGTTCTCATTTACCCAGAATTGTCTCCATTGGATGCTCAATGTTTTCGAAGGCCCTGCTGTTATGTTCCTTCAACATGGACAGGCAAATAGCAAGGGCACAAGCTTCCAAAGCATACAGCCTCTCTTACTGTAACCTGGAGCTGGCCAGGATGAAATCAAACTCTGTAACTCAAAATCACCAAAGGAACAGATGCTCTGTGATTCATTGCCACTGCCACAAAAGGCCACAAATGGTATCCACAGTCATGCCTCTGCTGCTAGATGAGCTTCAGTAGGTGTTATGCCCTAGATACCAGTCCATAAGAAGAAAGTCACCTACATGGGGACTTTCAGATTCCAGATCCACTTCCAGAGGACAAGAGCAACCTCGAAATTATTTAAAGAATTATAGCAGGATTTCACAGAGAAGATGCCTCACTTTTTCCACTTTCCACCACCATTCACCCATAACTGATGCCTTGAAGAGAATTCTAGGCACCTTCTCCAGCAAGAGAAATTTTTGCCTTCCCAGTCTTGAATATTCCTTTGTAACCTTGGGAGTTGGGACCCAAACAGGAGAATCACCTAGGATCTCATAAGAATCATGGAAAGCAGCTTCTTTGTTGAAAGCTATGTTGAATGGGTCCAGAAAAAAGGATCTTTTAGAGGATATTCAATAAGAAGAAATATTGGAGAACTGATAAAAAAAAAAAAAAGAAATATTGGAGAGCATCAAAGTTAAAGTTGCACAATGAGTGAAGACACTATAGGTATTCCATTCTTTTTCAGTTAACGCTTGGGCAAGTGGCAAATTCTTCCACAGTAAAAAAAAAAAAAAAAAGAAAAAAGGTGGTGACAGAGTGGAAACCTCCTGCCAATAATAAGATAAAGCTGAACTTTGATGGGAACTCTTTGAGCAATCTAGGCATGGCAAGTATTGGAGGAGCAAGGTTTTAAAAACCGACCCGGAAATGAAACCGTTCTAGCTACCGGTTTCCGGGTCAGCGGTTCGACCGTCCAGGTCGAACGGTTTGCTATCAGGGCAAATATTTTATGAGTTATGAGATTTGAGAAAGGAGAGAAAGTGATGTTGTCGGCTGAGAAAGAAAAAAAGAAAGAAGAAAAAAAAGAAAGAAAGGAGAGGAAAAAAGAAAAGAAGAGAAAGCAAAGGAAGGAGGGAAGAAAAAGGAGGGAAAGAGGGAAGAAGAAGGAAGAGGAAGGTGGTTTGACGCTCACCGGCAACAATAATGGCGATGGCGATGGCGACGGCAACGGCTACGGCAGCAACAGACTCTGAGTTCTCAGATCTGAGATCTCAGTTCTCAGATCTTCTTCTTCTTCTTCTTCTTCTTCGTCTTCTTCTTAATCTTCTTCCTCAGATCTGAAACACAAATTCTCTCCTGCAACTTTATACTGCGAACCGCTGTCCGGATCAAACGAGTCGATGGTTCGACCGTCCGGGTCAGCGGTTTTTTGACAAAGTCAATGGTTTTTGACCCATGAACAGGTTAGGGGTGAAACGGAACCGGTTGCTTGGACAGTTTCCGGGCCAAACGGTCCGACCATCTGGGTCAACGACGGTTCAAAAACATTGTGGAGGAGTATTCAGAAACTCTTTAGGCAAGGTGGTAGCATTGTATTCAGGCCTAGTGGGACATGGGGACTCCCTGAAAGCTGAGCTTCTGGCACTATTACAAGAGGTGTGACTAGCTAAGCAAATGGAGCTGCAACAGGTGGAATTTGAAGGGGATTCAAAACTAGTCATTTCTTGGATGCCTCCGTGTTTTAAAACATTGCTACCAAATTCCAATAACAGAAGAGAAGAAGATTAGTAAGTCATGTGTGGCTTTCTCCACTTGCATTACACAACTGCGTGGAGATGAGCACCAGCATGCCTTTTCTTCTAAAGAGTTTCACAAGTGTTAATTTTCTAGTTTTTTTTCCTTCGCTCCCTGCATTGAGTTGGGTGTCTCCTAATTTTGTAATGGAATCATTGCAAAGCTGTTGGAAGCCTAGGTAAGGAAGGAATGCCTAAAGATATAGACCTGCAGAAGTTCTTTGGACTATTTAGATAGAACGGAACTCCAGAACTTTTGAGGAGAAATGTTCTCAAGAGACTGCAAGTTGATAAAATGTTTATAATGTTCCCTATCAGAAGCATGTATCAGAAAAGTGTTTCCTACTAGAAGCCATTCTCAGCACATTTGTACTTGAGCTGATTGATTGATCTTCTTAATTTTGTTTTTGTGGAAGAGCCCCTTGTTATAAGGTGCACAGTTACTGTATAGCTTAGGGGTTTTCAAATTTGATCCCCCTTTTTTTAATGAATATATTCCTCATGAATTGAAAGAAAGGGTAACAAATGGCAAGGTAGCAAAAGTAAGAGACCAATAGAATACAAAATTGACAAAGAACAGGAGAATGACATGATAACCTCCATTACAAGAATCTTTGATCTCAAAACATCAATGTTGCTTGGGTCGATTATGAAGTCTGACATAGTGTCCCCTGTAAAGGCAATTTCAGGTGAAGTCACCGTGTATGTGATCTGCCAATATGTAGATGAAACCCATTAAAAACCAAGGGCCCAAAACAACATCAAAATAAAAACAAAAGTTGCAAAAATAAATCACAAATAAAATTATGAATTGTATTCTAAAATATAAAATATGTCAGTGTAATGTGTTTTGTGTAAATTCAAGTGCCAAGACAGACCTCCACACCTGATAACTTCAAATTTTTTATCTCATTTCCAGAAAGGCCAATATACTCCTCCTTAAGTTTCTGTTTTACAGAGTAAATTATATAACCCTGCCATAAATTGAGGGAGATGTGTTACTACATAAGGTATAAAGAAAGGCATAATTTTACTTATAACCAGATAAAATGAGGAATCAGAGCATAAAATTTCTTTTTGTTTTTTCTACAAAGAAAAATCATTTTATTAATATAACCCGAAGTTAAATAGTCTACAAGGCTGAGAGCATAGCCATGCTACCCCTCCTTAAACATTACAATTTTACTGATTTACCCAAAACATATGATTTCTATGCACCCCTTATTTAGCTAAACTATCATTCCAACTGGATAAGGCATGGATAATGATCATGATGATAATCATTCCAACTGTTAGCCGATCTTGTAACCCATTAAATTTTCACCTGCATTTTCTTGTCAGCCACCTTATTTTCTTCCGCTCATTTCCAAACTTCTAAAGAGCCTTGTCATCATTCTTCAACCAGCTAATTACTACCTTAGCATCCTCTTCCATACCAAGTTTCTCAATGTTCAATTCACCAGCTCATTTCCAAACTTCCTTCATCCCTTTTAACTCCTTCCACCCCTGAGGGTCCTGGATTCCCCAAGCTACTTCCAACAAAGTTCAGCTTCAAAAAACCATTCTCTAGGGGTTCCCAGACTCTCATAGCCTTTGCCTTTTTGTTGAAGAAGCAGCCACCTCCCCCCACTTTCTTACAATACCATCAATTGATAAAGGATTAGAAGTCTCCAAAGTGGATAAGAAGGTCATCTAATGGGTTAGCTGATACCTTAGCAAAACAAGGGACTGTTCGGGAGAATATGTTCTGGGCAGTGCTGTAATCACAAAATGTATTTGTGGTCAACACCCTCTACTAAGGGTTGACAGTTGTACTTTGAAATTCTTTATTTAATGAAGTTTCTGTTTCCAATCAAAAAAAAGAAAAAAAAATCTCCAAAGGTTTTATCAAAGCACTGCTCCAATCTTTATACATTCAATTATAGCCTCTTTGGTTCTTTTTTTTTTTTTTCTTTGTAGATTCCTGCATCCTTTCTTCCCAAACTGACTATAATATAGCAGCCCTTGTACACCTCCACATTGATCTTCCCCTTTTTTCTGCTTTGCCCCAATAAATCCATAGAGAACAAGTCTATTATACAAGCTAGGGTAACCCACCTGCAACCAAAAATCAGAGCATACAATTATAACCAGCATTACCTGACTTGGGATGGCATGATATGTCTTGAATGCCTTTACTTTAAGGTCCTTTCTTAATTGAAACTCTTCCCCTGCACAATAAAATTAGAAAAACTTCATATATGAATGTAGGGAGGCAAACAAATAAAATGACAAATATAAATTAACCAAAAGAAGGGACCTTACCAACATTCAAGCTAATTAGATTGTGCTTTAGTTCTGATTGGTCCATTGCCCTGTGCACCTCGAATAGCCTTTCTACATTTTCTTTTATTGCTGTAGGCACAATAATTGTTGGGGGCCTCATCTTGTACAAGCCTCGTGTGGCAACATACATGGGCAAGCCTCCCTGACATTTACACACAAAAAATGATGATGATATTCTACCCAATTAACTTATCATTGTCACCTATGTGAATCCTCATTTTGCTGATAAATAACAGCACAAATAAGTAATAAGGTTAATAGCTGATCAAAAATAAATAAATAGTAAGGTTAATAGAAGAAACCATGCAATAAAAAAAACATAATGACTCAACACATGGATTTGATTCCAAGGAAAGTAATATCTGAGATCAGACATTTCTTATCCCTTACTCCCTTTAGCATATCAAAGTGTAGTCACTTCATGTTATATGATCACAAAAGAAAACTAAGACATGCACATCATCACAAATACAGGACAAGTTTAAGATACAAATGAAGGAAACAAGAGGAAAACTAAGGTGCCTTGTGAATAACCATGTGTATACCAATCCAGCCACCTCCATGTGTGCAAATGGATTGAACCCCAGTCAAAAGATTGCAACATCACTGGCCCCAAGTGGTGAAAAAGGTCCGCTGGTTATATAGAAATTGAGACAATGTCCAAACCCATATGTTCTAGTAGGACAATGAGCAGCTTTGATGCAACCTAGTCCACCATATGATTTTTGCCATACAATACACATGTTATACAAGAGACCCATCTTGCTGCAACAGGGAGCATCTGATTTTGCCTATCATTATGAGAAAGTAGAAAAAAAGGGAACTAAAACAGCTTTCTATAAAAAATGAAATGAAAGAAAACATTACATGGGTAGAGAAGTACCCTGACCTGAAGAAGATGAAGCAACCAATCCTTGGCAAGGGAATTCACCAATATATGGGAATTACAAGATGTTCATTTGGGATGTCACAGCCCAAAAGTCCCAGACGACATGGTAGAGATCCCAAAGTTTGTTTTCAATCTCCATTATATAAAAAACTAGCCCTAGTATTCCTGGAACCCTTAAATAACAAAATGATGGTAAGGTTTCTGGTTGCCAATACACAAAACTGCCAAACTTCAGCTTCACAGCAACCATGGTGATGGTTCTGCATCAATTGCCAATCAACAAATCTTCACACTCCTATTGATTAAGGTATGAATAAGAAGTCTTACAAGTAAAAGTTTTGTTAAGATATTTTAACCTAAAGAAATATGACAAATAGTTACCAAAATATTTGTATGGGCAAAAATTTAGGGAGTTAAATTTTGGCCTAGCACAGCAAGCCCAATTGTCAGTCCCCAGAAGCACTTGGAATCAGGTTGGTTTTGAATTTCAGCCCCACAGCCTGGACCAAGGTTGCTCAGTATTACTAGTATCCTATGCTTGACCTGGACTGGACATTGTCAGCCCTTGCTTCATGGTGTTTCCCATGGAGTGATTTACATGAATCACTATTGATCTTAGAATCTAGTTTCTTTGAGTTCCACTTTTGGTAATCACAAAAACATTTAAAACAGTACATTAATTGCACCAATTGTTCTTTTCTAAGAGGTATTTCCACTTTGCAACTCATTCACACAAAGTTATGAATAGTCCAACTAGAGTGAGGGATGTTCTGTATTAAGGTTTGGGAATGCTAGGGTAAATAGGTAATTTGCACCTTTTGTTATATTATAAGGTTTATGTACAGCCATTACTGCCATAGATCCTATCCCAACTCCTCGGAAAGGATTATGTACTCTTTTAAATAAGCATGCTTTGACCTTGTTACTGATTAAAAATACTCCCGGATCTCATAGAATAAACTGAGCTCACCAATTGAGGTTCACAACATGATAAATGGAATCCTACTAAAGAAGAAATGGAGTTGAACAGATTTGAATAGACTTCTGGGATTTTTTTAATCATTTTTTAATTCATATATTTACTGGAAATTCCAGAATCATTAATACTTTATTAAAATTCTAATTTCTAAATAAGCTTTTTCTAACTGCATAAGAGAGTAGTGTACTTACCAATCAACGGGAAAGACAGACAGACAGACAGACAGAGATGTACTGTTTACTGTACAGCAGATTGTTTCTTAATCATTGGTTTTTTCCCAAAAACTGTCACTAGTTGTAGATAAGGAGAATCAGTTATATTCTGACACTTAAAGTGGAAGGATAACCATATAATAACAATAATATTGCTGATACAATAGCACTAGAAATGGCTAAAAAATTCATCCATTCTGTAACTTATAAACTCAAATTTATTATAGCTCAAACAAACTCTTAGAAAAAATAACAAAGATATACAAACTATTAGACTTTTTGGAATTTTATTTTGACTTAGACATTGTGTTTTAAAATTTAACTATAGTGCAAGAAGTTTAAGAAAACATATAGAGCTATGAAGAAAAATATACAAACATATAAGCAATTAGATAGATACAACATTTTTGAGAAAAAGGTAGTTAATATTTTAATTCTGTGCAGTAAGGTCTCCCTTTAAAGGGGAAAAAAAAACAAAATCATCTCCAGTTAGCGTTTGTCTGAAATCTTAATTTCAGTAACCAATCCATTGAGAACTACAAGAGGTAAGGAGAAAAGGGAAAGGAAGCTGGAAAAGGGAAAAGAAATATAAGATAGGTGGTCTAAAAGAGTTTATCTTCTCCTTATAGTCACAAAGCCTGAATTTGATTGTTTTTATTTATAAAGTTTGAATAGTGAAAATGTATCTGAGATTCAACCTTGGAATTGCTAGTATTGACTTCTAGAAAAAAAAATAATAACAGAAATAAAAGAGAAACAGGGAGTGTTTGATGATAAGTTATGGCATTGTTGATACAATTAACCAAACCGAAGTGAATGAGAAAAAATGCAGATCAAGTAGATTGATGGACAAAATAAAGATTTGCAAAAGAGAATTTATATGATAGCTGTCATGCATTGCCTTCTAATAAAAAACTTACTAACATCATGTCTACAATTGAGTCAACAATTTCAACTTTGTCCAGCCAAATGAAAACAAACCACCAAAGTACTCACAATGTGATCCATGTGACCATGGGAGATGAAAAGGAATTCCTGAGAAATGGCTCGTTGAGGGCATCTCCCAATGTCAAAGGCAATCTTCAATGTGGGGAATATTACGCATGTCTCTTGTCCTCCGATAGACAGACCCTCTACAGGGTACCCTTCTATCATGATGCCTTTTTTCTTTTTTGATTGTGCAGTGGTTTCAGGATTTTCTCCTAAGCCGTTCCCTCTTCTCCCCTTCGTATCCATCAGCTATCTCTGGATATGGTTTTGAATTTTAATTACCAAGGCCTGCCAGTGAAGTAGAAATCAGTTGCTACATCCTGGAATTCCATGGGATAAAAATACAGAGCAGGGTTTCATGAGTACACAGTATCACAATTCACAGACATATGACTGACACACAATTAGACATGGTTGAAAAGAAAAAAGTAAATTACTGGAACCTACCCTGTACTTTGGTGGGTGTGGCATTTAGCCCCCTGTACATTGTCAGACTCAGACCGGATACAATGGTTGAACCGGTGGCTCAGTGACCCAATTCCTTATCTGTATCCCGGTTAACCTACAGTTGTCCCAGTCAGAAGGAACTAACCACCCTGTTAACTGGTAAAATCGTGATGAGCTTCCAGTGTTCTATCCAGTCCAAGTATAACAGCAATGCTTTATAGTTTCTTATACAACAAATTACCCTTTCCATCACCATGGTATTTACCCATGTTTGTGAGACATTTCTAAAATCCTACAATGCCTTTCTCTTGCTTTAAAAGATAATTTTGTTATTTTCCCATTTAATATCACCACAAAAGATATTTTTTTATCATGATCTTTCAACCAAAGATCTAAACAATTGAACTCATGTCACAAGATCAGTCAACTAATATTGAAAACCCAATTGATGTGCAATGTTTTCAAGTAATCTAGGCCATGGATGGAACACAAAACTCCTATTTGTTCAAGTTGGTTTATTATTGGAAACAGTTTTGTGTTAGGCTACACTTATAAAATCTCTTTTATATGGGAATAAAATATTTGACAGTTATTTAGTATTTTTAATGAAAAGCTAAAGCAGAAGTATACAACAACAACAACAACAATAATAGGAAGTAATTTTATATAATCATGACCCAGGTTACATGAAGAAAATTGCACCTCAATTGGATTTCCAATATTAGTTGGCTGATCTTGAGAGCTGAGACATGAGTTCAATTGTCTAGATTTCTGGTTAAAAGATCATGATAAAAAAGAATATGTTTTTTTGGTAATAGTAAATGAGGAAACAACAAAAATATCTTGCAAAGGAATTATAGGATTTTAGAAATGTCTCACAAACATGGGTAAATACCATGATGACGGAAAGCATCATTTGTCATATACAAAGCTATGAAGCAATGTTGTCAGACTCAGAATACATATAAAACTGGAATGCTTATCACAATTTTACCGGTTAACTGGGCGGTTAGTTCATTCTGATTGTGAAAACTATCAATTAACCAGGACCACAACTGGGTCACCAGGTGACAGGTTCAACCATCAGGTCCTGTCTGAGTCTGACAAAGTATTTGAAATAAAGAAGAAAAAGTGGTTGGTTTCTGGTAATATGGGGAAAGTAGAACTGATCATCTACTTTTAAGCCTCTCTTTTTCAATGATTTTCCAGGTTTGACTTTCAACCATTTTCTGTACTAACTGGAACATCATTATTTCTTTTCATCTCTGTCATGTGAATGGCTGTATATGTTGTATCAGTGTTTCATAAAGCTTATGAGGCTTACAACTTGAGGCCCTCTAGGAAAGGCTCAAGGCATAGTTGTCAAGGTGCCAAGACGAAGCTAAGCAATGAGTTTCGATTAAAAAATATTCTAGATCCTATGTTAACCCCTTAGTTTTTACATAGCATAATGGGCATTTATATTGAAAAAAAAAAAAGCAATTATCTTTCCAAGTAACAAGAAATTTCATGCCAAAACATAGAAAAGTCTCATATGTTTAAGAGAATGGGGGTTTTAAATCTATTGATATCAAAATCCCGGACAGAACATTGTAATGAAATAAAAATTTAATAGAGCACAGAGAAATTGCAGACCAAAAACAATTATCAAATCAACCAATTAAACAAAAAAAAAATCACTGATCTAAGTATGAAACTCATGGAAAATTCGGATTTTTGAAGTGGAGATGACGAACCAAATCGGATATGACACTGTTATACTCTTATGTTTCTATCTCAATGGCTTAAGCTTCGCTCCATATGGCGATTTTCAGCTCAATAGCGCCTTCTTACTGTAAAAACTAGAAATAAAAAAGAAATTGTTATGAAGGCTATACCAAAAAATCAATGCGAAAGAAAAGAGTGAAAGGGAAGGAGGCGCTGTTTCCTTGGCAGGATACAAGGTCCGCGGGACTGCTTCAGAGAGAGTGTGTGTCTATGTTCTCAGCGGCTAGAGAGAGTTAGAGCGGAGAACAGGGAGGCATAGAAAAGGTTAGGGCAGCGTTCCTACCTACCATAAGCCGCTAGAAAGAGTGTAAGGGGAGCCACTGTTCTCGATGGCGTAGCCACAGAGAAGGAGTGAATGTGGGGACATAGCCATTGTTTTCAATAAGAGAAGGAACCCTTGTCTGTGCCTCAGAAAAGAAGGGGAAGAAGGAGGCGAGCGCCTATTAAGAGGGGCTGGAGCCCTTGTCTCAGTTGTCAGTTGTGTGTGCCTTTAGAGAAGAAGGAGAATAGGCAAAGCTCCTGTTTTGTCCAAGAAGAAGAAGAAAACAAGCAAGAAAAAAAATAATATCATACCTACGTGACTGTAACTTTTCAGTCCTCTTATTGATCGATTATCTATCTCGGCTCAAAACTTCGAGCAGTCGGCACTCGGCAGCAATGGCTTCTTGTGTTGTATCATAAGACGATGGGTAAAACATAAAAACTTCCCCTGAATTTTCTGACAATCATATAAATCTCTCCTGTCTTTTGATTTTAATAGAAACCTCCCCTATAGTTTTCAAAAAACATACAATTTCCTCCCTTCCCTTATCTTTCATTCTTTCCAAGCTGAAAAGACTACTGATGTAATGCATTTTTTTTTTAAATTAAAGAAAAGCCTCAATAAAGTGAAAAAATAAACTGGATGGTTGGAAAGGAAAAACCTTGTCCCTACGGGAAGACTAACTTTCCAAAATAATAAACGTTTTGCTCTCACAAAATGGGAAAATTTTTGTTTGGATAAAAGAAAGGAGCGGTCTGGGCCTAAGAAGAATGGGCCAGGTAAAGCAGGCAAATCTAATGAAGCTAGGCTGGAAAATTATAACAAAACACAATAACCTATGGATCCAAGTTATTAAAAGATTTTTTTGATAATAAAACTAATAATTGCTCAGCCAACAAAAAGAGTGGATACGAAAAGGTTTGATGTGGAGGATTGGGGATGGAGAAAGGTGCAAATTCTGGTTGGATAATTGGGTCCATCTCAAACCAATTAAAGAATTGGTAAGAGTGAGGGTTGGGTGAGGAAAATCTAAACCTTAACCTGAGAGTTGGAGTTTATAAACCTAGACTCTAACACATGGATTGTCCAAGGGCCCCCTTGTCACGTACGACTTAGCATCTTCCAGTTTTCCATTGCTATAGGCTTAGGCCTTTGGACCTCGTTCATTGGAAAATTTGACAATAGCCCAACCCAAATCCGCCCATAAATTGCAACAGAGTCGCACAGACAGATTTTGGGCTGGGCTGGGCTGGGCACTTGCAGTTCACTTATCCACGCGCATGGTTTGGTTTTTACTTTTTAGTAAAATTAAATTAATATATAATTACTAATTTACCCATTCTCATTCTCACGATAAAGTGACATTCCTAAAAGCTGTAAGCTGTTGGCCCCAACAACACAATGTTGAATGTACAAGACAAGCCATTTGGAATCAACCCATTCTCCTTAATTTCTCTTTTTATGTTTTATACTTTTCCTAACTTAAAAGTTAAATCGATTATAATTCGTAGCATATATATCTATTATTTGCTCCATGAATTCATCTTTAAAATAAAATACCAACTGTAAATTATGATTATATGATGCATTATTAACTTAATTAGTTCTTCCATTCATGAAGTGATGAAGGAAAGGTCTTACTTTTTGCCACGTGGGTTCCTTCTAATTACTAGCCATGCACAAGGAATCCAAGGCATGTATATCAACAGAAGATACGGAATTGCATTCAAACATACACTGCAAACAACTAATTATAATGACTTGTTGTTGATGACCGTGGAATTCAGGCTCTTGCTCTTGTTGGTTGCTGCTGCATCCCCTGGCTTGGTTTTATATAGGCAACGGCTGCACCATTCAACAAGCTCTGGGCACATGAACTGGAACAGTGGCAACACCCTGTACCAAGATGGCTCCACAATGTATCTCTCTCCTCTGCAAACTCCCTTCACAATGGCTCTTGCGCACTCCTCTGTACTCTCAACTGGGAACTTTCCACTCATCATCTGTCCAATACTCCAGTCACCATATTTAATTAATTAATTAATTCCATTGATTTTCACTAAACAGTGCGTCAGTGCCCATGTATTAAAACGCAAGCGTATAACACATTCACATTATTGCCAGCAGTCTCAGACCGGACCAGATGTTCAGACCATCGATCAGAACCGGCCCAGGCCAACTGGCAACTAACTAAAATGATTCTTGGGTTGTCTGCTTTTTAGAAATATATAATACTAATTAAGTGGCCACATGTAAGAGGTCACTGAAAGTGAAAAGAGAGAGGAAATGAAATAATGTGATTGGATTAAATTTTGTAATTAATATTTTGTAAATTACATTGGATTAAATTACTTCACATTATTTCGTGTGTGATTAAATTATGTCCGAGACTCATTCTTTATCAGGTTTGGACATAATTTTAAGCCCGTAGGCTTGGACTTGGGCTCTAAGCATCAGAGCTGCCTATTTTTTGGGTTGGGCTAAGCATTTTCAAATAAGTCCAACCCAATAATATTACAAATAGTAAAAATATATATTAATAATATATAATATTAATTTATTAAATCACATGATGGATAAGACTTTTAATGTCCAAATTAGGCTTTGGGCTTGGGCTCGAGCTTCGAGGGCTTTATATAAAGGTTAGGCTGGGCTTAGGTTCAGGCTTAGATATTTTCTATTAATAAAGAAGCAAAGCTTGACCTGAATATGCCCCAGTCCAACCCATGAACAGCTTGACCTGAACCACTATACAACATGGCTAGTGGTTCATGAAGTAATCTTGTGATTCTTCTAGTAGTAAAATTAATTTATTCAATAACATGATCAAATATAATACATAGCTTTTTAGGAAAATTTATGGTTTGTTCCACATCATAAATTTTTATTAATGTTCTTGTTTTATTTATCAAAAACCCTTGCCCATCATGATACAATACACTCCCCTTCAATTTTAATAGAGTCCCCATGTTATCACTATTTCCAACTATAGAATCAATAAAACTTTTAGGTGGCGTTTAATTGCACTTTTCAAATGTCTGAATCTGAAAATGTTGCTTTTCAAACATCTTCTTTGTTTGGTATGATCTCTTATTACAGATCTGAAATTGGATTTCAGATCTTAATTTGTAAGAGGTGGAGAGACTGCTTAATGCACTCAGATCTAATTCATAGGTGCATAAAAGACATAAATGCCCTCAAAGAAATTTTAATATTACATGTTTTTTGTCCTTCATGTAAATCAAATCGAACTATCCCTGCAACCTAACGAAGCTCCACCGTTGCTGCACTCTCTCTCTCTCTCTCTCTCTCTCTCTCTCTCTCTCTCTCTCNCTCTCTCTCTCTCTCTCTCTCTCCCTCCCTCCCTCCCTCCCTTGTCTTCCCACCACCGCCATCGCTGCTACAGCGGTGGTTCGGTGAATAATAATAATATTTTTATTTTAATTATTAATTATAATTTTTTATTAATTATTTTAATATTTTTATTAAATTTACTTGTGTTATTTATTAATTATTAATTATTTTTATTAACTAGTACTTTTTAATTATTTCTTTAATTTGTAAATTTATTTTAATTTTTATTTGTGTAAATTATTAATTATTTTAATATTCTTATAGTCATTAATTTTTTTTAATTTTAATCGTTTCATTTATTAATTAATAATTAATAATTTTTTATTTTTTATTTGTATTTTTCCAATATTATTTTGAGGTTGAAAATTATTTTTTATAAGATAGTGCAAATTGAACTCAACATTTTCAAATAATATGTTCTAGGGGTAAAATAGTAAAACCAGTAAATTTAAGATGGTAAAGGGTTGATCCAACACAAACAAACTCATGGATTCAGATCCTCTAAAAAGTAGAAAATCAACTATGCCTCTTTTCAGATTTCAAACATTTTTAATATCTTTTTAACTTTTCAGATTTATCAAATGCCACCTTAATTTCTATTAAGTTTATGTATTTTTGTTGAATATGTATAATTGTATACATACGAAAAAAACAATTAATGAAGGGCAAATTAAACCCACCATCAACCAAAAGGGATATAGGTTTAATTACCAGTTAACCACAGTTTTTTTGGTTCAGCTATGCTATAACCAGTGTTTTCAATCTGCTATTAACCAGGCCAGTTGAACCATTTGAATCATCACCCGGTTAGGATTCCGGGTCCAATTCAGTTAAAATTCATTAGGTGGTCAAAAATCATTGACCCAGTCAAGAACTGTCCAACCCAGCCGGTTCAAACATCAACCCATTCAACCCGAACGGTCAAACTGGTGACTTGCGACCCAGAGGCAAAACGGTTTGACCTCCGGATCAGTTTTTAAACCATTGGCTATAATTAAGTTAATTGAAATATATAATAAGAAATGCGAAAAGAAAACCTATTAACCAACTGGGTTTGCCCAATGTCAACAACTTACAACAATATTATTCGAGGTGGTTTATTTTTGGGGAACCAAAGAAGTTCTATTCCAATTGGTTACTGTTGAACCGGTCAAGACTCAAGAGGAAATGGGGAATCTCCCTAATTCACTTCCCACTCCCCCTTGACCCGATTAATTAGGAAAACGTTCTTTCAACTAACAATTCATGGCCATCAATCTGCTAGCAGCAGGATCTTACCTTACTCATTTCTGGATCTATCACCACTTCACCTTCCTTGGATAAGTGTTTTCCCTGAGTGATTTCTGATTTGATAAACCCAGGTGCTACAATAGTTATCTTGACATTCTCATCTTGTGGCAATTCAACTCTAAGCGTTTCAAAGAAGTTTATCAAAGCAGCTTTACTTGCCTGAAAATTAACCACCATAAAAATGTTTGACTTTTGGTTAGAAAATAGTTTGATTGAGTTACCATAGGAAAACAAAAAGTATAGAAGAAATAAATCATGGTTCCATTAATTGCTCAGAGATGCCTTACACCATACAAGATCGACCAGGGAGAGACCAACCACCCTTTCATTGAAGCATTCACTATGATGTTGCCCTTGCTCCTTTTGAGGTGAGGAAGTGCAAAGTGAGTGGCGTAAATTGATCCCCAAAAGTTGATGTCCTAATACAATTAATAATAATCAAACGATAAGACGCATGCAGCTTCTACTGTGAATTAATTAAATTGAACTAATTATATATAAAGACTTGTTCTTGGCTATATGTAGACTCATAGATCATTACCATCACAGGCCTCAACTTCTCAACATCGGTTGTGTCTTCAACGGGGCAATAGAGAACAACACCGGCATTACACACCAGATGATCCACTGCAAAATCAAAATCAGACCCATTAATTAAGCGTTAGAGCAGCTGCGCCATGCCTGCCTTGGACAGTGGACTGTATGTAAATTGCAGAAGCTAGCTTATTCTTTCTAATTAAAGCTTTATCAGCTTACGTCGACCATAGTGTTTCACTGTTTCTTGGACAAATCGGTTGCATTCGGCAGCCTTGGATACATCTGCAGGAGCAATCACAACATCAGTGGCGCCGAGCTGACGAGCCTTCTCGCCAATTTCTCTGAGTTTGGTCTCTCTTCTTGCAACAAGGACTAAGGAAGCTCTTCTTTTGGCATACTCGTAAGCAAGGTACTACAAAATCAAACAGATCACAAAGATCAAACACCTGCATACAACCTAATAATCAGAATAATAAGTTTGAGAAAGAACCAATCCGGCCGAGCCCCTAATTAGCAACAGAAATTTTCATGAACCTCTCCAATTCCTGATGATGCGCCGGTGATGAGCACGACTTTTCCGGTCAAGTTCTCGCTTATAAAGATGGACTGTATTATACAACGGACAAGCCTGAAGATCAACAGGAGAGGTATACTGACGCAGAGAATGATTAGAGAGATAGGAGGAAGCACCAAGTTCAGCAACTGATGGATCAGATCCATGACTTGAACCTACAGTAGTAACAAATTAATGGAAGGTTTATTATATTATGTTTTCCGAAATTTTAAATCCCTGCAGCAACTTCTGCGTTCAGCTTCAATGCAAAAGCGATTGGAAAACAATAAAAGAATGAACAACAAACAAAGAGAAGCAAAAATGAATCTGATGGACAGTGGAGGAGAAATCCATTCTCTATACCCAGAAAGACAACTTACCTTTATAAAAGAAGGCTGACATTGAAGGGATACGTCAGACGTGGGAGGTGGAGAAAAGGTGAGCATTGATGATTTTCTGAAGAAAGTGAAAGTGAGAGAGATAGCTGGGACGGTGAGACCATGCTCACCATTTAATGTAGAAGAATGAATAGAGAGGACCCAACCTACCAAAACCCCATAAGCATTGTCAGCATCATTGATGGTGTATGCATGCGAGATGTGTAGACTGAGGATCTCCAGCCATGAATGAAACTATTGTCAAGAAAATGGAAAACTATTAAAATTTGTCATCACTTCCCATCCTAATTCAAGGCTACGTACGCGTACAGTTAGTTTCAGAGAAGTATTAAAGAACTTTAATATATTTCTCTCCCAACTTTCTGTTTATCTCTTATTTTCTGTCATGGAAACAATTTTCTTATTTTTTTTATTTGCTTCAATCCCATTCCCATCACCTTAACCGCCCCCGGTTTCATATCTGGAAGCAAATTTACTCCCTGCTGTTATTTAACGGGGTACATTTTTTGGTTGTCACTTGGAAGTCCACCGTTGATACGCACCACCCATTTGAACTCGTGAAAAAAAAAAAAATAAAAAAGCCGATTCTTTATTTAACAAAGGTTATCCTTGTTGCGTACATTAGTGGGTTTCTCTGACGTGCATCTCTGTGTTAATCTCCATTTTCACCCAAATCTAGAGTTTTATAAAAGGTCATTTACTTTGACACGAGAAACTATGGGCCGTGGACCTAAAAGCCTAGGCCCAGCACAGCCTGCATGGTCGTGCCCGGCCTGGCACGGCCTGCTCGGTCGTGCCATGCCGTGCCGTGCCGGCCTGTGGACCTAAAACCCTAGGCCCAACACAGCTCGCATGGTCATGTCAGGCCTGGCACGACCCGCAGATCGTGTCGAGCCGCAGGCAGCATGGCCCGATTTACACCTATATGCATGCATTGTTGTCCAATATATGAATGCCTATGAACTTATAATGTTTTTAAGAGCTGCAATGGAATTGGTGAGATTTTTTGGGTTTTAAATATGAATGTAAAGAATGTTGTGGATAGGAGTGAGGATTCCGTTTATTTGGCTAAAAATCGAATTGAATAAATCAAATTTTTAAAAATTGAACAAATTTATAAAATATAAAACTAAATCGAAACTAATTTACTAAAAAAATGATAATTCGCCATTTTATTATATAATATGTATTAGTGCAATATTAATGAAAATCGGTCTTAACCCAAAACATAACCAAACTAACTTAACTTTACATTTACCCCGTTCACTTTTCACTAATTTATTTACCTGGGTAAGTGTTTCCCAGAAAAGATTTATTCGGGTAATTGCATTTACTCATGTTCTTTTATTTCCCATGTAAATAAGGCAATGACCATTTTAGCCATAAAAATCCATTATTAAAAGGGGCATTTTTGTCCCATTCAAGTGTTGGCAACTTTCCCACCATGTGAGAAAGTTATTTACCCACCTAGGAGATGGGTATCACTTATTGGGTAAATGATACCTAGGAAAATAAACTTTTCCTTGTCCCCACATAAATCTGAAAAAAAAAACATGGGTTTCTTGGTCAATGGGAATAATTCACATTGACCAACTTTCCCCCCTCTCAAAATCCAAAAAAAAAAAGAATGCCCCCTCAATCTTTAGAACCCGAAAAAAATCACTTACTCCAATATTGCAATACTAATGAAATTCTGAGATCTAAATGCTGAGTTCTAAAAATGATAATTGACCATTTTAACCCTTGATATGTGAAAATTTGTTTAACTATTTAACAAACTAACTGAAAATATTTAATATTAAACAAATTAAGTTAATATAAAATATTTAATAAATAATGAAATTAATAAAAATTATAAATTATTGAATATTTTTAATGAATTCAGCATTTGATAATTAATTAATAATTATCAATTAATTAACTAATTATTAAATAATTTTATTTTAATAAGTACATAACTGGTAATTATTAATTAATTAAGCATTTAACAATTAATTATTTTTAATAACTTAATAAAATAATCACATAATAAGTCATTAATTATTTGGATTGATAGTTACAGTTTGTGAGAAATATGTATTGCCACTTATTATATGAGTGTTATTTCAACTAGAAAAATGCATGTATGTAAAACATCATATTTGATGTTTTCGGTCCAAATAACAATTTATATTGATCAATTTAAAATATTTTAAGTAGAAAAAAAAAACTCTTTTTGCAAATTTGTACTTGATCAACTCAAAACATTTAAAGTAGAAAAACTCTTTGACAATAGAAAAACTATTTCACAAATTTGTATTAATGATCAACTCAAAATATTTGTAAAATGTCAAGTAGAAAAAAAAAAAAAAAAACTCTTTCACAAATTTGTATTGTTCAACCCAAAACACAACAGCAACACAATGCCAAATGTACCAAACACCTCCTTAGTAAATTAGTTGCAAATTATGGGGTTTTAATAACATGCAAACAAAAAGATAATAAATACGTGAAACTATAGGGGTGTCTAAATAAATGATCATTTTTATTAAAAAAACCAATGACTACGGAAAAATTGTCGACCCTAACGATTAAACCAGTAAACTACTCAAACTGTTTCATGGGTTATAGTTCAAATAAATTACATAAATATTAAATATTAAAGTTATTATTTATTAGATATGACAATTCAACGAGTAAGGGTGAAGTTGGGCAACTGTATCAAAGAAGTTGTTACCTTCAAGCTGACATGCGAGATTAGCCAATGATTCAGCTACCTTATTGCCTTCCCAGAGGTGTGAACATAATTATTAGCAAAGTTCATTGTATGGACACAGTGGGTGTATCAGTGGTCTGACTGGTTTAGGGTGTGGCGAAGACCTAAACTGGTTCCCTTGAACCAATTGGCAAAAAAAATAAAAAATAAATAAAAACTATCAAAAGGAGTATCGATTCGCTTGATACGCCGGATTATTAGTCAATTCCATTATTTGAGCCTTCAAAAATAAAATTCCATTATTTGAGTCTTCCATTACCAAATAGCCTAGGGGACTTTACAAGAACTTTGTAGAATCATAAGAAGGATCTAAGGTCCCGTTTGGTTCACAGGAATAGGGGTTTGAAATTAGAATCGGAATGGCTTATTCTGATTCCAACTGTTTGATTGGATGGAATCTGAATCTCATTCTCATTCCTGCTGGAATGACATTTCCCCATTTGAAGGAATGGCCATTCCAATTCTCATTCTCATTCATATTCTTGTCGGAATCAAACAAACTATGGGAATAGATCATTACACTTCCGATTCTGGAGGATTTCGATTCTGATTCTAATTCTGATTCTGGTTGCAAACCAAACACACCCCCCCGACACACACACACACCAAAAAAAAAATGAAAATCTTCTATCTTAGTCACACCATTGCCACCACTAATGTAAAAACTACCTTGGCTTTATTCTGTATTGCACCCAAGGTTTAAAAGGCTAAAGGTGAAGGCGAGGCATAAGTTTCAAACTATAAATATAATTTTTAATTTTTATGTATATAAATGCATAAATATAAGTTCATTACACATTTTGTAGTGAACTTACATACTTTCTTTTCATTACACATATATTCTTTTTAATATGAGTCTTATGTTTTTCAAAATTTTATTTTATGTTATAACTTTGTTTCTTTGCAATATTTTATGCATTAAAGGTACATATTTTATAAAAAAAAATTATATTCATATTCAATTTTTATCTTAAAATTAAGAGAAAATTCCCAATAGGTATCCTATACTTTAGGCCGAGTGTCAATTTAGTACTTGAACTTTCATTTTCGACAATCTAGTATCTACCGTTAATGGATCATCAGTTATGTATATCATGTGACCTCATGTGCGACTTAAGACTTTTGAAAATGCCAAAATTACCCTTGAAACTAAAACATTGTTCATCATCTTCTTTCTCAAGAAAATGAAACATAACCCAAACCAAGCTCTTCAATTACACCATTCTTCGAGACACGAAGGATATGCTCATCCTTACAGGGAAGCAGTGCCGAGATTATTTCGTTCTTGAAGACTTGGGTGAATTTGCATATGACTTAGTGGGGTTTCATGGATCAGGTTCCATCTCATACCAAACCACGCTAGCAATAGTGTTAGTGGAGACCTGTGTTTTTCTTGCGATAGCTGCATTTGGTTTGGGCACAAGGCTTGCGCAACCCATTTTCATTATGCCTCTAACTAGCTCGTATACTTTGCCTAGTAGGGCTGCAAGTCGGGCCGGGTTAGGTCGGATTGAGGCCAACCCTATGTTCTAAACCCCCAACCCTAACCCGACCTACTCAACCCTAACCCTAACCCTAACTAATTCCTTCAACCCTAACCCAACCAGACCTAACCCGATGTCAACTTCAGGTTGGGTTGGGCTCGGGTTAGGCCCAACCCGACCTTCCCATCTCTTAAAATCTAGTAGAAAAATAAGTATTTATTTATCATGAGTTATGACCTATGATAGAATTTTTCTCAAAAATATAAATTCATGAAATTAACAATAGTAAAACATAAAATTATGGAAATAAAATCACTAATAACAATTAATAGGATGATCACCTTATTCTCAATCTTAGTCTTTTTACTGGGCATGGCCTCTGGGCAGCTATCGTCGTCAGGTTTCTACGCGACGTCGTACCCCACAGCCCTCTCCACCATTCAATCTGAAGTAAATTCTGCAGTGGCTCGTGAGCGTCGCATGGGGGCCTCATTAATGCTCCGTCTCCATTTTCATGACTGCTTTGTTACGGCAAGTAGTCACTCCTATTCACCAAGCTAGCTTGCCTAATTCTGTATTGCTTGCTGACAAATGAGACGAAGTTGGCCATAGCTAGAGTTTGCCTGTAGCTTTTATTTCAATTTATATATTTAGACCTGTTTTTTTTTTCATGTGTTTAATAATGAATGATCTTGTCATCTTTTAAGAATATATAGCATTGATGATGACAATTGACAAACAATACTCTATCCCTCTATGTATTGAACAGGGCTGTGATGCATCTCTTCTTTTGGATGACAATTCCACTACTGGCTTCCAAGGGGAGAAGACCGATGTTCCCAACAACAACTCCGTGAGAGGATTTGAAATGATCGATGCCATTAAAACTAAACTGGAAACTACCGAGTGCCCTGGAGTTGTTTCTTGTGCAGACATTCTAGCAGTAGCTGCTCCCGACGCCGTCGTTGCTGTAAGCAAAAGCTGCAATTAAAGCTTCATTTCACCATAGAAATTCTTCGAATATCTTTTAATTTATAGCAATATTTGGCGGTTTTCTTTAGTATAGATTCTGACAATTTGTTTTCTTTGCAATATAATTATCCCAGTTGGGTGGCACTTCATGGACAGTGCAGTTGGGGAGAAGAGATTCAACAACTGCAAATTTTGCTCTGGCTGACAATGGTGGCCTCCCGTTTTTTGACTCGGATCTCAGTACCCTCATAAAAAACTTTACAGACAAGGGGTTTACTGAAACTGAGTTCGTTGCTCCACATCAGGTAGCTAGAGCTCCAAAACCAGAATTAATGGCGTTGTTTCTAACTACATGTTTGATGATCTGCTTAACTGTTGTCTTCTTTTTGTTTTTGAAGGAGCTCATTCAGTTGGTCTGGCCAAGTGCTCCACCTTAAGAAGTCGTATCGACAACGACGCCAATATAGACTCCACATTTAATGGATTCCTAAAATCCACCTGTGATAAGGAAGGTGCTGACTTCTTCCACAATCTTGACAACACAACTGATACAACGTTCGATAATGCTTCTTTCACCAACTTGTTGAACAACAAGGGTCTGCTGCACTCAGACCAAGAGCTCTTCAGTGGTGGCTCCACTGACGCTGAAGTTAGAGCTTACAGCACCAACTCTGCAGCTTTCTTTTCCGATTTTGGGAACGCCATGATCAAGATGGGGAGCCTTGATGTATTGACTAGAAGTCTAGAACTGTTCACCATCTCCTCATCGTCTTCAGGAATACCCCCAGCGTCGAGTTCGCCACCGAGTTCCGGAACAAGTACGTGCCTGTCAATCTCCACCTCAGTTCTTCTCCAGTGCTCCCTCCCCTGGTTGTCCTTCACCAATAGACTGCAAAATCTTGGGTGTTGTATCATGATGGAGCTCTTGACTTGTTCTTTCAAGTAGTTAACATCGATGGGGTTCTTTAAGCCCAGTGCGCAGTTGATCACCTGATTCATTTCGCGCAGGAAAAACCGCCAAGCTTTGCTTTCACTTATAGCCGGCCGTCGATTTTGATATCGTTGCGTACGTTGATTCCTCATTTTCAAAGCACCAAGTTTTGAGATTCATTTGATAAAGAAAATTCGATGAAACTTAAGAGACGTTTGTGTCTTTTCCCATGACATTTAACGGTGAGTTAAATGTTGCATTTTAAAGTTAAAGTTCGGGTATTAGATTGTTGCACAAGTTTTGAAATTCATTTGATAAAGTTAAATGTTGGATTTAACGCTATTTTAAAGTTTGGATACTAAATTGATATTAGGCCTACAGGGAATTTTTCCTAAAATTAATCATATATTTTATAGCTACAATTTACTTAAAATAAAATTATCCATTTATTTAATTTGCACATTTCATAATTTATAATGCTTTTCATATGAGGCTTACGCCTCACCAATTTGAGGTGCAAGGCGCAGGTATGTACAAGTCTCTCAAAAATAGAGGCAGTAGCCTCTTAGCAAAGGGGCAAGGCACCTGTTTTGGCGCTCTCGCCTTGAGGTGTGCACCTCAATGCTTCGTCTCAGTGCCTTTTAAAACTTATCCCAACCTCCAAGAGTTCAGATCTGTGCCCCACAACGTCCTGCAGCACATCTCCACCATGTATTAGGAATATCTCTTGATGATATACCAGAACCAATGAGATCATCATCGAAAGATGTTCTCAATACATGGCGGGAATGTTCTACGGGACGTTGTGGGACACAAATGTGAACTCCCAAGTTGTAGATAAAGAATCTCCTTATCTTAAACCCTGAGATAATTTGAAAATGCCAGAAATAACCCCATTTCATATAATTAAAAACTAGCAGTTTGTCACCATTTTACTCACCATATCAATTCAATAAACATTTGAAAAACCAAATTTGCATAAAACTTTTTTAGTGAATTAGCATTTTACATTCAGTCAACTTAAGGATCATATTTCCCGCTCTCACATTCTTATTTAGTTATTTATATCAATATCTAACCCCAATACTATAGAGATATTATTCATAATGGTTGAAAGGACCCTTGTTCTAGGGAGATCAGCTTGGGTAAAATTAATGAAACTCTAACAATATGGATATTTTAGGTATCAAGGTGATCACGGAAGTAGTGATACTAATGGGAAGGCTACGTCTGTCAATGTACAAGCACTATTGCTTATTGATGAGTTCCTTATTGTGCTTTTCGGATTAATTCCTACCAATTTTTCGTTTTGAATGGTTTTAGAAATAAAACCAGGAGACAGTTGCATGGCTATAATAATATGGGGTTTAACCAATTTCCAAATAGGTCGATGCCGGAGCAGTGGTCCAGTGAGAAAATCTTCCATCACCCAATTGAGCCATAGGCAAGACAATAGCTACGTAGAGAGTAGACCTGTTCATGGGCCCGGTCGGGCCGGGCTTTCACTTGTCACTAATGAAAATATACTAGGCCCGAGCCCGAGCCCGGCCCGACCAACGGGCCTATAACTTGGGCCCGAGCCCGGCCCTGGTAAAAAGCCCGAAGCCCGAGCCCGAGCCCGAGCCCGAAGCCCGACCAAATTGAAAAAAA
>NW_010729074.1:6465195-6475693 GCF_000365185.1 Nelumbo nucifera
TCATATTCCCCGTCCCCAACCCCGACTCTGAAATATATTTTTTTATATATATATATATATATATATATATATATATATATATATATAATATAAAGGGTAATAATATAATATTATACATTAAATATAAATAACATATATATAATTGGGGCGGGGACCTCAATCCCCATCCCCGCCCCGCCAAAATTGGGTCGAGGAAGTCGGGTCCCCATCGAGGATGGGGAAATTTGTCATCCCTACTTTCTGTGATATGGTCAGGAAGTCTCACGTGCACCCTACTCTGCCTGACCCCCATTTCCCCTATAATGTGTAGTGTGTAATATCCAAAAAAAAAATAAAGAAAGAGAAAACACCAGTCATTGGCGATTCCTCTTTAGTGATTACCCTGATCTTTCTATGGCAAACGATCATGGTCTCCCCTCAGCCCAAGGATAGCATGTAAATTGTTTCATGTTCCTCCCTATCTCAAACAACTATCAAGAAAGTTCATATTCCATCCTCCACTGGAATTCTATCGTTTCCTTGTTGTATCCCATTTGAGAGTGAAGGAACTCCTGGATCTTCCATCAAATACATGAACATTCCATTAGTCTTTGATTTTTTCAGAAAAAAAAAATCACTTCTTAATTTCTCTAGTTTTTCAGCATTTGCCTCTACCATATATTGATTGCATGGTATTCTGTGGTTATTGAATGCATAGGGGCATCAACTGGTTGGGTCTAGGCCAAGTCTGCATAAGCCACATGGGCCCTATTGTATACAGTTAAGAGTTGATTAGGTCCAAAAGCATACACCCTTTCCCTGTTCTCACCATTACCACATTGGCTCTCTTCTGACTTCAATGTATAATCCAGAGTTTGTAGTTAGTATATGGCTTTTTATGTGACTAATAAACTGAAGTTCCGTTCGAATAAGCCTCAAGGTTTGTGCTTTCAAAGCCCAAAAACAAACGCCCCATTTTTAGGCTTTCTGCTTGAAGGATCAAAAGTATCTTGACTTATGGATTATTGTGTTTTTAAAAGTACAAGTGTTACCAAATTGGGACCCAATTTAGATGAACCTGGTTCTTAATCGGGTACGTATAGGATGGACCCAACATCTTGGATAGAGACCCTATGGTGGTGGACAGGTAAGTGGAAATGTTCAAAACAGGGATTATGGAGCTGGTTTAATGGTAGAATGGATGTTAAGAGTCTGGTCAAGAAAATGACTGCAATTTGAACTGTGCAATCTGATTTGATCAAGGGGTGGGCCATAAAGCTGTGCAAAGGGAAGAAGGTGTAGCAGTAACAAAACAAATATTATCTTATGTGTGAAAATGCGCAATAACACTATAATGAATTGAACACAATGGTGTTTGTGCAGAACCTAAATTGGAGCAAGGATATTATCTTATGTGCAGAACCTAAATTGAATACAACTAGTAATAGCAAAAGCAGAAGAAAGAAGGGGATGATAATAGACATAATAGATGATCTAAGAAGAATAGACAACAAATTGGAGCAAGGATATATCCAAGAAATGATTCCATGTAGAGTTCATTCAACTATCCATATAATTTATACATCTAAATGGGCCATAGTTTTAGTTTAATATAAGAATTCAGCCAGCAAGAGGCCATTGCTTGGTGTAAATTGTAATGATAAAATATCATGCTGACAATGGATGTGTAATAAGAATGTCAAAGGTTAACTCTGTATCAAGTCTACCCCTCCGAAAACCCCAGATACTCGGGCTATATATTAATAGACTTTTTATAAGAATTCTACCAGCACTTGATAGCTCCTCAAATTTTCCTTTAGGCTGTTGTTTGGTTTCAAGGAAAAGGTATAGGTTCCCCTACCTTGAAACCAAACACAGCCTTAAAGTTATCCTAAATATTCTGTAAAAGGGAGTTTTGAGAAAATAATTTTACTTAGAACATGTAGCTGCAAAATTAAGACAGCATTAATCCCCAACTGTACTCAACTCAAGACCTGTTAAAATTAAGAGTTTTTAAAACTACCAACACTATCCAAGCTTCTTAAAAGACTTTAGCAAAGGTAACAGGGAATATTGAGAGGTTACATCTCGACTCATTTTAAAGATATTAAATTATTAACTTATTAAACTTATACAATGATTTCTGATAACAAAAAAAGATAGGAAAAGTATTATTATTTGAAACAATGGCGAGGTTTGTACTGTAAATACTTGTATTCTTTTGACAAGTACCTAACATTTATATTAATAAAAAAGCAAAATACTCTACAAATATAGTGTATTAGGGCTCTCTAAAAATACTTCTCAAGTTCTTTCTTTACAATATCGATGGCATCATTGGGTAAATTCAATTCAACTTCCCAGAGGTTCTGATAACTTTAGTCTCTGACTCCTGCCTAGACTCTAGTACCTATTGCTTCTTGTTGAATGATCCAAAGGCAGTCCCTCTGTAGGCTGTAGCAACCAAACATGGTAAAAGACAAAAGATGGGACCCATCCAGGAGAATTATCTTTGCTGAAACATATTAGTCTAATAGGTTCATCCAAAAATAAGATAAAATAAAATAAAACAGTCTAATGACCATTTTTCTGAGCAGCTTGCAATATTTTTCCTGGTGAGCATTGTAAGAAGGGATTTGATTAAAGGGATCCAACATGGACATGACCAGTATCACTGGCATTAGTGTCCTGATCAACCAAAAGAATGTGATATAAAAGATCAACCTCACTGAACATAAAACATTCTACACGAGTACCCAAGAAATATCACTGATAAAATGCCAATACCAAGAAAAAACCAAAAAAAAAAAAAGAAAGACGAAGATACTTTAATGATGCAGATTGTGCTTTGAGAAGATGCAGAACATTGGATTAGGGGTGATGATCATAGGCCCTTTGATAAGGGGCATAGCCTAGGCCTAGCCCTACATGTGCCTGCGCTTCGCTGGGCTTCCAGGCCCACAACTTTCAATATATTGTATATATAACATTCTATATCATAAAATAATACTTATATATACTCTATAATATAATATAAAACACACACACACATATATTGACTCACAAGAGCATTGCAGGCTGGCTGGATTAGAAATGACTCCTACATGGACTCACAAGAGCTGAGGAATGAATATTGACTGTCCAATAAGTTATCACACCATAGAACTGAACATCTTTTTTTGGTAATACATTTAATCTAAGATAATGTAGACAGTGACTCTAGCACAGTTACATGATTCTATACAGAACACTAGTCGTTATAATCTAATAGATACTTCCACTCCTTACTAGAATTCTAAAATTTATGAATTGGGGTGCTCTATCCATTAAGTTCAAGATAGCTTACTAATCTATGGTTAAATCCTTGTCATTCAATAATGGCAGTAATGTCTTGACAAGAGTCAAACTCATTGCATTGTTCAAGTGCTTGGTGGAAGCTGGCCATATTATGAGGTGACTGAGGTGAAAGAAGGCCTCCCCCAAACAAGGGTGGAAGAACTGCATGGTCAAGAGTAAGAGTGTGATGCCTCTTACGTACTGCTCGAGCAGGAGGCTCTGTGGGTACCACTATAATCCCTTCTTCGTTCACCATTGAAGATAGTTCGACCCTCTTCCGCAAGCTTTCAGAAAAACGCTCCTCCCGCATTCCTCCATCCTTTTCCATACATCATTTAAAAATCTGTCAGAAGAAATGATTGGCTATTCCACTAATTAACAAGCTTTACCTCAAATTCTTGGGACCCGCTAAAAAAATTCAATAGTTTGCATGTAACATTTATAGTTCCTAATAATATAATTCTCAAAAATAGTTATGGAAAATTTACAATCAGTCACTGTTTTTCTTTTTGGGGATGGAGGAGGTGGTAACTAAGAAAAATTGATCAAGCAGGTGACTAACGAGAGATGACTAGCAATATGTGATTTCTAGTGGAAAAGAAGACACTTCATGCCACAGTTTTTTTTTTCTGTATACTTAACAGAAATGATATACCCATGTCATAATGGTATTGCAAGAATCCAAAATTCAAATAAACAGGAAGATCAAAAGTCCTGGTGGAACAGGATTTTCCTTTGAAGAACACCAATTCATTATTAGCTTTGCAGAAGAAGTCAAAAATAGGTGGTATACCCAAACCCCTCCACATAAGTAGCTAGGTATCTTTCTATGTTATTATCAATACAATACATGCTTTATGTTACACAAATTGTTATATAGAAAACCATGTCAACGCAAATGCCATGTTGCAATGAGAAAAAGTAGTTGCTACTTGGTCAGGAGTATAAAGATTTTTTCTGATGAATATCAGGGGTATAAAAATTGACTTTGGATCTTTGGCACCAAATTCAAGTCTTGTTAATTGAAAGTCATCAAGTCAAACATTTGTGCTTTATTAGATTTGTGGAATCATTTTCCATTGGTAACCTGAGTTGTATGTTTATCTGGTGGAAGTTATTTAGGGTCTCTCCAGCAAAAGATCCTAAATGGTCAAATAAATGTTACCACTCATACCTTGTGCTAGATAGTGGTGCAACTTGGGTCAGGTTAGGTTGAGAAATTTTCAAATTTTGTATGGGTCAAGCCCAGCCACAAGTATGATGTAGTTGAAATTCTTTAAATCAGGCAACCTGACTTACACTGCTAGTGCTGGATTATGAAATTTGATGAGGGCGGATTTGGCCCTCCAGTGAAATTGTGACACCTGGCACCTCATGCCAAATGTGCAGCCTCTTGACAACTAGACAGCTCGAGCCAGCCACAGGCAGCTCGCCACAGGTAGCTCGCCATAGGCAGCTTGTGCCTGCAGCTCGCCATAGGCAGCTTGTGCCTGCAGCTCGCCATAGGCAGCTTGTGCCTGCAGCTCGCCATAGGCAGCCCGCCACAGGCAACTCACCCTTAGCGTGGCACAGGCACGAGCTAGCAGCCTGGCCCAAGCACCGACCTGGTGGCCTAACACAGGCACCAACCTGACAACCTGGCCCAGACACCGACCCGCCACCTGACACAGGCGCCGACTTGACAACCTGGCCTAGACGTCGACCTAGCCGCCTGACAAAGGCGCTGACTTGACAACCTGGCCCAAGCGCCAACCTGGCCGCCTGACGCAGGCGCCAGCCTGACAACCCCGAGGAGCTCACCACCGTACCCCGGTTCTGACGGGATGTGACGAGTCTTACCGTTTGAAGGCTTTTCACCCACCTAACACGCAACAGGTTCCATCACAGCAGGGATCCAGTGACCGTTACACTAACCCACGAGGACTCCAGTATATAAAGACCTCACCCCCCAGAGGGGAGAGAGGGATGAAAAAAGATGGTAACCCCTGCTCTCTAGCTCTCTCATTCTCTAATATCATCTTCAAGCTCTCTACTATCAGAGCGCTAACTTTGCCATCGGAGTGACCCTGCTGGGTCAACACCCCCGGGTTCTCTGATTCAGTTCTCGCAGGTTCCTCAGCTCCCGCCGTTTACAAAGAGAAGCAGATCATCTCATGCAGGGAGCAGTCGGGTTGCACTACACTAGGGAGCTCGTCACCAAGGCAGCTCACCACCCAGCAGCTCATCAAGGTAGCTCATCACCAGGCAGTTCGCCACCAACACCCCCGGGTTCTCTGATTCAGTTCTCGCAAGTTCCTCAGCTCCCGTCGTCTACAAAGAGGAGCAGATCATCTCATGCAGGGAGCAGTCGGGTTGCACTACACTAGGGAGCTCGTCACCAAGGCAGCTCACCACCTAGCAGCTCATCAAGGTAGCTCATCACCAAGCGGTTCGCCACCATGTAGCTCACCACCAGGCAATTCGCCACCAGGGAGCTTCACTTCATCCTCTGAGCCACAGGCCGTCTGTGGGAACACGCTACAAAAAGCTAAGTTCTCATCCAACAAAAAGCTAAGTTCTTATCTTATAAAAAGCTAAGTCCTCTTCTCTCAAAAAGCTAAGTCCTCACCTTTTTAGGATCCGAAGCTCTCGCTTTATAGTTTCCATTTCTTATGAACTCAAAGAAACTAAAGCCCTCACATTACGAGGCGGATGCAGTGCAATCATAGCTCTAAGGCGCCCACCCGGCAGCCTGCGCGGCCTGGCACGTTCGCCGACCTGGCGCGACCTGACATGGGCGCCGACATGGCAGCCTGGCCCAGGCGCGAACTTACGAACTGAAAAGGCACCAGCCTCAGAAACAAGTAAGCAAGCTCTAACTCTCAAATTGTGATTTCTAGCTCGCAGTCTACTATGAGAGTACTAACTTAGCCGTCAGAGTGACCTCACTGGGTTAGCCACCCTGGGTCCTCTGACACTTAGTTCCTTGCAGGTCTCTAAAGGGCAACAAAGCTCATCAATCCAGCTCGGCACCTCATAGGTAGAGACCTCGGAGCTACAACAAGACCTAGTCGCCTCTTCGGCATGGGCAAAGTTTAGGAGTGGACCATGAGTCGCTCCCAAAGCTTAAGGGCCACATTACTGCTGAAAAACCCAGTCGCCTCTACGGCATGGGCAAAGTTCAGGAGTGGATTACTAGTCGCTCCCAAAGTCTACGGGCCACATTACTGCTGACAGACCCAGTGGCCTCTACGGCATGGGCAAAGTTCAGGAGTGGACTATGAGTCGCTCCCAAAGCCTATGGGCCGCATTACTACTGAAAAACCCAGTCGCCTCTACGGCATGGGCAAAGTTCGGGAGTGGACTACGAGTCGCTCCCAAAGCCTACGGGCCACATTACTACTGAAAGACCCAGTCGCCTCTACGGCATGGGCAAAGTTCGGGAGTGGACCACGAGTCGCTCCCAAAGCCTACGGGCCACATTACTGCTGAAAGACCCAGTCGCCTCTACGGCATGGGCAAAGTTCAGGAGTGGACTACGAGTCGCTCCCAAAGCCTACAGGCCACATTACTGCTGAAAAACCCAATCGCCTCTACGGCATGGGCAAAGTTCAGGAGTGAACTATGAGTCGGTCCCAAAGCCTACGGGCCACATTACTGCTGAAAGACCCAGTCGCCTCTACGGCATGGGCAAAGTTCAGGAGTGGACTACGAGTCGCTCCCAAAGCCTACAGGCCACATTACTGCTGAAAAACCCAATCGCCTCTACGGCATGGGCAAAGTTCAGGAGTGAACTATGAGTCGGTCCCAAAGCCTACGGGCCACATTACTGCTGAAAGACCCAGTCGCCTCTACGGCATGGGCAAAGTTCAGGAGTGGACTACGAGTCGCTCCCAAAGCCTACGGGCCACATTACTGCTGAAAAACCCAGTCGCCTCTACGGCATGGGCAACATTACTGCTGAAAAACCCAGTCGCCTCCACGACATGGGCAACATTACTGCTGAAAGACCCAGTCGCCTCTACGGCATGGGCAACATTACTGCTGAAAGACCTAGTCACCTCTTCGGCATGGGAAAAGTCGAGAAGAGTGGACTACGAGTCGCTCCCAAAAGCCTACGGGCCATACTACTGCTCAAGACCCAGTCGCCTTGTCGGCATAGGCAAAATCAACAAAAATGGACTATAAGTTCCCCCCAGAGCCTAAGGGCTACAGTACTGAACTGGCAAAGACATCCTCACCTTACAGGCAGCTCGCCACTTACAGGTAGCTCCCAGAGCCTAAGAAATTGAATCAGCACTTATGAGCTTGTCAACTTACGGGCCAAAAGGAGAAATCTACTCCCTTCGCCGAGTTACTCTCGGCTCGGGAGTGGGGGGCAAATGATGAGGGCGGATTTGGCCCTCCAGTGAAATTGTGACACCTAGCACCTCATGCCAAATGTGCAGCCTCTTGACAACTAGACAGCTCGAGCCAGCCACAGGCAGCTCGCCATAAGGCAGCTCGCCACAGGTAGCTCACCCTTAGCCTAGCACAGGCGCGAGCTGGCCCTGGCACGAGCTGGCAGCCTGGCCCTGGCGCGAGCTAGCCCTAGCACGAGCTGGCAGCCTGGGCCAGGCACCGACCTGGTGGCCTGACACAGGCGCCAACCTGACAACTTGGCCCAGACACCGACCCGCCGCCTGACACAGGCGCCGACCTGACAACCTGGCCTAGACGTCGACCTAGCCACCTAACACAGGCGTCGACCTGACAACCTAGCCCAGGCGCCGACCTAGCCGCCTGACACAGGCGCCAGCCTGACAACCTCAAGGAGCTCACCACCGCACCCCGGTTCTGACGGAATGTGACGAGTCTTACCGTTTGAAGGCTTTTCACCCACCTAACACGCAACAGGTCCCATCACAACAGGGATCCAGTGACCGTTACACTAACCCACGAGAACTCCAGTATATAAAGACCTCACCCCCCAGAGGGGAGAGAGAGATGAAAAAAGATGGTAACCCCTGCTCTCTATCTCTCTCATTCTCTAATTTCATCTTCAAGCTCTCTACTATCAGAGAGCTAACTTAGCCATCGAAATGACCCCGCCGGGTCAACACCCCCAGGTTCTCTGATTCAGTTCTCGCAGGTTCATCAGCTCCCGCCGTCTACAAAGAGGAGCAGATCATCTCATGCAGGGAGCAGTCGGATTGCACTACACTAGGGAGCTCGTCACCAAGCAGCTCATCAAGGTAGTTCGCCACCATGTAGTTCGCCACCATGTAGTTCGCCACCATGCAGTTCGCCACCAGGGAGCTCCACTTCATCCACTGAGCCACAGGCCACCTGGGAGTAGATCAAATGATGAGGTACTTAGCCAAAAAATTGATACATCACGAAAAAAATGATATGTAACCAGAAACGATTACATCAAAATTCATTAATGGGAAAGTTAAGGATCACCTATCATGCTCATTAAAGAAGATATAAAGAAGATATCTCCAAGGTTGAACTTCAGAATCTTCTGAAAGAGACACCCCTTCTTCTCAGAAGAAAACTCATCATTTGGCTCTTATCAATTTTGTAATGAGGATGATTATCATGGGATTGAAACCTTTTTCTACATGTATGAACCCATGGTCCAAAAGAGGGATCCATAGCAAGTGAATGGTTTGATGGGACTAATAAGACAGAAGCTGCACACACACAAGAGAGAGAGAGAGAGAGATACGGGGCAATCAGGTCAACACAATAGTAAATTAGTAATGCAGTAACTTTTGATGTGGTTGTTCCTGGCCTCACATGACTAATGAAAATCACTTCAATGCAAAAAACATTGCACCATTAGTTCATTACTTCTGAGCACCACAGAACTTGTTCTATCCTCTAACAAGGAAAAGATGGTACTCGAGCAGAGCTAGTATTCAGCTGAAGCCTGAATTTCTACTGAGATTATACTTGGGTATCCTTCCTATTATTAATATTCTCTGCAAGCATCTATCACAAATGTCATGGCACTAACCTCATTGTAAACACAGTGTGGAAAACCACACTAACTTACTTTCCAGTGCCCATGTGCCTTTGTATTTCTGGCTTGGAAGCAAAAGCACACAAGCAAGCTCAAAAGCAGAAGAATGGACAGGTTTCATAACAACCACCACTAACAGACAATAAGACAAAGAGCCATAAAAGCCATAGAACTCTGGTTGATTTTTATTAGAATTATGGGATATCTGGGATTGAACTATTTTCAATCAGAAATCCAGAACCCCAGAGGACATCATTCAATGCAGCAACCTACCATTAAGGGAGATGTTACTTGTGCATAGATCAGCTGATCAGCATCAAACATGTAGAGCTATTCATGATCATAGCTCAGAGAGTAGATGGGCCTTGCCACCCACTAATTTTGTCAAAATTAACAGTCCTGCCTCATTGATGTCAAAATATGTAAAAGTGGCATTAAACTTATTGTCAGAATGGCTACTGGCTTTCTGATGCAGCACAAGGATCCATGTTCACAACAGCGTTCCTGGAGTATAGCTATAGAGCTCTTGGGATCAGCCAGATTGCCAGAGAGCTAAGGCTTGCCACAGTTATTTTAGAACCCAATGGAAGAAGTTATGGAGGTGATTCATGTGCCAGGGTACTATGGGAATGCAGAATTAGTAGCAAATCGTCTGATCTACTGCACTGCTTAAGAGACACCTTATGGGTTGTTTATGTTTTTATGCTCTTAGAGATCGACACTGGCTACATGGTAAGGACCCTTTGCAGAGCTCATAACATGGTAGCTTCCCCATGTGTCCCTGACATCTAAAGGGACATTTCTTTGCCTGCTCATAAGAAGGCCTTTTGCTTCCATAGTTTTCTCTTTCCAGGCATTTATTATTTCCCTATATGCGCACTTCTTTTAATTCCAATTTTAGAAGGAAAAACAATCACAGTGTATCTCTATCCTTCATAGTCATTGCTTAATGTAAGTGGGAGTGGGGAGATGAACACAGCTGAAATAGTCGTGGGATTTCAAGAACCAATATTAGAACCTTTAGCATATCAAATAATAACCATGCCGATAGATCACAATCCCAAGATTACAGGAACGAAGAGATAATTAACTAGCATGAAACTGTTATGAGCACCCGCACCACACGGCAGCAGTTGAGGCAGCAGCGCGCACACGACAGGCACCGCACGGCAGCAGCACCATGAGCCGCGCGCA
>NW_010729074.1:6476093-6496458 GCF_000365185.1 Nelumbo nucifera
AAAGAGAGTAAAGGAGAGTTCGGTGATCTCTTGGACAAATCACCCCTGAGATAGTCAAAATAGGGCCTGTATGCAAGGCCAAGGGCAAGGAAAGATCTGAGGTTCTGCGGTGGAGCGACCCGTGACGCGATCCTACGCTCGGGCCCATAACAGAAACACGAGATGCCAACAAGTAGTTGAAAATCCAACCAAGTGTGAATTTAGAAAAAATAAACAGGATCTGCACTTAAATTCCAGAAAAAGTTGCTAACAATCAAAAAAGGAGTTCGCATCATGTCTAAGAGTTTAATGTTCAGCTTTCTCTTCTTTCATGTCCCCTACCTCTAGTTCCAACAGATTGACAGACAGGCAGCATAGTGAAACAGTGCAGACTTAGATATTCCATTACACAGGCAGAATAAAAGTTATGGAGCAACTCCCATACTTCCAGGACAGGATTGTAGAAACAACAGACAAAACAGGAACTGCTTTAATTATAGTAATAATAATATTCATGAATGCAAAGTAAATATAGAAGAACAAGTATAAATTAGAGTAGTTTCAGACAAGACCCCAGAACAGATAAAAAGAAACCAAAAAATGAGCACTGGAAGCCCTTTAATAAACATAGAACATGATATCAGAAAAAACAACAAAGAGACAAGGCAAGGTCTTACATTTAGAACTGAAGAACCCGAAATCGGGCACTTCACGGGTCTGTCTTCATCAGACGGCTCGATGGGGTGGTCTATTGGCTTGAACTCGGCAGGGTGGTCTATTGGCTTGAACTCAACAGGGTGATATTCTGTTGGCCTGAACTCAACAGGGTGGTATTCTATAGGCTTGAACTCAACAGGATGGCATTCTGTTGGCTTGAATTCGAGGGGGTATTCCATTGGCTTGAACTCGAATTCGACCTCCATTTCCTGACCTCTCGTACTGGCACCACCGTTGCGGCCCTTCTCTCCAATTTCCTCTCTCAATGGAACTTGGGTTTCTTTTTCGTCCTGAAATAAAATCACAATAAAACCAACAAACAGAAGAAACCTGGGAATTAAATCCAAGAAAACCCACAAAAATCTAAACACTCAGAAATGTTAAGATTGAAAACAAAAATAAGAAAAGGAAGGTAGGCCTTACAAATGCATCTCCACATGAAAAACCCATTGAGGAACAGGCATTAGTTCACCCCAGAAACACAACCACCATCAAGAACTCGAGGGGGGGGGGAGAGAAAGAGAGAGAGAGTAAAACAGAAAAGAAAAGGACAGAGTAAGAGCACATGAAAAGAAGTAGTAGCACTGGTACAAGCCACCAGAGGGGAGAGAGAAACACACACAGACAGCGGTGGTTCTGGTGCTGTGGGATCGGCTATACATGGAAAACGAGAAAAGATTCCCACCATTTTTAACCTTTACCTCTCTCTGCATCTCTGCCTTTTCTCTTTCTTGCTTTAAGCACAGTATTGGTTTCCTTGAAAAACAACAGAAAATGAGACTTTTTCGCTTTTCATGTAATGTATTCAGACATTTCTGAGAGGGAGAGACCAGAAGCAAGAATAGGCTACCCACACCTTCCGCCCTTGCCCGCCTTTACTAGCCGTTGTTGTTCCATTTTTTCAATGTGAAGTTTATGGCGTACACTCCTCCTCCTTATGACGCACGATACGTATGCCTGTCCTTTCTCTTTTCTTGGCCATATCTTCTGTCCTTTGCTACAATCCGTAGATAGGTCTTAGTCCCTAGCTTACAACGTGGCAATGTTGATAGATTTGGGGCCCACACAGCAATTGAGATTACGGATCACGATACAGGCTCAAGTAGATCTGATCCTGATTTGAGGTCCACACAGGATCAGAATCATCAGATCATCAAGATCTTTGTCGTCGTTAATCACTTAATCCTTTGGCGGGACCGGAACCCATTCGGTGTTCGGATCTCGTGCTCTCAAGCTCCAACCATTTGCTAGTTCGTGGGCCCCATAACCCAACATAGTGGGCAATCAATTTAAAACACGTCATACGGACGCGTGAGCCCCACTTAGGAGCTGACGTGGTGTGTTGTGATTGGCTCATTATTATAGACGTCTAGACGATTAGAACTCGGTCTGAACCGGAAGAACCGAGTATTGCCAGATTTGCTCCGCAAAGAAGTATCTTGGTGGGGACGTGGGGTCTAAAAGAAAATCTTCAATCTTGTTAAAGAAAAAGGTGAAAAAGGAAAAGAAAAAGGGAGAAATCCTAGTGGCTACTGGCTAGTGAGATGATATTACCTTTTCTTTATTATATTTAATTATTTATTTTTCTCCAATGTCTGAACCGTGATTACCTTGATGCTATAGTTGTGAAGTTTGTCCGGGTCGGTTCAAAAGAAACCAGCCTGGTCCGTTTACCAGTCAGTGATGGACTGATGGTAATATTCCAAACAAAAAACATTGAGACTATGTTTGTTCGCAATACAAATCGATCTGAACCAGATACAAATTTTATATTTTGGTTTTGTTTGCAATAATGTGATTTGCACCCTTATCTTGCACAAAATTCCTATACAATTTTTTTCTGTATTTTATTATTTTTATTTTTTTCATATGTTGTTCTTTTTCCTATATTTTTTCTGTGTATTTTATTTAAATTTCTATGGTATTTTTTATTATATTATATATAAGTATTTTTTTTGTTTTATTTATTTATTTATGATGTCACGGGTCAAATCGCTTGACCCAGACAGTTGAACTGACGAACTGGAAAACGGTGCCCTGACCGGTTCGGTTTGAAAAACCATGCCAAAAGAACATAACCGGTTGGTTGGATTCTTCAACCTATAGTAAGAATCATCAAACAATTGGCTTAACAATCAGGACGGGTCTGAGTCTCACAACACTAGGAATTAGAATTCAAGTGAATGTGTTTGATGAGCTACAGAGCTAGCTATATGGGAACCGGGGTAATAGACCCGACCGGTCGAAATGTCAGGTGGAGAATTCCAATTCAAAGAGTCATAAAAGTGTATACTTGTTGCCTTCATTATTACTACTGAAACTCTCTCTCATACACATACATCTAAAGTATTATAACTTACCTGCAATGCAACAAAAGCTGCTCTCAGCTAGAGCATCTTTTACCCAGACCAAACTCCCTTTATCAGTTCGGCATTGCATTTTCACATTAAATTAAACCATGTTAAAAATGGCAGAAAATATCATCTTTTTGTTTTTCTTAATCTTTATAGTTATAGAAAATATCATCAGTTTGATAAATTAATATTCTTATGTTCCCACTGGTTTCGTCTGAACAAGCTCCATTTCATCTTGTTATTTAATCCGGTTTCAGAGCGCAAGAATTTTATATTTGTACTTTGAAAATGAAATTGCAGCCAAAAAAGGAAACAAAACAAAATAACCTGCTAATCTGACCTGATGATTCTGTACAAGGAACATACCACTGCAGGCAGGCATGGAATAAGGATAATGAGAAGATGAGGCAGAGGATTTGTCGAGAGAGAGTTTCTGAGGGTACTGGGACCAATATAATTGGAATTTTTCAAGTGATTTCACAAGTTCAAGTTTATGATGATCAGAACCAACTGGGTTAAAAACTAGCATATATGTGTATCAGTCATGTTGGTTTGAGTATCACATTTTCAATGAAAGGCGTAGGTTGAAGGCTTTTTAATCCACTAAAGTTGCTACAATTAATCATTTAACCCAAGATATAGAGCTTAAGACTTAGATCAATCCCCATTAACCCTTGATCGATACACCTAAATATTCTACGTATAACTCTTTTGGTTATTCATCTTCCTCTACCATTTACTCACTGTAATATTTTTCTTCAGTTTTTAATCTCGGTTCTAATTAATTAAAGCATGTTCCATTACTTCGTAATCCATCTTTAGTCTTCCTGTTCCTAATAAAATCAACCTTTCTCGGGGTTGATATGAGAACAAATTAAAGGAGGTCTTAGATCTGACTGATAAGATCATAAGAGTGGGGAATAGTAGATCTAATTAACTAACAAGATCTGAAAAAAATAAAATAAAAGATTTGAACCAGGAGGCCTGAAAAGATATGCCATTTATAAGATTTTATTCAACTTTCTAAAATTTCTGATTTAAGAGGATGATTCAAAACCTTGGATAGATTTGAGTATAATAGAAAAACTGATATAAAGAAACCAAACTTTTTGAGAAATTTAACGAGATTGGATGATAAGCTATAAGCCAAATTAATAAATTAAATGAACCCACAGGCAACAATAAAATGAAAGAGAAAAAAAAATTATGGTTTTTTTTTGTTACTTGAAGTAAATATATTGTGAATAGGATTGACTAAAGATGTCAAATGGTTGATGAAGATGCCATATGTCAAGATACTAAGAATCTTCTGAGATGATGGTGATGCTCTAATTAATTAAGTGTTCCATCAGTTTTGTGTGGAATCCACGGGGTCACAGCGTTGCCAAGTGACTAGTCACCTAAATTTTACACAAAAAACAATGAAAAAAAAAAGGGAAAATGAGGGAAGATGGGGTAAGGATGATTTTAAAATACATTTAATTTTAACATAAGAAGACATGTTTTTTGCACAAAATCATCTAAAATGATTCCAAAACTAGACCAAGTAAGAATTACAGTACGATCGATGCGGAATAGGTTAGTTACTGCATCCGCTTGGAATCGAAATTCTGACCTTTATTAATTCTTGGTTTTTATTTTATTGAAAAGATCAAAATTTTAAAAAAAAAATAATAGGAGAAGTTTCCTAACTACATTATTTAAACTATTTCTTAGATTTTCTCTCTACTTTTGGATGCCATGGGCAAATTAAGAACTAATTTGTTTTCAAACCATCTGGTTTTTATTTGATTTTTGAAACTTACAAACAGGACAAACAATTCACATTGCAAAACACCCCATTATGTTTGTACACCAATATTGTTTTTGTTTTAGAAACCTGGTTTTAAAAACATTAATAATTTTTTAAACAAAACCAATTTCTTCTCAAAACAAAAAGCACAGTTAATAACACATTTCGTGTTTTAGCTTATGTGGTTAAAAAAAAAAAAACAAAGACATGCATGTTGTAGAACAAAAATCTTTCCATGAATTCAGGGTGGGGAGAGATATACTCAATGACTTCTTTTGAAACCAAAACAACCTTACCATATGAAATATTCTTGAGTAATCTTCAATGTGGCAAAATAGTTTGGAGGTCAAAATGAGTCCAATTCATCTTCTAGTCCTAGGTTCATGCAAAGATTTTGGCTTTGTAGAGGTACTCAATGACGAATACTACGACTATTATTAAAGTAGAAACTAGTACATTGCCAAAATGCGTGTATTGTGAGAAGCCGGTTTCAAAATCTATCTATATATATAGCAAGACAGTCCACATCACCTTGTTTCTCCTTGCTCCATTACCCCAACCCTGCATTCTCTTTGACTCTCTCTACTCTCCCCTTCCCACCACTCCGAATTTGCCATCTTAACACCCTCTCTCTTCATTCCTCTCCCTTCCCATAGGGTTCTCTCTCTCCCCCCACAACTCACGTCTCTCACTTCCTATAACAACCTAGCTTCTCTCCTTAATTAGCTCAATATATGTTTTATCCAAGGTTCAAAGTATCATTACGTATCGGCCCATATCGAACGAGATGTATCGTTCCGGGACCCTTCTGATACACCCCTACAGTGGGTGTATCGGGGGTCTGATCGGTTCAAGGGATGGAGGGATCCTAGACAGGCTCCCATGAACCAGTTTTGAAAAAAAAAATTAAAAAAAAAAGTAAACAAACAAGTATCAAAATGCCTGATACGCCCCTACCAGCGTATCGGGTGTATCAATATTTTTAACCTTGGTTTTATCCTCTCCTTTACTTATATCTCTAATTCACCTATAGTCTCTCCACTTTCCCATAAAAAATAGGGTCATAGTTTATTAAGATTTGGCTTTCCAAATCAAACAATATTTATATCTATAGACGTTATTTCAAGCAAATTAAAGAGAGGGGAATAAGGGGAATTTGATGTTTCCAATATATCCATGGGATCTTCCATTATTGTTAAATAATCCATTAGTTATGAAAATTATTAAAAATTTATGGAAAATATTCTACCAAAAATTATGAAATAATTATTTCAGAAATAACCCTTTATTTAAAAAATATTAAATAATTTACCAAAAATTCATAAACAATCCATTATTTAATAATTTTTTGTTATTAATAATTTTTCATTAAATTTTTACAATAATAATTTATTGATAAAAGAAATTACTAATTAGCATAATTTACTAATTTCTACAAAATCAATAATTATAGTTAATAATTATCAAATAATTTAGGGAAACTCTTTAACTAATAATCCATTTTTATTATTCAAATAAATCATTATTAAAAAATTAGAAAAATTAAATTAGGAAATTAATTTATCATAAATTATTTCATAATTATTAAATAATTTAGGAAAATTATTAAGCCTATCCACACCGATCTAGACCACTTGGCTGACTTTGATAATACTTGGTTTTACATTAATTAACAACAAATGGTTTACTTTTAATTAAAAATAATGTAATTTAACATAATTACATTAATTTACTATAATTACATTTACTTTGATTAATAGTAAATAATTTACATTAATTTATTGTTATTATAAATAATTAATTTAGTATATATTACTACTAACCAATAGCAATTTCAATAATCTTTTGAAAATGATCATAAAATATTGTAATTTATTATTATTTAATGTACTACTAGTTAATTAGTTATAGAAAATTATTAGAATTGTAGGGATGGTAATTTTCCTTGTAAAACTGGTTAAGTTTTCTCAAATCTTAAACAGGGATGAGGTAGAGATGGGGTGGGGGCAAGGAAAATATTTTTGTCCCAAATTAGGGATGGGGTTTACATATAATTCCCCAAACCCGATGGTAAATTAGTAAAATATCTATAGATTTAAAATTGATTTTTAAAATATCTCTAAGTTTTCTTCATATTCTTATAATCCTATGCTCCCATAAATTTGTTTCTAAAATACCCCCAAATTGTCATAATCCAATTTCTAAAATACCCCCAAATTCCCATATCTTATTTCTAAAATATCCATAAATTAGATATTTTTTTAGGTGGTTGCCTCAAGATTGGGAAATTTTGGGGATTCCCCATCCATGACAAGGAATGGGTGCATCGCCCTAAACCTGCCCCGCCACTGGGGTCGGGGCAGGGATGGAGTAGAATGTCTTGACTTACAGGTGAGGGACAAGGAGGGATGCCCATCCTGTGCATCGCACGGGCCCCTACTAGTATGACAATATATCGTTGCATTTCGATCAATATGTACTCATGTTCAAGATCACCGATAATCTAATGAATACAAAAGATTAATTTAGGACAAGTAACCATATTCAATGGTTAATACCCTTCCTAGAGATGCCCTAGTTCAAAGCTTTAAACCTAAAACAATTTCTACTATGTGTATTGCCCCTTTGAATCATAAATTGTGCAATACACAAAAATTATGTATTGTGCATATAAATACTTTGAACCTTGGCTAAAAGACCTTACCACTTATCCTAGATAAGCTTTACATAATGTTCAAATTTTAAATTAAAAACTAAAACAAAGAGAATTATTATTAATTGAATAAAACTCTAATCTAAGGTGAGATAATACATTGCCGGCCACTACGGTAAGTACTATATAATGTTGATACTTTCATTGGCTTCAACCATGCACCATGCATTTATTTTATGGGTAATAGATAGGAAACAAAAGGGCCTCCAAGTGGGGGCTATAGCCATCTCCCAAGTCCACTAGTTAAATGTACATAGAGTTATCTATACTATATATAAAAGTGGGAATGTAGTGTGAAACTTTTTTTGGACTAAAAATACCCTCTATTTCTTTGCTTGAGAAAGAGTATAAAAGTCATTTACTATAGCTTTAATGGCTATTATAATGGTCATATTTGTGTATTTAATCTATCTCTAATTGTAAGGGTTGAAAATGTAAATTCAAGTATTACTTTCCACCTTATTTAATCCCTTCTCATTAAGTCTTATACATGAAGGTATTAATTCCCATTTTCTCTTATTAAATCCTATATTTAAGTTATTTTTCACCAATAAATGGTACTAGTTAAATCTATGTCAGTATTTCTAATAATATAAACTCATATAATTTAAAATTGGTTAAAAAACAAAAAAAAAAATCTCTATCCAAGTGATGGCTAAGCAATTCAGCCATTTGAATCAAATTGATAAACCTATGAAGTCATAGCTAGGTAATAAAATTTTTAAAATAAAAATAAATATAGAAAATTACAAAAATTAGATTTTTATGATACTTTTATTAATAAAATTAAAAAAATAACTGTAATAAAAATAATTAATTTTATTGGTAATGAAAATGAAATACATACTTTAGAACTGACCAAAAATGAAATTATTTTATTATTTGGCAAAGATCAATAGTTCAACTTTTGGGTCAAATGTATTAACATTTAATGTCATAAATAAATAATAAAAATTAATAAAATACAAAAATGAAAAAAAAAACATAAATGTTGCAAAAAAAATTAAGGCACATGTATAATATTAATTAATTATCATATTAAACAAAAAGTAAGCGTGATATATCAGAATTATTTTTATACAGAAATATAAAAAAATATAAAAAAAATTGAACACATCTATAATTCTATATTTACACTACTATTAAAAATATAAATAAGATTGTGGAACTTTCTTTTGATTAAAATCAATGTGTTAAAAACCGACCCAAAAATGGAACCGCTTTGGCTTCCAGTTTTCGAGTCAACGGTTTAACCATCTTTACAACACCGCTTGTCCTCTTCTTGCATCTCTCTAAATCTCTCTCAAATCTCAAATGATTTGATTCACTGGTGTATCTCAAATTTTAATATAAGATCGGTGTTTGATCTCTCATCTATTGCATCAAATTTTCATTTTCTTCCTTTGAGTTGCAATTTTTTGTTGTTATAACTTAAAGAATCACATAAATGAGAAAACTCAAAATCAAAATGAAATAACTAAAAGCCCTAACTAATTTTGGTCATTGGCAATAATGAACAAGATTTGAGATATGAAAGTTTTTTATCATTTTTTTCTAATTCCTATTTTTAAAATAAATAAAAAATTGGAATTAGTTTGAAAGCAACCCAAGAACCGTTAATCGGATCAAACATTTTTAACGGTAAAACTGTCTGGATCAGCAATTCTCTAACCATTTCAATGGTTTTTTTTGTAAAATAGCGGTTCAGGGCCAAAATGGAATTGATGACCTAACCAATTCCGGGGCCAAAACGGTTTGATTGTCCAATCTGATCCGATTTTTAAAACATTGACTAAAATACTCATTTTTCGAATTTAGTATCTATGTAATTAAGGTTTAAATTGTAAGTTGAACTACTACTTTTTACCTCATTCAATTCCCTCTATTTAAATCTTATATTTTTTTGATAAATGGACAAAAGAAAAAAAAAGTTTTATATCTATACTATATATAAAAGTTTCGATGTAGAGTGGAAGTTTTTTTGGAATAAAATTACCCTTTATTTCTTTATTTTATAAAGGGTATGAAAGTTATTTTATTACAACTTTAATGCCAATTTTTATGTACTAAAATGTCCATAATTGTCTATTTATTATATATCTATTTGTAGTGATTAAAAATGTAACTTCAATTATTGTTTTTCCCCTTATTTAATCCCCTTTCATTAAGTCCTATACTTAAAGGTATTAACTCCCATTTTCTCTTATTAAATCCTATATTTAAGTTATTTTTTACCAATAAATGATACTAATTAAATCTATGTCAATATTTTTAATAATATAAATCCAAATATTTTAAAACTGGCTAAAAACTATGAAGTCATAGTTAGTTAATAAAATTTTTAAAATAGAAATAAATATAAAAAACTACAAAAATATAGAAAAAATTAGACACGTTTAAGATACTTTTATTAGTCAAATTAAAAAAATAAGTGTAATAAAAAGAATTATTTTTATCGATAATGAAAATGAAATACATACTTTAGAATTGACCAAAAATGAAATTATTTAACTATTTGGCAAAGATCAATAGTTCAACTTTTAGGTCAAATGTATTAACATTTAATGTCATAAATAAATATTAGAAATTAATAAAATACAAAAATACAAAAATGAAAAAAAAACATAAATGTTGCAAAAAAATTAAGGTACATGTATAATATTAATTAAGTATCATAATAAACAAAATGTAAGTGTGACATATTGAAATTATTTTTACACAGAAATATAAAAAAATATATAGAAAAAATGAGCACATCTATAATTCTATATTTACACTACTATTAAAAATATAAATAAGATTGTGGAACTTTTTTTTGACTAAAATACTCATTTTTTAATTTAGTCTCTATTTAATTGTGAGGTTTAAATTGTAAATTGAACTACTACTTTTTCACCTCATTCAATTCTCTCTATTTAAATCTTACATTTTTTTTTGATAAATGAACAAAGAAACCCCAAAAATAAAATATTATAAAAAGAAAAAATCTAAATAGAGATACTTGAAACTTGAAACTCGATTTGATTACCACATATTTAGATGAGGTGTTTATGTAATCAGATTTGGATTTTGCAACATGCATCCGATTAATATTAAAAAATAAAAAACATATAAGAACAAAAAATAAAAATACATATTTATAAACATTTTTTGATACATTATTAATATCGTTATCATCATCTAAAATTACCATGTGCAAAACATATACACACTTACTAGTAATTCCAAAAAGAGCTAGAGAAATCTAAGTTATCTAACTTTCAAATTACACCTAATTTTGCCAAGAAATCTACAAACTCCAATTTGTTAATTTGGTATATTTATTTTTCTATTCCCTTCCCCTCTCTCTCTCTCTTAATTTATTTTCCATTACCCCACTTTTAGGGTTATAATCAGGTTCACTGCAGATATTAGTTTTGGGTTCACTACAGATTGATTGTACTATTTATTGCCTTTACTATAATTATCATTCTCATTAGAATTTCATATTTTTGAATTAAAAAAAAAAACATGATTGATTGTACTATTTATTGCCTTCACTATAATTATCATTTTCATTAGAATTTCAACAAAAAACTATTTGCACGGCGTACAAATGAAACCTCCATTCCTACCCCAATTCTGGTTTGAAGTTGAAGGTCTATTTCTAGGATTAGGATGCATGTCTATATATTGAATTATAGATTTGCAATAAATTGCATAGAACTGTTATTTGTGAGTCGTACAAATAATTCTTTGTTGAGATCTTCATAAGAATAATTATAGCAAAGACAATAAGTAGAGCCATCATCAATTGTGAACCTCTTTTGGTTAATCCGAGAAGATTAAGGGCCCACACAAAAGGGGGAGGGTGGTCCCCACAAATGTGATGTGATTATCTAACTAAGGTTTCATGGTACGTAAGAATAATCCAGAGAAAACTAACCTTGATGCCCTAAATGAGATAAGTAATATCCAGTTATTTTCTCTCAAAATGTTGTGTGGTTGTATTTGTATTGGGTCTCCATTGCTAGTTTTGTGCCATTCTTGGTCTATTTCTTTGCACTACTTTGTAGGCAGTCATGAAATGGGCCTACCTGCAGTCCACATTCAAATTTTATTTCAATACCCCATTTTTTAGTACTGTGCATTTCAGTCAAAATCTTTCTTATGTTATCAATTATAGTAGCTTTTCTTTTCTTTTTCTTTTTTTTTTTGTTAAAGCGTATTTCATGAATGCGTTTCCAGCCCTTTCTGCTACATGGGCTGGGCCCAAATTCTTGTTTTCGATATATTATTGGTACATGCGTTTCCAGTCCTTATCTATTGTTATCTCTTGCAGTCTTGATGTACTAGCAACTTCTTTGTTGGTAACCTATTGGTGGCATACAATTAAAGTTCAAAATATTGATACACTACAATATTCCGGGAGGAATGTCTCTCAATATTTTGAATCTTGTGTTTTTTAATTTTTATTTTTTCATAATTCATAAAGTAACTATTTTTATGTTTAATTATTAAAAAGGGTTTCTTACAAATGCTTTACAATAGGCATATCAGTAAGTAAAATATATTTTTTGGTCTATTTGGTAAACAAAATATATGATACGATACCTTTTTAAACCTTGCATATTGATTTTTTTGGGAGAATGACGATCCAGCCTAGGGTTAGAATTTCTAGATCCAAAATACAGTTGGGGTTGGTGCTACCTCAGAATTGATGCCAATTCACAGGGGGGCATTAATATATAAAATTGGGGTTTTTGACATTTTGAATGTTTATAGCTCTGCAGTGGAAATCAGAAATCTGCATCTGTTTGTACTTCTCTGACCTTTTTCCCTTAATCTCATCCTCTAATTGCTCCTTGTTTATGCAGTCATAAACCGACTTTACAGTAAATTACCAATTCAGGTTAATTTCTCATATCAGCTTTAATGTCCTCCCTTGCACTGTTGCATCTTATATGATTTGAATTCTTATCTCTTCAATGATGTTTGCCGGTACCATTTGTTGAATTTTATCTACTTTCCATTTCTTCCACAAGTAATAAAGATCTTCCACTACTTTCTATCATCATTCAAGCCTTATCTCAAATATATGGGGTTAGCCACATGAATCCTATTTCGAATAAGATCCTCCACTTGGTGTTCACATTTTGATTTATCCCGTCTTTTTCAAGTAGTCTCTCTCTTTTATTATGGTGTTATATATTTGCCCATATGTCCATCCAAATTTTATTTATTTTTTTCCGTCACAAATTAACCCTCCTCGCTATGCCTTGCAATGATGCAAACCATACTCCACTTAACTAGGCTAAGGGTTTTCTTTCTTGCTTTTCACTCCATAGAAAATCCCCTTTAACCTCTATCTTTTCTTTTTTCATTTTTTAATACCTCTATCCAATTCTTATAAAATGTCCTTAGGAAATTTAAATGTGTTTACAAAAATTATGGCATGAATTTAAGGGGTGCAAGCTAATCTATACTATATATAAAAGTGTGGATGCAAAGTGAAAATTTTTTTGGACTAAAATTACCCTCTATTTCTTTGTTTGAAAAAGGATATAAAAATCATTTTATTACAGCTTTAATGGCTATTAAAATACCCATATTTGTCTATTTAGTCCATCTCTAATTGTAAGGGTTGAAAATGTAACTTCAAGTATTACTTTCCACCTGATTTAATCCCCTCTCTATAAATCTTATACTTAAGGTATTAACTCCCATTTTATCTTATTAAACCCTATATTTATGTTATTTTTCGCTAATAAATTCTACTAATTAGATCTATGTTAATATTTTTAACAATATAAACACGTATATTTTAAAATTGACTAAAAAACAAAATCATTATTTATCAAAGTGGTGGTTAATTCAACCATACAAATCAAATTGATCAATCTATAAAGTCATAGTTAGGTAATAAATTTTTTAAAATAAAAATAAATATAAAAATTACAAAAAATATAGAAAAATCTAGACACATTTATGATGTTTTTGTTAATCAAATTAAAAAAAATAAGTGTAATAAACAAGAATTATTTTTATTGATACTGAAAATGAAATGAATAATTTAGAACTCACCAAAGATGAAACTATTTTACTGCTTGACAAAGACCAATAGTTCAACTTTTGGGGATAAATAATAAAAATTAATAAAAATAAAAAAATACATAAATTTTGCAAAAATACATTCAGACACATGTACAATATTATATAATTATCATATTAAACAAAAAGTAAATGTGACATATCAAAATTATTTTTATACACATACTCATTTTTTAATTTGGTCCCTATTTAATTGTGAGGTTTAAATTATAAATTGAGCCACGACTTTTTTCCTCACTCAATTCTCTCTATATAAATTATACATTTCTTTAATAAATGAATAAAAAAGATACACAAAAAATATAAAAACATTATTGTAGGCTTGTCAATGGTACTTGAAACTTCACAACTTGATCCGATTATCATATAGTCTTCTTCTTCTTCTTCTCTCTCTCTCTCTCTCTCTTTGTGTTGGATCTCAGATCTAAGTTCTCCTCTCTGCAACTTTATACTGTGAACCGTTGTCCAGGTCAAATGAATCAACGGTTCAACTACCTGGGTCAGCGGTTTTTTGACGAAGACAATGGTTTTTGACCCAGAAACAGGTTAGGGGTGAAATGGAACTGGTTGCTTGGACGATTTTTGGGCCAAACGGTCTAACCGTCCAGGTCAACGATGGTTCAAAAACATTGGTTTATGTAATCATATTTGCATTTTGCAATATGCATCCAATTTATAATAAAAAATAAAAAATATATATTTATAAAAATTTTTAGATACATCATTACTATCATTATCATCATCTAGAATTGCCACATGCGCACTTACTAGTACTTCAAAAATGCATATAACACCAAGGGGGCGTTCTTTTTTCGTATTTTGAAAGAGGGGAAAGTTGGTCAATGGGATTTTAGTTTCCATTGACTAAGAATCCAATGCTCTTTTTTCATATTTATGTGGAGACCAAGGAAAGTTCATTTTTCGGGTAAATGATACCCATCTCTTAGGAGAGTAAATAACTTTCCCACCTAGGAGCAAAGTTACCAACACTTGAATGAGACAAAAATGCCCCTTTTAATAATGGATTTTTATGGCTAAAATCGTCATTGCCTTATTTACATGACAAATAAAAGAACATGGGTAAATGCACTTGCCTGAGTAAGTATTTCCCAGGAAAAACTTACCCAAATAATTGCATTTACCTGGATAAATAACTTACCGAAAAGCGACCAGGGCCCAAATGGAATGGAAAAACAGGATTCATGTAGCTGACCCTATATAGTTGGGACAAGGGTTAGATGATGATGATCAAACCATGCCATGGTAGGTTGAGTTAAGGTCAACCCTAACCCAATTGGGTTTAGGCAAACCCAACCTAAGTTGCAGCCCCGAGGTATGATGACTAAGGGAGTGTTTGATACAGTGTTGTTACTTTACCAATGTGTTTTGGTTTGATAAATGCAAATTTGTGAGAAAGTGATTTTACCTGAAATGTTTTCAAAACATGAATTGATTAATATAAATTTCTATTTCTGTATATGTAAATGTCCAATTTGATATTTATTATACATGCATTTTTCTATTTGAAATAATATTTATATATATTGTGATTAGACCTATTCATGGGCCAGGCTCGAACTTGGTTTTTGCCAAAAGTTGAATGGGCCTAGCCTGAAGCCCGGCCTATAAACAGGTCTAGTGACAAAACATTTTTCTCATAAACATAATACAACTGTACCAAATGCCCCCCTAATTTTGTGAGAATGGCATGCAGAGCTTTATATCGTGTGCTACTAATCAATAACGAGTGAATACATTAGTGTACTTCTGGTGTATATACAACATTGGTGTATTTCCTGCACAACGATGGGAACCATAGATCCGAGTGCTCTATGTACTCCGTTTCCATCCTCCGAGTGTATTTTAAATATTCTCAACACAATCCATCTTCAGTGTTGTTGCTATTCTCCCTTGGATGATAGGAGTTCATAAATACTTGGTCCTCGTTTGATTTGCAAGAATAGGAGTTTGGAATTGGAATTGGAATGGGTTATTCCGATTTTAATTATTTAGTTGGGTGGAATCCAAATCTCATTCCTTTTTTGTTGGAATGACATTCCCCCATTTGAGGGAATGACCATTCCCTGTTATTCTTTTGGGAATGAAATCTCATTCCTGCTGACTTTAATTTCTATTACTACTCCTGTCTGAACTAAACAGATTATAGGAATAGACTATTCCAATTCCAGTCCAGTATCCTAGAGGATATCGATTCCGATTCCCATTCTGCCTACAAACCAAACGGACCCTTACATCATCATCATCAACTATTAATAGGTATTAAGAGAATACTTTCTAGAATTCTGCGATCCCTTCTTGGTGGATTCCTGGAACACACAATTGCTGACTTCTCATCAATCTTTATTTGAACCAATCCTGCTTGTGACCGTAGAGAATTCAATTCAAATGTTAGGTACCTTAGCATTTCATGGACCCCAAAAGGCATGGGGGAAGTAGATAGATGAGCAAGTGGCAAGCACTTCACAGAGAAGACCCCAAAAGCCAAAACTGAGTGTGACACTTTGATCCACAGAGTAGGACGTAGGGGATTCGGAGTCAGGACTCAGGAGTCTCCACTCTCCACCTAATTTTCCTCCGAATTGCAGGTTCCCTTCCAAGCAAATGAGGCGAACCTCCGCCCCCAACCCAAAATCCCATCAATATCATATCATCATCAGCTGAAGCTCTTCTGCGCTTGACTTTGGAGGTTGGACGATCGGACTAGTGTAGTGGTCAAGTGGGGCGGGCCGCGAGCAGCTTCGCTGGTTGTAGAATTCTTAACATCTCATGATTCTCATTGGACATTCCTGATTTCACCACCAAGCACACCACGTTTGACTCAAGGTCAAATTCTTGAATCAATCATAGCCGTGTGATTCGATCGTTTTTGGTGGGGACCACGTCACGATGAAGGTTCTTTGCTATAACTATTCATCATTGGCTGCAAATTGCAAGTGGGATAAGTTATTAGAACAGCCTACAGATTTCGCGCACAGTCACCAACAGTTTTTCTTAAAATGACTAAAAATAATCATGATCGGGCCCACCACCATTCACCAATCTATAATTATCATCAATTGTACCCGTTGATATCATTATAAGAAAATTAGAATCGTTCGATGTTGCCGAATATACCCTTTCCTTCTGAATCTAATTCAGAGTGAAAAGTTCGAGGAAGTGTACGGCTCTGTCTTTAGCAGAATGGCCCACCTGTCAGTTTTGAAATGATATTACCTCCTTATTGAACTTCGCCTTTAGATTTAGAGCGTTGACCACACATGAACTCTCTCATCTACTTAACAATAGAAGCGTTTTGACGTGTCGATTTTTTATTGGTTTCGAAATTCAGGCTGCAAAATAATTATGAATGTTTCCTATTTTTAAACCCAATAGAAGATGCACACGTAAGGAGCTTCTGTGGACAGCCTTTTGATTGGAATAATTCATTGTGGGTCCCGAGGGTTACAAAATCCAACTCTTGTCACGTGATTATGTATAAAATACGGAAAGACCCGATGCAGAATTCTGAATTCCAGCCCCCCATTATAAACAAGGGGAGGACCGGAGGAAGGTAGACAGACATTTGAAAGCTTGCTTTTATTACAGAAATTGAAAGCAAAGGACCAAGCAAGCTCTTTAGTTCTCTCTCTCTCTCTCTCTGATTTTTAGTTCGTTTTTATTTGAGAGAACAAATGGCGGAGCAGCTGACTGAAGAGCAGATCTCGGAGTTCAAGGAGGCTTTCAGCCTCTTCGACAAGGATGGCGATGGTAGGCTTTCGCTCCCTCTGTTTATTTCTTTGTTCCTGAACTTCATGGAGCTTTGGTATTTTGTTTCTCATGTTAAAACCCTAGAATTTTGGCTGAAGTAGCTTGTCAGGGTTTGGAGCTTTCAACTGTGTAGAATAGAACGAAAAGTTTTGATCGTTGGAATCATTTTCAGACACTGGTTTGGTATGGAAATGCCAGTCGATTTTATCTATACGAACCTTGATTGTGTTTCGATTTTTTTTTTTTTGTGTATATCCTTCTGCTCTCTATGCGTTTTCTTTTGAATAGATTGTTCTCATGACTTTTGAAGATCAGAGGCTGAAGATTGTTTTCGTTTTATATTCCATGTTTTTGTTACTCGCTGCTATTAAACAATTACTTGGAGAGTTAAAACCTCAATCTTTCTTTTCTGTTCTTATTTTGTTTTTCTTACTGTATTTCTTTCTCGAACTGTGATTCTTTTCTTTTTATTTTTTGGGTTTTCTAATATTGCATGAAGGATCCCATGCTCTTTTTCTTAGTTATTGGTGTTGCTTAAAGGCTCCCAATCTTTTTTTTTCCTTGTAATAAATGTTTCAAGAACATGCTGACCTTATCTGCATAAAAAATTTAAAGAAAATTCTTAAGTATTGATTGACACCTTTTGTTTTTGTCTTGTATTTTAACCTTTTCAGAAGCTATCTGCTAAGATTCTCAAATTGCATATATGGTTTGTTTGCGAGGGATCTCGTATGGATTTCTGCGGTAACTGCGGAAACGTATTTGTATACCCTAGTTTGGTTGAGCTGGAAAAACATTAATGTCATGAATGTGATGTAAAAAAACTGAAGTTATACTATGTGATTGTACAAAATTTGTTGTTTCTTGTTATCACTCACTCTCCCTGCTAAGAAAGTTCAGGTCATCAACGTAGCGTATAACTTGAATTCATCTTGAAATTGTCAAATGTGTTCTAGTGTGTTAGGTTTTGATGCTGCCTTCTGGGTGTTTAATTTTGATTCAACCTTTCCATTCAATTGCTTCAGTTAATCCAGAAAGTAGTTTTAGCATCTTAGATATCCATGTTGCCTATTCATTGACAGAGGATATTTCTAGTTTCTTTGTCTATTACTACATTTAGAGGTTCCCCTAATGACAATATCCACATGATTCTATATAAAATATAAATGTTTATAAGAAATTCAGGTGTGCAAGGCTAAGCCCAACAATAAATTGAATTCAATATGGTCAATGCCATTTGCTTCTATACTTGAGTACTTGACCATCATATGGTTTTGCATTCTCATATGCCTGATTTGCTTGACTGTGAATCGGGCTGAGAGTTTCATGCTCCACACATGTATCGGATGAGTGAATATTCTAGAGTCATGAAATGCACTTGTTGAAGATGAAATTTACAGGTTTGCCTCATGACAATATCCATGTAATTCTATGTAATAAATGTTTCTAAGAAATTCAGGCCTACAAGGCTAAGTCCAACAAGTGTGTTGAATTCCATATGCTTAATCCTATTTGCTTCTATACTTGACCATCATATGGTTTTGCATTTTTCATGTGCCTGATCTTCTTGACCATGAAACAGGATGAGATTTTCATATTTTGCATAATTGCATGTGTATTTAATCATTCGATGTTCTAGAGTCATGAAATGCACTTATTGGATATGATATCCTTGTAAATGTACAAAGAAACTGAAAATTATTATTACCTCTGCCATAAAATTCCCCTAGTTCTTAACTTCTATATTCTAATATATGCTTGATAATCTGTTTACACGTTTTTTAGACCTTATTGAGGGGGTGATGCAAGATCAAACAAGTCAAAATTGGATTTTTTTTTGGATAGTTGGGACACATTTTGGTCATTTTACATTTCAATTTTGGGGTCTGGTCTAGTATAGTGGTTTTTCTAGTCATAATTTAGTTGTGTTCAAAATTTCATAGTCATTGGTTAAGTAGTTTTAAAGTTTTTGAGTTTCTTTGAGTCAAAGTTTGATAGTGGCAACTTTGTAATTTCTGTTTCTGTTAGTTCTAGTAGGATTTGCCACTGTTACAGTATTGTTTTGAGTACCATATGTATATATGTGTGTGTGTGTGGTAAAATGACATTGGCGTAAACGCTTCTGCATAGTTATTCTTATTATGGTTAATGATTCTCATAATCCAGAGTGATTGATTCTTGGTTCCTATTTAGTGGTTTGGCTTTCCTCCCTTCTTCCTCTCAATCTTCTTTCTAATTCTGCAATCAGAGATTACCACTGTCAATAAACCTCAAATAATGTTGTTCTCATCTTTCATCTTACAAAAAATTGTCCACAAATACTAGTTTTTTGGATTTTGGTAATTTCTCTTATGAAGGGAACTTTTTATCCTTTTGTTGAAAACCTCTTATAATGGTTTAAATTGAATCACCCCATAGAATCCTTCATCTTAAACACCGCTAGAAAGATTTCATAAAAAATCCATTCCTAAACTTAAGTGTCATTTGGTAACACTGAATAGACCTTCAAACACAGGATAAATTGCTTTCTAGAGGTTTGGAGGTCATTTGGTGCTACCTCGGAAAAAATGCTTCTGAGCATTGATCTGAAACGTTCAGTGGTCTTGCTACCTCCAAGCACATTCGGAAGTAGTGAACAAAATTTCTTGGACGCGTTTATCTGTTATGGGCCCGAGCGTAGGATCTCGTTACGGGTCGGTCCACGGGGAGAACCTCTTGCTTCTCCTTGCCCCTCCCTTTGCGTGCAGACCCTATCGTGGCAACCTAAGGGGTGATTTGTCCAAGAGATCACCCTAACTCTCCTCAACTCTTCTCTTGACTGAAATTCTTGGATCCCTTTATTCAATAATAGTGGCTCCTTAAATAGGAGATTACAAGAGTCCTGCTCTTAGGGAGACTCCTTGCTGAATAGGGAGACCTCCAACTCTATCTTGATAAGATAAGACTGATAAG
>NW_010729074.1:6496488-6513367 GCF_000365185.1 Nelumbo nucifera
AATGGATAAGACTGTTGCTGCCGAATTGGATAGGATGAGAACACCGGATCATTGCTGCTGCTGCTCCCAATACGCGTCCACATCATTATCTCCCATTAATATAATTATTTCCCAAAATTACCTCAAACACCAAAACCTAAAATCATCTTGTATTCTCTTTGCTTTCCTCTTTCACACTCAACCTTCTCCGGTGGTAGCGACATTCACAGTCTGTAACTTGGAAGCTTTTCTCTCATTCAATCTCTAGCATACCGATGCATTAGGAATGGATTCTGGCTACTGGCAGGTGTCTTTTTTTTTATGATTTTATCACTTTCCTTTAATCTTGTGTTGCTTATCTCTCTTCCTCTGGTATTCGTATTCCTCAACTGTACTGCTATTGTTTAGCAGCTCAATGTAAGTTTAAGCCCTTCTGAACTGGCTCTCAGGTGGGTGGGTGATCAAGAAACACTCTTTGGATTTTTCTTTTTTATCATTTTCCAATCTTGGCTTTTGAGCAAAGAGTGTATGAATTGAACATCTTTTTTGTGTTCATACATGGGGTGCTGGTTCTTGAGCTAGAGCTCCAATAAAATCTATTGCACAAGAGCTTGGATCAGCAATTTATCAAGCAATTGTTAGGCATATAGAGAACCTCGTCAGCTCAAACTTATTCATGTGTAATGGAATGATCCAATTCTTAATTTAATTATCAGGATTTTTTTTGATAAAATCATGATCAATCTTCTGAAAATTTATATGCAATTTTTTTCCTATTCATGTTTAATTTCATATACCACAAACAGTATATGCACTCTTTCCAATTTTTCTATGATCCTAGAATGGTTTTCATGATGTATTGTTTATGAAGCCTGAATTGTAATTGTAGCAACTTGTTCCATGCTGTACTTTCCTATTCTTCATACTCAATTACTCCTCAACATAGGTAAAAAAGCCAACTTGATATAAATTTATATATATGAACCCTCTAAAGTTGTTGATATACAAATTTCTTTAATTTACATTTTTATTTCATCTAATTGTTTTTATCAATATTTTTAAGTTTTTACTTATTTTTACAATATTATTTTGTTACATTATTCATTAATATTTTTATTATTTTTTAATTTTTATTTTATGATTTCTTAATATTTTATAAATTTTTCTATAATATTCTAGTATTTTAATGATTTTTATATATTGTTATTTAAACAACAATTTGGGGGTAAATTTGTAAAATACACATTTCAGACATCACAACATTGTGGAAAATCAGTAATTCTCAACAATTTGGCAAGCTCTCCAATCCCAATAAAACCCTTTCTTTAGTCCTGAAATCATTGCTAAACATTTCTTAGCCCATTCTTTCCCTCTTATTGTCATCCTTGACTTATCTCTGTCCTACATTAATTGGTATCAGAGTAACTGATCCTACATTAAGGGGCTACTTTTTTTTTTTTAATAATAAACCTCTACTTTGTTATTTGTTGGTCTGAGTTGTCTTGGCCTTCTTGTAATGGTCCCATATCAGAATCTTGGGGTGACATGCCAAAAATTTCTCAGTTTATTGCAGGTTAATGAATGTTATTTATGCACTGTATTTTGTTTTGATGATAAAATAAACATTGAAACTGCTTCAGGTTATAAATGATAAAAATAAGGCAATCTGATTGATGTTTCATGATGATATTTTCGGTTATCAAAAGACAAGTTTACCCTGACAGAACTATGGACTTTTGCAACATGAGAATTCTATGAGTGATGATTTTTCAAGTTATACACACGCCATTTTATTGGCAATGTTTACTATCAATATTCTTTTCTTGCTGACATGCAATTTTCTTTTCTTTCCTTTTCTTTCTTTCTTTTTTTTTTTATAGGATGCATCACCACCAAGGAATTGGGTACAGTTATGAGGTCTCTGGGCCAAAATCCAACAGAAGCTGAACTCCAGGATATGATCAATGAGGTTGATGCTGATCAAAATGGGACAATTGATTTTCCTGAGTTCCTCAATTTGATGGCACGGAAGATGAAGGTGAGTCTAATTTCAGTGCACCATGTCTAAAATATTGGGGCGAAACTATAATCATCCATCATTGCGTGGAACTTGTGATTTTAGACATTTAACTACTGCTTTACTACTTTGAGACATTATCCTACCGGTTTGCTATCTTGATATCCTAGGAATGCAGCTTCAGCTCATAGTGGTGCAACTTCACAACTTTTTTCCTGAGCCAATCTGGTAACTGCTTTGGCAAGTTCCTACTTTCTTTTCTCTTGATCCATTTTGTTTCCCTCCTCGAAACTATGCCAGCCTTTGGTCCTCCGAAGCATAATTTTTTTTTCTATAAGTCTATGGAGCTGTTGAAGCTGCAGACTAGATCCTAACTCCAAATTCATTCTTTCTTTTCTTTGATCCATTTTCTTTCCCTCCTGGAAACTATACCAGCCTCTGGTCTCCCAAATACTAAAATGTTTTCTTTAATTCTATGGAGCTTTTGATGCTGCAGACTTGATCCTAAGTCCTAACTCCAAATTTGTCACATGTTTTGGTGAAAAATATCTCCTGTATAACTGTGCAAGTACTTGGTTTTGGGCATTAAATTTGGATTTTAGCAGAAGTTTGTTGTGCCTTTGTCTGGATATTACTAACATCCTACCATGCAGAGTGTATTTCTACATGGATGCATTAAAATTTGGCCTTTTGCATATCTGAGTAGTTTTTTATTTCCACTTTTAAGTCTGTGATATAATTCTATGTTGTCATCGTTACATGTCCTTGTCAATTTGGATAAATGTTTAATGATAAAATGTTACTGCTAGAAAAAGTCATTGGTAGACATTTTACATGAACATTATGTTAATTTCTCTTTCTAGCCAAAAATGGAAAAGGATATCATTTTTATTTATATCGTTCAGTCAAGTCTTAAATGTGACCATGGAGTACTAACACCCTAGCATTTTTATTGAACAAACATTCACATCTGCTGGGATGTTAGAAATAATGCTGATGATCTTAGAGGCATCTTGTTTTATCATGTGTTGTTGCTAGTTATACATTGGTCTATCTAGTATCAGGCCTAGCTGCCTAGTGGAATGGCATTTCAATAATAATTATATCATTTTAGCAGTTTGGCTCAATGTGCTTTTAGATTTGTCTGTGCACTCATTCTTTGCTAATATTCTTCTTTACTTTCAAAGGACACTGATTCTGAGGAGGAACTGAAGGAAGCATTTAAGGTCTTTGACAAGGACCAAAATGGTTTTATCTCTGCTGCTGAGGTAGAGCTTTTTTTTCATTTTTCATTTTTTGGATTAAATTAAAGAACATGCATGGATTGCAGTACGTCTCTGAGCTTTAAACATGCATGAGAGTGATTTCCTATGAAATGGCTGTACGGCCAAATTTAGATGCCAATCTCTTAGAACTCTCGAGAATATCTGAATATGCAGTACCAGTGCTGAAATGAGAACAATACCCCTGAAATCTATTTGGCTTTTCTCTATGATGGCTCCCATGGAATTCCTTGATTATTTCTGTTACTTTGAAATAATCAACAAGGGTGGATATGACCCTCTTTTGCAAATTGAAAATGATTATGAGCCTGAACTCAACAAATAGAAGGATACGTAAGTGAAGAAGTATGGTATCCATTTGCTGTTTCCATCGTAATTTTCAACTTGTTGTGTGGAAAAATCTATCCTTGCAGTCGAAGGTGCCAGTCTGCTGGTAAAGTTTCCAGCTGGTTGTAGCGGAGACCTGGGATAAAGCCCTGCTGCCTTCACCAGGGTTGGTGGGTCTAGGGGTTTGGGGGAGGGCTACCCCCTGAAAAAAATAAAGAAAAATGTATTCTTGTATTATACAACCTTGAGTGATTTTACAGGCTACTGGCTTTTTTAGATTAAACACATTTGCAGTCAACTTCCTAATTCCAAAACAAACCATAGTTTCTCCAGGAGATAACATGCAGCAAAGATATGTTTGATGGATTTGTTGATGCATGTTTATGTGATTGCCCCTTTTAATTGGCATTATTGCATAAAAAGTCTATATTTGCTATTGCTACTGCCAGAAAAAGATAACTCTTCTTTATTTTCTGTGTCTGTGTCTTTGAAATTGAGCAGCTACGGCATGTGATGACCAATCTGGGAGAGAAATTGACAGATGAGGAAGTGGAAGAGATGATTCGTGAAGCAGATATTGATGGTGATGGCCAAGTCAACTATGAGGAATTTGTGAGAATGATGCTGGCCAAGTAAAGTTGGATGGGAAACAAATATAGGGTTCAAGGAAAACAAGGTGATGTTGTAGTAATAGTAATACGGTCTCATTCTTAGATGTTGTTAAAGTCAACTGTTCTTTTCTACCTTAGCTTGTGGTATGGGTTTGTGGACTGAATTTATCTTCCAGTTGAGTGGAGACATTTTCCCTCAAAGACAATGATAGTCCAGTCTGTTGTAGAATGTGCTTGTGGTAACTTATTTAGAGGTTCTTAATGGTTTGCCCTTGTAAAAGTTGATAGTGATCAGAAATTTCATATAAAAGTCAATTCTACTCCTATGGTTAAGTGTTCAAATAACACGAATGCAATGTACAAAACCCAGCACTAGAGACATGCTATGGGAAAGATTTCTTTGTATACAATGGCAGCCTGCAAATCCAGGTGGTTTCTCTCTTAAATATTTCCATGGTTACAAAGTTCATGAGGATTTCTTTTTATAAAGCCCCAAGGCTGATATGACAATTTTTGTTGATTATGAATTAATGCTTGTCATTGTTGTTGATTACTATGATTGACATGAGATATTAATGGCTAGGTTTTTAAAACTGACTCGAACAAGTCAGGGGTCTGGTTCCCGGGTCGAACAGTCTGACGGTTTGGTTTGAATGGCTGGCCCATTCTGACAAATTAAAAAAAAAAATTAAAAAAATGGTCAAAACTGTTGAACGGTTCAAATGGTTCAACCACCTGGGTCAGCGGTTTGTTGATCAAATCAATGTTTTTTTGGCAAAAATCTGGTTTTGGGGAAAAATGAAACCGGTCACCTGACCTGTTCCCAGTTTTTCCAGTCCGACCGTCCGATTCGGTCTGGTTTTGAAAACCATGCTTAATGGTGAACCTGAGGCGGTTCCCCGTTATTTTTTCTTCCTTGTCCTACAGGTTATGTCTGGTGTGGATACTATTGTTTGTATAACCAAACTCAGAGGAACTCAGATTTCCTACCCACTACACATTTCTCAATTGGAGAGTGGGTAGGAAAAGTGAATAGGAAATCCCATTTGAACTCAGACACCAGAACCGCTAATAGGGGTATGATTATTCTTAGCCTGGTCCGCCTAGGCTGCAAATTTTCTTGCCTGGGCCCAAGTTTTTGTGTGCAGGCCCAGCTTGGCCCAAGCCTGCATCAAGCTCGGAAAATTTTGGATTGGGCTTGAACCCAACACTTAAGGCCTGTTTGGCAATATAATATAATATATATTTTAAATATACTAAAAAATAGCATGCATCATACATGGTAATTTTAGATAACATTGATAATCTGAATATCCTTATCAGAACCCATTGAAAAAGATAAGTAATCAAATAATGGTGTGCTGGTGAATTTAATTTTTGTATTTCATTTTATTTTTAATAAAAAATACTTCTTTATCATATTTATTTTTGCTTAATATGATAAATATATAATATTAGAGATGTGTAAAATGCTGTGTTTTCTTTATTTTTTTCTATCTATTTTGAGATTTTATTATATAATTATAACATCATGTGTCTATGACTTGAATGAAAAAGTGATCTTAATTTTGAGCAACTTTAAATTTCTAATCCATTTTCATAATTAATTTTAAAAATAATTGTTTATCACATTTATCTTTGTTTAATATAATAAATGTATAATATCTTAGATATGTTAAAATTTTCTATAAAATTTATTTATTTTATAATTTTTCATATGTCTATCTATTTTTTAATTTTAATTATTTAACTATTGACATCATTGGTTGACGTGTTTTAGAATTTACTTAAGCGATTAGACTGCTTTGGTGTAAGTCAAGTCGGTCGAACTGAGCTTAATATCAACTAAGGCCCAACCTGCACTGAAATCAGTGAACAACAAAATTTGACATAAATGAGTATATAATTGTATATGCATGCAAATATACATGTAGGTGTCTATATATGTATTTATGCATGTACATAGTCAGGGCTGACTTGGACTACTAAAGGGTTAGGTTTGGGCCCAACAAAATAAATAAATAAGAAAGCCCAAACTTTTGAGATAGGTGTAGGCCCAATTCAAGGATCGAAAATCCGAGTCAGCCTATTTAAAATTGCAAGTTGGATTAGTCTGGGCTCAATCTTGCCCAATTTATATCCCTGTGGACCATTGTCCACTAATTAGATGCAAAAATAATTTTCTTTTCTAACTTAGTTTTTGTTTAATATGATGAATAAAAATAATTTCTTATGTATCACGCTTATTTTCGTTTAATATGATGAATATATAATGTTAGAGATGCTCCCAAATGTTTTTTTACAAAAATTCTATATTTTTAATAAGTTTCTGTCTATCTTTTATAAAATTTTTTATTATTTAGGTAACATCATGGGTTGACTCGTTGCCCCAAAAGGTTGAACCATTGACCCACTGCTTGAATGAGAAATTGGTTTCATTTCTAAGTCAATTTAAAAATTTGTATTTCATTTACATCATTAATAAAAGTATTTGTTTATCATACTTATTGTTGTTTAATAAAATAAATATATAATATTAGAGAAGTGCCTAAATTTTTTAACAAAATTTGTAGTTTTTAATATATATATATATATATATTTAATTTTTATTATTTAACTGTGGGACCATTGGTGGACCCATTTAATGTGGATGGTTGAACTACTTAACCACTATCCAAACAAAAGGGTGGTTTATTTTTCATATTGGTTTTGAACACAAGTTCTATATTATTAAAATATTGGATATATATTTAATTAATAGAATTTATTGATGAGAAACAAAGTTAGTTCAAATAAGGTATCTAAGGAGAGAATGGAAATTAACACCTTTGAATGAAGTGGAAAGTAATAGTAATTTAAACGAAAATTGTCTAAAATTCACCATGAGTTTTCAACATTTCCCTTAAACTCACCACAACTTTTCAAAATGTCTAAAACTCACCATGTCAGTAAGTTTTTATTTTCCAAAACTCACATTCTGTTTGTGCACCATTAATGCTTCTTAACAGAGGTGTCTATATCAGCACAAATAATAGTTTTCATGACCAAATTACCCTTGAATGGCAAGTTAGAGGAAAAATGGTCTTCACTTTTCACTTTTCTTGTTTTTCTGCATTTTTAGTATTTTGTTATAATTTCCAATGTTTTTTATAATTTCTGTTTTTTTATACATTTTCTATTTTCTACAATCTATAAATTTTCCTATATTTTTTGTTACTTATTTTTAATTTTTGTGTTTTTTCTACAATTTTTATTTTCTGATTTTTTTTTCAATTTCCATAGTTTCTATAATTTGAAAATAGTTTTTTATTCTGTTTGAAATTTTTATAATTTTTTTATATTTTTTGTAATTTCTATGTTTTTATGTATTTTATATTTGAAAATATTTTTTGATTTTTTTCCTTTTTTTCATGTCTAAATATGAAAATGGTAATATATTAATGCCCGTTAATTTATTTTGTATATATTTTATATTTTCTCTGAAGGTTAAAATGGTAATATATTAACACCCGTTAGTCCGTTTCACGTCAAGTTAGTGACATGGTGAATTTTAGACATTTTGAAAAGTTGTAATGAGTTTAAGAGAAATGCTGAAAACTCATGGTGAGTTTTGGACAATTTCTCTAATTTAAATTATATCTTTTGTTCATACAATTAGAGAGGGACCAAATTCATAAATAGGGGTGTTTTAGTCAAGAAAAGTCTATAATGCTCATTTATTCAATGTACCTTAAATATATGATTTAATGAGATGTAATGCGAGTTAATACCTTAAATATAGGGTTTAATGAGAGGGAATGAAGGGTTACTTCCTTAAATATAGGGTTTAATGAGTGAGTTAATACCTTACATATAGGATTTAATGGGTAGGAATAAAATGAGATTAATAAAATAATTCAAATTATATTTTTTGTCCTCATAATAAGGAGGGACCTAAGCAATGTTGAACTTGAGATAACATTCAATGGTAACACTTACTATTGAATATTGTTCCAAATCTCACATTGCTTAGCTTTGAATGAAAGGCCTTGTCTTCATCTATAAAAGGATAGGTAAACTAAACCAAACCAACAAGGTTCATGCCATTGTGGCTGCTTTTCAAATATATCAATCTATCTAATTGCACATCTTATATATAACATGTAATTTTATTCGTCAAGTCAGGTAGAAGGAGCTTTTCCTTTTTTCAAATATATCTAATTCCATTGCAAGCTTATTTGTCTTTTTCAATGGCACTCGCATTGTTCCTGATGCAAATTAGGTTATGTAAGTGGCTAAAACTCTCTATTTTTTATTTAGAAATTTTTTTTCTTTCTGTCTTCATTCAATTTTTAAAACTCTCTTTGGCAAGGTTTTTAAAAACCACCCGGAAACAGAACCGGTCAGGGGACCGGTTTCCGGTTAAGTGGTTCAATCATCTGGGTCGAACGGTTTGACTCATTATGTTATAAATAAATAAAAAATAAAAAATATATTTATAAATAATAAAAAAGAGCATAAAGTTAAATAAAATACAGAAAATAAACCTATCTAAATACAAAAAATAATCCAGTACAAAATATAAAAATGAAATACAGAAATTTTCTAAAAAAATACAGAGAAAACACAAAAAATTAGAAAAATTCTACAGCTATGGTGCATGTTGAGGATGCTAGGTAGATGGTGTTGGTTTATGGGTGCAATTCAACCAACACAAGAACTTAACTTAACATGGAAACACGTTACCCTGCTCAAGCCAATATTCCTTGATTCAGTTGATTGTATTATTATGAAGAAATAAAATATTAAAAAATAACAAAATTTAAAATTCATGAATGAACAGCCATGGTATCATATTGAGTTTTCAAATAAAAAGGATATGCCGTGGTAGTTAATTGGGACAAATAAAAAGGATCCAAAACAACACAAGGTATGCGACCAAACTCATCGCCGGCTGCCGCAGTCCTTGTCTCCTTGTTGCTATTGCCAACTGCCAACTGCTACTGTCGCAGCATATTACAAACCCCTGCCTGCCGCTGCTCCTTTGTTGCTCCTGTTGATTACAAAAAGAAATCTGCTGTAGATGAAACTCACTGCCGTCATCGGTTGTCGTGATTCACTGTCGATCGCCATTGGTTGTGTCTGCCGCAGGTCGTCTGAGAGGAAGCAACTCAAGGAAGGATTAGAATTAGAACAAAAATGAACTTTCGGTCTAACCTTAATTTGTAAGACTTGGGAATTGGGGGACATGAGTGTCTTTTTTTTTAGTCTAATGAAAATAAATTTTGTAACCCGCGAACCACTGCCCAGGTCGAACGATTTAGTGGTTCGATCACCTGGGTCAGCGGTTTTTTGACCTTTTCAACAGTTATTTTGGTATTAACAATTTACACTATAATCAGACCCGGGGGCTGAACGGTTACCAGTTTTTCGGTCCAGTCGGATTTTGAAAAGCATGCTTTTTTTTGTGCATGTCAGGCTCGTATATGCCACTGTAAAGACGTAAGTGGCTCTAACTTTATTTTTGGTTCAACGTGTTTGATTTAGTTTTTATTCAACACTAACAGTTCATTTTTTAAGTTGTTGTATGTTGTTTGTATTTGGTCCAAAGCTTTTGGTTCTATAGTCTATGTGTTTGGTTCAGATTTTTTTTGGTTGTAAATTTCATTTTCTTTCTACAACTTATTACTTTTTTTAAGTTTTGCAATTCATTTATTAGTTGTGTAATTCATATCTATAGTTCTTATGCATCATTAGAAGACCTTAACTATCAATAAAAAAATTGAGAATTCCATATTGACAAATTGGTTCAGCATAGTTGAACCAAGAATTTTCATTGGGTGTCTTAGACGTTTTCATTAAGGTGGTTGCAACAATGCTGGATGCCTTCATGAGTTAAGTTACTTGTGGCCGGGTTTCATTTAGACTACAACGGGCAAGGTAGAAGACTTAAAAAGGTTTTTATCGGACCCGCATAGTGGACCCATTTAACACATCCTTTGCCATATGGCCTTGACCGATCCATTTAGTTGTACATCCATGACAATAATGAATTATAAATTGGCATCAATGAACTACATCCAAATATCTGGCTAATACCCAACTCTAAACGACCTTACTACTAACGTTTATTTATTGTTGCATCATTGCCATTGCTCCAAAAAATGGTGATACATCAGTGTTACATTGAAAAAATGGTGTTCCAGGAAATACCTGTTTGTTTGGAATTATCTTTTTATAAAAAACGGTGCTCGAAGCCACACTTTAGAAATCGAGAAGGCATGGTTTGGAGCAACGCCGAATTTGACGTTTCCTAGAGTTGCAGTTTGTTGCTGTCAACATGGACATGAGGTGACAGTGACATGGACATGATGTGGCACTGGACAATAGATTAATAGGTACCACTGCTGAAAATATTTCTTGGAGCATTGGTACTAAACAGAAAACAATATTGCTGTTGCTTCAGGAAATGTCCTACCTGGCAGCAACATTTCCAAACAAAAATAGACACTGAATTCTTAGAAAATGGTGCTTCCAACCCACACATCAGTAACACTATTTTATGAGAAATCGGTGTTGTATCTGCAGCATCGATGCCAAACATATACTTATTTGTTATTTGTTTAGTGGGTCTACACAATGGGGGTAGCCTATCCACTATACCCTCAACCATAATAGTAATTTTTTAGAATTTTATGATTTTAAAATTAATAACTGTAACTTTTTATTTTACTAAATTAAATATCTGATAACTTTTTTATTCATTATCAATTAATAAAATTAATCAACTTTTGGATTTTCCCATACATCACACAAGATACCACTAGTTTATATATGTACACTAAAACACGACAGTCTAAAAATTTTCTCTTTTTTTTTGAATTTTTTATTTTTTATTCCATTTCATTTTTGAATCAACTAATGAGATGCTCTCATTCCCGAAAAAAAAAAAAAACCTAAAATCTCTCTCTCTCTCTCTCTCACTTTCTCAATAACCTAAATAATATATCCTCTCCTAAACTTCCTCCCCCACTATCCCCCACTTTCTCCTAAATTATCTATAATTCCTATTTATCTCTAATTTCTATTTATACTCTCCCCCACTTTTTATCTATATCTATCTAAAGAAAATTTGAATTAAAAATATAAAAATTATTTAAATATTCTAACAAAATTATATAATAACTTAAAAATATTTATTAAAAACACAAAATTAATTATAATAGATTTAATAATATTCCTATTATTAATAATTTTATATTTATACAAAATTAATCACGAAATTATGTACTGACAATATAAATTATGATTTTTTGGATTATTCAAATTAAATTTTATTCAAACAATAAAAATTTAACATTAAAAATAAAATATTATTTAAATATCTCAATAAATAAATATCTTAAATAAAAATATTAAAAATAGCTAAATAATTATATAACAAAATGTTTACTATTATATAATAAATTTAAAATAACATAAAATTTTAAATATTTTATATGTTAATTAAATATTTAAATAACTAAACGTTTTAAATAATAATATATTTAACATAACTAGATTTTAAATAGCTAAAATAGGGAGATTTTGTACTAAATTTAAAAAATTTCTTAAAAGTAGAAAAATAGTTATAACATAATATTCAAATTAATAATAATTTAATATTTTACAAAATTAACAAATAAGTTATGTAATAAGAGTAGAAATTATAATTTTTATGAATTATTAAGTTCAATAAATAATTAATATTTTAAAATTTAAATAATGATATTAGTTAAATTACTAAATAATATTGTAAATAAATAATTTCACTTATATCAATTAATAATTTCAGAAAATAAATTTCAAAAGATTAATATTTGTTAATAACAAATTAAAAAACGTAATATATTTTTATTTATACTAAAATTAATATATATATTTTTTATATTTTCAGTAATTATTTATTGTTTTTTGTGATAAATATATTTTTAATAATTTTGTATAAATTTATTTTTGTTTTGTTATTTAATAGAAAATTTTCAATAATTATTGGAGATTGAACTATTTTTTATTTAAAATTTTAATTTTAATTTATTGTACTTGTTATATTTATTGTATTTTTGTTATATTTTATGCATTAATATTTATTATAAGTTAAACTATTTATTAACTAGTTTAATATATTTGTTAGTATTTATTGTATTTCAATTAGTTATTTATTGTATTTTCATTATCAATATATTTTAAATAATTTTGTATTTTTTCTATAAAGTTTCAATAATTATTGGAGATTGAACTATTGTTATTTATTAAAGATTAGACTATTAATTTAGGTGAAATTAGGAGTGTTCATGCATTGGTTCGGCTCAGTTGTAGGCTATTTGACCAACTAAATTGATCTGGTTAGGTTGGGGTGTTGGTCACTCGAAACCGACTTACCAATAGTGAAAATCAGCCAACTTGGGTTGTATTAGTTTGGGTCAATTTTCGGTTTGGTCGATCCGTTCAAAAGATTTAAACTTTAAAAAGTAAATTTAAATTTAAGAAAATATGGTGACATTATTAAGAACATAATTTAAAAATTAAATTTATGATATAAAATATTTTGGACTAAGAAATATGGGAATTCTCCCACTTTTTTGAAAAATTATATTAAAAATATAAAATATTAAGATATATCTATGGTCAGGTCATTTGATTTTGGTCAATTTACATACGACCAAAGTGAAATTGATCCAAACTGGTCGGGTTGGGGAATTATTGAACCAAAGCCGACGGTCCATGTTAGCATGCCTCTCCTTGCTCCAAACCCCCTTCCTAATTTCCTATTTTTTTTGAATTTTTTTATTTTTTTAATTTCACATAATTGCCCATTAAACCATAGGTTAAATTATCTATAACAACCAATAGATAAAGAAAGAGGGATTTGATTTTCCAATGTTTAGCCAAGTGGCACCACTATCCCCCACTTTCTCCTAAGTTATCTCTAATTACTATTTATCTTCTCCCCTACTTTGCCAAGTGGAACCATTATCCCCCACTTTCTCCTAAATTATCTCTAATTCCTATTTATCCTCGCCCCACTTTTTATCTATATCTACCCAAAGAAAGTTTGAATTAACAAATCTAAAATGTATTTCAATATTATAATTAAATTATATAACTTTAAAATATTTATTAAAAACACCAAAATAATTATAATAGATTTAATAAATTTCATTCTTACAGAATTCATGATCACGAAATTATGTACTAACAATATAAATTATAATTTAACAAAAAAATTATTCAAATGATAAAACTTAATATTAAAAAGCAAATTATTATTTAAATATTTTAATAACTAAATATCTTAAGTAACAACATATTAAAAATAGCTAAATAATTATAGGGTAAAATACAAAAACCTCCCTTCCGTCACCTTCCCAGAGCAGTTTCTTCCAAATACCCATTCTACCCTTTTAAGCAACCCGTGTAACTGATAGAACCGAAATTAACTCCCGACTAGATCTAGCAGAAAATCAGCTGGATTGACGAGAATAACCCCCGACATGTAACCGATAGAACCAAAATATTTGAGTGCCTGAGACGCGCTGTTGCCGTATATCGAGCACCCATCCGATAACACCACCAGCTTATCGAACATCCGATACTTGCGAGCCCCTGCAATGTCCAAGAGGCGCAACAGGGGAGGCCTTTGTTGCAGAAGAATGGTACTGGCCTCCCGCTATATATCGGGCACCTATCGTCGTATATCAAGCACCTTTTGATAAATACAAGCGCAACTGGGGAGGCCTCTTTTGATAAATACAGGAGGCCTCTTGCAAGCCCCTGTTGCGGAAGAACGGTATTGGCCTCCCGCTATATATCAGGCACCTACCGTCGTCACCACCGTTCTTTCGCCTCTTGCGAGCCCTTGCAATGTTGCCACGATACGCTGAGCGGTGGTGGAGTTGAGCCCTGACGTAGGTTCATCCAGCAACAACAGACTCAGGTTCATCAGCATCTCTTGCCCGATACTGACCCGCTTGTAGGTGATGCTGCCGGAGAACTTCCCCAGTGCAGGTTAGCGTCTCCAGCACGGTGAGGTGGGGATACAGTACGCTATCTTGTGACACAAACCCGATCTTGGCTTTATAGAGCCGGAGAAGGTCTGCCCATTGTAGGTGATGCTGCCGGAGAACTTCCCCGGAAGCCTACCTACCAAGGCCATCAAGAGCATCGGTTCCTGCTGCTGGATGGGCCGAGCATTGCTAGGAGCTCGCCCGGTCAGACAACCCCAGTAATGATGCAGAAAACCAAATTCCTCTGGACTTCTTCAGCTTTATACTGTAACTCACATCTTTAAACCGCAAAGAATGGATGCATGTACGACGGAATTAAAATTCAAAGATCCATATTTAACTTGAGAGCATGAAGAGCATAAGCTTCATCTGATTACCTTGAGTGTGATAGGGTGCAATGACCCACGTAGTAGTGAGCACTGGCCGCCCATGGCTGTCTGCAGCTGCTCAAGCATCTGATCCTCCAAAGACAGGCTGGCATTACTAGACAAAGAAGGCAGCTCAGAGCGGGGCATGCCCATGATATTGTCTAAGCTGTGGTTCACAGCAAGGACATTATTGTTAGACCCATTAGTTTTGATTCCAAGTTCTTGCTTAGGGGGACGCATCATCTTGTAGTAGTCTAGAGAGAAGGTGACCGAGAAAACAAATTAAATGGGTTTGGAAGACAAAGATGAAGTAAGGTTCCAACCCTTTATATATGCAGATAGACGGAGAGAGAGAAAGACATTTCAGAGGTCGTGGACGTTTCAGTAGGTAGGAGGCCATTGCAAACAGCAGGTAGGAGGCCAAACATCTTTTTTATTTTGAAAAAATGAAGATTTAACAAAAAAAAAAGTAAAAACACTGAAAAAAATTAATCGGGTCGGCGCATGACCTGTCTGACAGTTCGGGCGAAGAAGATGACCTACGCGGGTCAGTGGGACCTGTTTTCGAAAAGCCTGAATACGAAATGACAGGTCCAGCTGATAGGGTCCGTAAAGGGGTAGAATGGGTATTTACAAGAAACTGCTACATCAGTTTAACATTTTCCATCTGAGAAGGTGACGGAAGGGAGGTTTTTGTTGAGTTTTTCAAAAGTTCAAGGGAGGTATTTATTAAAATGAAACTAGAGGGGAGATTTTTATGATTGTCAGAAACTTCAGGGGAGGTTTTTGTATTTTACTAACAAAATATTTAAGATTATGTAATAACTTTAAAACAAATAAAATTAAAATAACGAAAAAATTTAAATATTTAAATAAATATTTTAAATAATAAAATATTTAACATAACTAAATTTGAAATAGCTAAAATAACGAAATTATGTAACTAATTTAAAAAAATTATTTAAGGTATAAAAATTATTATAATAAATTTCAAAAATAAATAATTATATTTTAATAATATTTTACAAAATTATGTAATTATAGTATAAACTATAATTTTATGGATTATTAAATTCAATAAATATTTAATATTTTAATATTTTAAATAATGATATTATTGAAATAATAAAGTAATATTATAAACTAATTTCACTTATATCAATTAATAATTGTAGAAAAAAGATTAAAAAAATTAATATTTTTAATAGTAATTTTAAAATCTGAATCTATATTTATTTTATAGTTATATATATATATTAAAATTATTATTAATATATAGCAAGTCAGTCAATGTCACCTTGCTTCTCCTTGCTCCATTACCCCAACCCAGCATTTTCCTTGACTCTTTCTCCTCTCTCTTCATTACTCTCCCTTCCCATTGGGTTCTCTCTCTCCCCCCACAACTCATGTCTCTCAATTTCTATAACAACCTAACTTCTCTCATTAATTAGCTCAATACATGTTTTATCCTTTCCTTCACTTCTATCTCTAATTCCCCTTCATTCTCTCTACTTTCCCATAAAAATAGGGCCATAATTTATTAAGATTTGGTTTCGAATTCAAACAATATTTATATCTATAGACGTGAATTCAAGCAAAGAGAAGGGAATAAGGGGAATTCAGTGTTTCTTATATATTCATGGCATCTTCCACTATTGTTAAATAATCTAATGTTAAATAATCCGTTAGTTATGAAAATTATTAAAAATTTTTGTAAAATATTCTATTGAAAATTATGAAATAATTATTTTAGAAATAATCTACTATTTAAAAAATATTAAATAATTTAATAATCTACCAAAAAATAATAAACAATCCATTATTTAATAATTTTTGTTTATTAATAAATGTTCAAAATTTCAATGTTTAGCGTAATTTACATTAACCATTGTAATTTAATAAAAAATCATTAATTTTTTACAATAATAGTTTATTGATGAAAGATATTACAAATTTGTGTAATTTAAGAGTTTCTATAAAATCAATAATTATAGTTAACAATTATCAAATAATTTAGGGGAACTCTTTAACTAATAATCCATATTTTTTTAAATAAGTAATTAAAAAATTAAGAAATTAATCTATGAAAAAATAACCTCCAAAACTATTTAAGTAATAATATATTATTATTGTTCAACAAATAATTTTTAAAATGTTTAGGAAATTAATCTATAAGAAATTGTTCCATAATTATTTAAATAGCAATCCATTACTATTATTTCAATAAATAATTATTAAATAATTTAGAAAAATTATTAAGTCTATCCAC
>NW_010729074.1:6514852-6637348 GCF_000365185.1 Nelumbo nucifera
GTAAAGTATCTATAGATTTAATATTGATTTTTAAAATATCTCTAAGTTTTCCTCACATTCTTATAATCCTAGGATCCCATAATTTCATTTATATAGTACCCCCAAATTCCCATAATCCTATTTTTAAAATATCCATAAATTAGATTTTTTTTTTTTTATGTGATTACCTCAAGGTGAGGAAAATTTGGGAATTCCCTATCCCCGATGGGGAATGAGTGTCTCGCCCCGAACCTGCCCCACCACTGGGGTTGAGGCAGGAATGGAGTAGAGTGCCTTGACTTACATGGGTTAGGGACAAGAAGAGATGCCCCATCCTGTGCATCGAATGGGCCTCCGTTAGTGACTCACTTATAAAATTGTAGTAATGATATTGGCTAACTATTTTTTTTTAGAGACATCATTGACAAATACCATTCTATCTAGACAAATTATTCATTTCATGAGATAAAAAAAAGTGGGGATTTATTCTGAGAAACAGGAATTAGGATCATTTTTGCCTAATGCCTAAACTATTTATTAGAATTAAAAAAAAAACAAGAATTCATTAATTTCTGAATAATTCTAAAAATTGATCTTCGTGTTTTTATACTTACATGGCAAATAATCGATCTTTGCATGTGTAAATCATAGGTAGTGGTTGTTAATGGGTTAGCCTTTCCCTTTAGTAGGGGTTCTTTTAGGGTTATCAAAACTTTTCTCTTGTGCCTTGATGGCACCCTCTGAAGTGTAATGTTGAACAGAGGACGTTTGGCTATTAATCATCTTATGCATACCAAATGATTTATTGATATTTGGTTGTGCTAGCTGTGTTGAAATTGACAATGTGATGAAGACCATAGGACCTATTATAGGTGGTCAAGGCAATTTCCATTCTTTGGATGGATCAATAAGACATATTGAATTGGACTTGTCCAGACTTAATGGTTAGTATTTATTGGATTGGATGTATCTGATTCATCTTTAATGAATTTATATTGGATTGGATTGGATTGAACCCATATCTGGTCTATGGCTTGATTTGAACCCATATCTAGTCTATTGATAAAAGATAAGAATACAGGTGTCAATCGACCAGGTATGAATTGGAACCAACTTTAATTAAAACTAATTCACCTGATTGGATTGGACTTGATCCATTTGTAATGGATTCATATTGACACCCCTAGGGCCCTACATACAGGCATAATTGCTCTCATCAAAGCCTCTTTTGCATCTATTCTCGTCTACTATATATCCACACATTGAATCCCTGCCCTGTGGACATATTTAAAAAGTTGAATAATAAAATCCTAAGATATTTTTGGTGGAGGTACAAGGACTAAGCACTGTGGTCGGCATGTCTATTTGAATTGAAAGCTTGGGTGGATATGTGTAAACAGAAAACCCAAAAGAGTTGGTGGGCTGGGTCTTAGAGACATTGTCCATAAAATCTAGATAGTTTCATTATTAAAGTTGGGATGGAGATTGGTCAATAAGCCTGATTCTTTATGGGCCCAAGTGATTACAAGCAAATATCTTGGAGTGTAGGGACCATAACTTTTGCTACTTTCAATATGTGCTAATGACTCAGTTATTTGGAAGAAAACCTTGGAATACAGATTGATTCTGAGGAGAGGTGTGGGAGACTATCCACTATTAATACCATAAAGGCATGCATGAATACAGGAAAAACTTATAATGGGTCAATTCTGACTCCATGAAGAATCCAAACGTATAATGGGTACCTCCTCACCCATTTTCCCATGTGACCCAATTATTCATCTGCCATGTCATATGTGAAAAGAAGACCTTATCCCAAGAAATTCAAATTATTATATCCAAAAGTGCTCTCTATGCAGCAATGACGCGGACAATGACAAGCACATTAATGGCTAATTCAGATGTCTCCCATCAAATAAACAGTCCAGATATGAGCCATCCTGGGGTGGTCCGAATCTAAAACGTCCCCAAAATCTCCTTGCCACGTGGCAAAGTATACATATTCTCACCCTTGTGTTTATATTAAGATAATGAAATAAAAAAAAAATATTTGTGAAACTTGAAGAACAAACAATACCATAGACTCATATAGGGCAGACGTGGTCAAAGGATACTGTAGCAGTTATATATTCAAAGAAACCTTCATCAAATGAACAGTCTGGATCGTTCCTCATCCAGGCAAGGCTCAGCCAGGCCAAGAGGAAACAAACAGAAATGGGAAAACTCTTACTAAGCATATAATCCAAAGGTGGCCCAGCAATTGAATGCCTCAGACTGATTTCTGGAAATGGACAATGACCCATGAGGAGGACACCGATTCATGTGCCTCGATAAACTCAGACCAACTAGCTAGCTAGCCCTCATAATCACCACCGCCACCATGAAACATGGCATCATGACATCATCGCTAGCTTCACAGTTCAGACATGGCGGAGATGAGGTGTGATGATAAAGGAAGATCATATAATGACTAATGAGCACATAAATCAGAGAATTGTTTAGAAAATAAAGAGAAAAGCTTTAACTCTATTATCTCTTTCTATCTCTTGCCCCCTATTACAAGATTAAATTAAGAAAACCAGAAAAAAAGAAGAAGAAATAACATACAAAAATCTCAGCCAACCTCATTGGGTGAGAGAAGAAGCATTCCCAGTGGAGGCAGAAGAAGAGGAGGAAGAGTTTTTGTGGTTGTGCATCCAAACCTTGAAGACCTGTCGACTCACTCCAACAGCCTTGCAGAACTTTTCGATCTCATCCTCCTGATCTCTTCTCTGTATCCTCCACCCAAGCTTCTCAGCAAAGGCCAGCATCTTCTCCTTCTGTTCCGCGGTGAACTTGGTCCTCATCCTCTTCTTCCCGCTCCGATCCTCCTGCGACTCCACCATCATCGCTGGCTGGGTAGACGCGTAGTCCATCATCTCCACCACCTCCGCGTCCCGAGCCCGGTTGTTGTTGCTGTTGCTTCCTCCCCTTCCACCTCCGCCGCCCAGGACGATGACTTTCCGGTGGAAGTTGCGGTGGCACCCGCACGCCTCACACATTAGTCCTCCTGTGGTGGTTTCATCTGCCGTGAACTCCCCACAGCCGTCCGTCGCGTAGCTGCCGAGGCTGGCTGCATGATTGCGGAGGCATTCTCTATAGGCATCATTTGTGCTGTCTCCCTCCATTTCTTTCTCTCTCTCTCACACACACACAGTTTCCTTGCTACTTTTTGTATGTCATCTAACATATATATATAGTGGAGAGGGGAGAAATGAAATAACAATTTAGGGACTGGTTGGTGAATGTATGTGCCTAGATGTTATTCTACATGTCTATAATAAGTGGGGAATATATCATACCTATATTAATACCCTAATTTGGGCTAAAAATGTAATAAACAAGCTGATTTGTAAAATCATATTTACCCTCCTCTAGTTTCTACTTAGTTTCCAATAAGTTGAATTAGGTAATATCATGTTCGCCCATTCTATTGGGGGGCGGCTTGGTGTTTGGGGAGGGCAACCCTATTGGGTAGCCCATTTGCCTGCCCAAAAAAAGTTTTCCCTGTCTATTGGATCAAATGATTCAAGGATTTTTGATCTCCATCATGATTCATTTGATTTTCATGGATGATAAGTACAATATGAAAGATAAAAGGAAAAAAAAAGAATTGAATTATGATGTATTTCAAATTTTTATGATAGGGTATATCAAAATTTCAATCAATTATGTTAAAGATGTCCATACTTAATTTTCATTGATTCATGTTTGACAAAATGTTTTTTTTTTACATTTTATATGTATTTATCATTAAAAATTTTAATAATATTAAAATATCACTGTAATGTCTTGCTTTATTGTTGATTCCTTCATGTTTGAACTATGTACTTATGTTGTAAAATTTTCATAGGATGCGTCATAGATTTTGCCAAAAAAATGTACAATTGTAGTTATTTGATCACGATTTAGATTTTATTATACTGATGTTTCATATCAAAACTTGATAATTATGCAAATGATCATACTGAATACATAGCGAATATGTTGGATTAATTAGTCCAATAAGGGCATATAAAATTTTACTGCCACATTGCAGCATTTTCAGAAAAAAAAGAAAAACTTAATGTATAAGTTAGAAATAGATTAAATGTGAAATAGTCTTATGATTCGCAAAAAATTGATATTTTTTAGATCTTCCAATAGGAGTGCAAGTCGGGCAAGTTAGGCCGGGTTTATAGTCAACATAGGCCTGACCCTAAAATTTGGACTTAAGGCCCCAGCCCAGACCAAGCTTGAGGTCAAGCCTGATCTTTCCAATCCAATCCCAGCCCGCACTGTAATTTGATGCACTAGGGTTAGGCTTGGGGCAGGGCCAGGTTTGAACTACCTAAGGGCTAGACCTGCGCCTGACCTAAAAAATAAAAAAAAAAATCTGACTTCTTGGGCCTGAGCCCAATCTAAGGACTGAAATTCCAAGCCTGATCTGTATAAAATTTTGGGCTAGGCCCGCCCAAATTGCACCCCTACTTCCAATTGTAACTTTTATGTGGAAATTCAGTAAAGTATATATACAAATTGTTTGTACTATATTACCTAATTCTATTCCATTATACCATATTGATAGTTGATAGTTTATATTTAAGGGTATGTGAAAATTCAGTGGAATGGAGCATGGTTTTGTTAATGCAAGGTAATATATTAAGAATAACTATATATTTGTGTGCCAAAAAAAATGAAGAAAAAGGAACAAAGAGACAGAGCCCATACCATATCATGTTAAATGCCTAGAAGAAAAAGGGATATAATCCCTAAGAAAGATAGAGAGGAAAAATTGCTTCTTTTTCGATATGGACTTTGATGTCCATTTACCACTATTTATGTAATATTACACCTTTTATGTCCATTTATCCTATTCATTCAATCATATCGATCAAGTTGTTCAATGAATCACAACATTACACCTCTTACATACATATTATGAGTTAAAGATCTGCTTCTAGCTTCTTAGAGGGATAAGGTTTTTATGTTCTCCTCTTAGGATTTAGTTATTTCATTATTAATAGAATTAACAGTGGTACTAAATGTGCCATATAATTCTAAACTTTTGGAGTGAAAATTATTTTCAAGGATATCTTAAACCTTAAAAATAAATTGTTGTTTTAATATAAAAATATTATAATATACTTGGGAGGCCTGGTCTAATTGGTATAGATGATTTGGTTCATCATTTACCCAAATTATGGCCATCTATCTTGTTGTTGTTGTAAGTTGGTTATAGGACATTTTTTTAGCAAATTTAACTGAGTAAAATGGGAGATTTGGCTTAATAAGACCCAGAAATTAGCAATTGGGACTTAATCACAGTAAGACCATCTCCCTCAATACAGCATTATACCAAGAATGAAATTTGATTGGAATTAAGGAGATCATCCATGGTAACCCAGAAGAATAATGGGCCTCATTTGGCATCACTTGGGAGGTTCTATTGTTCTGATTCTCATGATCCTTTGGATGAGTATGACAGTTGTTAGCATCATTACTCAAAATCCCATTCGATTAAATAGTCCCTACAATTCTTTTCACATCTCCTCTAAAATAACAAACACGTGCGTGCATGCTCCAAAGGGAAAAGAATTGTGTTAGTGTAATTTTGCACAAAATTATAACATTCAAAGGGAAAAAAGACCCAATCCTCTCATTCATATGTCTCTCTTCCATTGTTTTCTCTGCAGAGTTCAAAGTTGTGTTTGTTCTCTTCTTTGTTGACCAATCAACTTGCCACTACCAAGCTCCGACCATCTTTGTATATTTGTCATGGTCATCCTTTCTAGTAAGATATATACATTTCTTTTTTTTCGTTACTCTAAAGAATAGTATTTGTTGCTGTTAAGATTAACAACAAGGATGAAATAGGGAATTTTCTAGAGACCTTGGCTGATGAGGGTGTCACCTCGATTTGGTACTTGGCTGCTACTATAGAGCACCTGTGATTAGAAGAAAACATTAGAGGCCCCTGGGGGTGTAGACTGCGAGGGTCAAGCCAATAACGCCAAAAGTAGAGAAGTAGAGAAGATGAGCTGAAAAGATCTGAAGCGAGGTGAAATGAGGTATGCTGAGGTGGGAGAGAGTTTAGGAGTGTATGAAAGTCATACCTTTTACCTTATAGGCGAGGTGTCCATTGAAGGGCTTATCTGTAACACTTTCCCGCATCGAGCTGCATTTATTGTCAACATCACTTTAGTTGGCACCATGTGGCTGGGTGTTACTTGGGTAAATGAGGCGTGTCGTGTGCCACATTTTGTGGCTAGTGGTATTGGGTCAGCTTGGCTAGGCTAGGTCTGTTGGAACAGAGGTTGATTGGGCTTAGGTGAGCTCAGCTAGGTTGACTTGGCCAAGCCAGGTCGATTCAGCCAAGTTAATTGGGTTTATGTGAGCTCGACTTGGTCAGTTCGGCCAAGCCAGGTTAGTTTGGCCTTCTACAGTAATGTTGGGCCAGTTGGCCACTTTTCCCCTAACCTCTTGTTCTTATGCGACAATTTTTGAACGGTAGTCGGTTTTGGTCGTATCAGATGCTGTCTCCACTTTCGAGAATGAGGGAGTGTCTAGACTCTAGACCAATTTGTTTGAAGGAAGTATCGAATTGGTTACTTGTCTCTAGGCCAACAGGATACCTTTGCTTCATGTTTAGTTAAGTTAGCAATGGCATTCGGTTGGCTACTACAGGTCAGCGCTAGATAGTATGTAGGGTTTATATTGACTGTTCCACGTCGACCTTTAGGTTGGTCGTTTGGAGGTTAATTCAAGTCAACAGGCTGGATACTTGTTGGGCATGGTCTTTTTGTTTGTTTAGGTTCCCATAAGCGACATACACCATTTATTGCTTCCAAAATTTGCAACAACGATGAAATCACAAGGAATTTGCTAGAGATTTCGGCTGTTGGTGAGTTGTCACCTTGGGTCAATACCTTGGCTACAACAGAGCACCTTGGTTGAGAGGGTGTCACCTCGGATGCGTCGGTACCTTAACTATTGTGAAGCATATGCGATCAGAAGAGAATGTTAGAGGCCCTGGAGTGATATATTGAGAGTGTGGACTTTGATAATAAAATTAGTAATGCCAAAAGTAGAGAAGATGGGCTAAAGAGCGTAGTGAAAATGCTATGAAGTGAGGCGTGCCAAAGTGGTGGAGAGTATAGGCGTGCCAAGGTGGCCATTTAATGCCGAATTGAAGGGCTTCATAACGCCTTCCCACATCGAACTAAATTTATTATCCGCATTGCATTAGCTAGCACCATGTGGTTGAGTGTTATTTGGGAAAATTAGTGGTTGAGAGGGTGTGACTTCATGCGATGGGAAGATTATATTAGAAGCCCCATGGTGCACGGACTTCGACTATTAAATTAGTAATGCCAAAAATAGAGAAAATGGACTAAAGAGGTCAGCAAAATGCCATGAGGTGAGGCGTGCCAAAGTGATACGAGTGTATAAGAATCGTACCTTCTACCACCTTACCTACTTATTGGCAAGGTGGCCATTTAATGCTGAATAGGAGGGCTTCATAACGCTTTCCCACGTCGAACTACATTTATTTATCCTCATTGCATCACCTAACACCATGTGGTTGGGTGTTACTTTGGGAAAATGAGGTGTGTCATGGTTGGTGGTATCAGCTAGGTTGCCTTAGCTAGGCCATGCCGGTTCAGCACTAGGTTGACTGGGCTTAGATGAGCTTAATTATTTTTATTCAATATAATTTGGTATTAAAAAGTAAAAGTTTTCAATAATTATGGCGTTTCTTGTAAAATTATCCTTTTCTAGGGGCAGATATATAAGAAGGTAAAAGGGTAAGAGAGTAGCTGAGTAGGGGCCAAGAAGAAGGGTAGTTGTCTTGGTTTATGTGATATGAGAAAGAGAAACTGGTGCTGTCCCTTTTGGTAATAATAAAGAAATGCGAAGGGCTCTAAAGTCAAAACACTGGTAGAAAAAGGTTCAGCGGGCCTGTGAACTGTATAGGTGTGAGAAACCGAGAAGTCACCGGGAATTACAAAAATTTCCTTGTACTTTTCCGTTAATGAACCAAGGAAAGTATAGAGTACATTCTGCCATATCATTACTACTATGCATCCGACTGTCCGACGACATGTGACGCTGGTCACAGGATTACAGTGGGACCCACCATCACGTCACGACAGAAACACAATCTGATTGAAAATTCAGTCAGTCGATGCGCATCCAGTGCTTTTTTGATGGTCAGAAACATGCCAGGGCAATCAGGCATCCGTGAAGAAGAAAAGACTTCGAGATCTCAAATCCCGGGTCCCACCGGCCACCACCTCGTCATGCCATTTCATGGAACGCTGGGTCCAAGTGAACTAACTGGCTCTGCAACCACTGGATTAGAATACGCTTTGGGGCCCACCAGTGATTGTCTGGTGCTATCTGCCTGTCTCATCTCACATGGGAATGGCAATATCTACCGCAGTCCGCGGGTAGCCGGGTACCCGCCCCTAATGCGTAGGGTCCGGGTTCCACCAGTTTCGAACCGATTATTAATCGGGATAAAATCATACGCTCAGAACTGTTTGGTTTATAGTCGAATCCATCAGGTTCAGATCCATTTAAATAATAATTTAAAATTTAAATGTTGATAATATAATCTTAATAAAAATGATAGAAAATACTAGATTATTTATATATTAATAAATTAAACATTTTAACTAATATTGTTTTGTCAAATTTATCATTTCAAACATAAAATATGATAAAAATTAACGAAAATTAAGAAAATATTATATATATTTAATAAAATAATCAATTTCAGGTTTGAACCAGAAATTAACCCAATTATTAATTAGGAAAAAATTGTGGAACCAAAACCATTATAATCAGTTTGGGTTCACGAATAGACCTGACCCATGGACAACCTTACCTATTCACTTTGATGGGGTGGGTCTTTTCCTTGAAAAATCGATTTTGGGGTAGGTATGGGATTTAAGATGTTCAGGAGATATTCTATAAGGTGAATTAAAAATTGGTAGGTATGGACTTAATACGCCACACTAGTGTGGTAAAGATTAATCCACACCACACTATTATTTATAAATTTGTTGATTGAATCATTGTACACCCAAAGGAGCTTTCTGGTAAGTCCACACTACACCTATTGATTTCATATAGCTCTCATACAATTTGTGAGATGATTTATATAATTGATTATAAATGAAAAATCCTTATATTTTAAATAAAAAAAATAAAAAATTAATACAAAATAATAATGGATGAAATAAATACCAATACATAATTACTAATAAATATAATAAATATTTGGCATATATGACAAAAAATAATTTAAATGGTAACAGAAAGCATTTTAATTTAAAAAATAATTTTGTCTTGATAAAATTATGTAAAAATTAATTTAAGAAGCATTTATGAAAAAGAACAAACAATCTTTATTTAAAAAAATAATTTACAAATAAAATAAAATCAAAAGGAAAATAAAATTTAACTATGTTGAAGCTTAACAAAAATTGGAAATTTTGTTGATAAATGTTTTTTAATATTAGAAGTTTCGTTGTTTGTTTGTGTTATTTTACTTATTTAATGCTCATGTATAACAAAAAATAACAGAAAGTTAGATGTGGGTTCTAAACTCAACCTACCCTACCCTTGAATGTAAGGAGGGTAGGGTCGGGGAGGGTTTAGATTCTCAAAATCCAACTTGCTATGGGTTTTGTGACGAATACAAGTTAGGAGGTTTAGGGAGATGGATAAGGTCTAGAGTTTACTAAACCCTCCCTAAACCTACCTCGTCCCTAGTCCCTTGTTTTAATAGAAAACGACAAAGAGGGTGCTATGGTTTCATAATGGTAAAAATTGGGATTTAGGGCAAAAATGCAATGCATCGAACCATAAAAACTGGGTTGCGCAATTGTGGATGGTCCCCATCCATGAGAAAAATGTGGGGATGATATATTGGTGGGTGGAGAGTCTCTATCCATGAGATATTGTGGATGAGAACCATCCAAAGTGAATCAAACGCATCATTCTCTCGTGGAACGGACCAAAATGGTCCCATCCATGAGATGAACATGGAAAGAAACACCACCTTACAACCCATATGGGTACAGGTAGGATCCGGTGTAATAGGCTAAACATGGTCCTTCCCGACCTACATATTGTTGGAAGGTATATGAACTTATGCATTAGGTGTTGGATTTAAAAATATTTTAAATTTTTGGTAAAGGGTAATTGATAATTTGTGTTTTTATATGTTTTAATCAAATAACTGGAAACTTTAATGTTTATTCATGTTAATTTACTTGTTTATTGCTCATATAAAATAGGAAATAATAGGAAATTAGATATGGGTTTTGCACTCAACTCACCCCACCCTCAAATGCAAGGAGGGCAGGATCAAGAAGGACTTTGCATTTTCATGTGTGGGGAGAATTTGGATTCTGAAAATCCAGGCCACTATAGGTTTTGGAAGGGTATGGGTTGGGAGATTTAAGGAATTAGGTAGGGTCTAGAATTTACAAAAGCCTCTCCGAACCCGTTCCATTGTCATCCCTACTCACATAAGCTGGGCCTCTTTGTCATGATAAAAGTTCAACCATTGGTAGTGCAAACTATAAATTAAAATCAATAAAAAGGTCTACAAAGAAATACATTAGAACTCTTTTAATCGTTAAAATGATGGGAGTTAAAAAAGAAAATTGAAGAAAAATAATCTTTTTTTTTTATTTGAATTTGGATATAACCTGATTTGCTTTAAATGCACTCAATTAATTACACCTCTCTCTAAAATCATTCCATAGTCGTTTTGGATTCTACTTTTAGGAGGAACTTAATCTGCATTTGACATTCAGTGTTGGGGACATTTAAGTGCAAAAACTAGATAAGCCCTTAAAATAAGGAATGCCAAATGCAATCTTAATACCCCTTGTAATAGGGCTGCCAATGGGTCAGGTTGGTCCTAATAGACCCGAACCGATTGGGTTGGTTATGATTCCAGGAACCAGAACCAATGGGTTCCTAATATATTTGGATTCTTATTGGTTTGGAACTGGTTCCACCTAGTCTTGAACTGATTCAGACCTTACCCGAGCTATATATAATTAAATGTATAATATATATTTAATCTATATAATATGTTAAATTATATATAATTTAATATATATATATTAAATAAATTAGTATTATAAATAGTACTTTTAGTAGGTTTATTATAATCGGGTCAGACCCGATTGTCAGATATATTAAATATTAAATAAATTAGGTTTAATATATATATATTAAATAAATTAGTATATATTAAATAAATTAGGTTTATTATAATCGGGTCAGACCCGATTGTCCCGAGAACCAATCAGCTTGATTCTAGGCCTAAAATTACAGATCCTTTCGGGTCCGATTTGATTTTGAGTCCTTAATATTCATTGTCGGATTGGTTCCTGTTCTAACTGGACCCAACCCAAACCCAACCCGTTTACTGCCTCTATGCGGTAAATTTATAATCTGTCTCGTGATGGACTATAGAAACCAGCGGAAATATAATCGGTTCATCACGGTTTCCATTCCAAATCCATATACAGCCTTGGATATAAATGAAATTGAGAAATGGTAATAGAATTGGTTCTTTCAACCCCACCTTCCGCAAGCCTCCAGTTTAATTGATTGAGTGCATAATTGCACAAATATTGGTAGGTTTTAGTTATCCTTGGGATTGTGTTATTTAAATTCTATGTAATTCAAGGTAGGAGTGTTAATGACCGGATTTGGGTTGTATCCTGTTACAATAAAGAATATTGAATTGGATTAGTCTAGACTTAATGGTCTAAAGTATTTATTGGATTGGATTGGACTTGATTCATCTGTAATGGATTTATATTAGATTGGTTTGGATTGAACCAATATTTGGTCCATTGACAAAAGGTGAAGCCTATGAGAGTCAATGGATTATGTTTGGTTGGACATATCTAAACTAAAACTAATTTGAACAGATTGGACAGTTGAGATATTAAATTGGATCAATCCAGAGAATGTTCCGAAGTATTCATCAGATTGGATTCACCTGGTCCATCTGTAATGGACTCATATTGGAGGGAGTTGGATTGGACCAATATCCAGTCTATTGACAGCCCTAATTCAAGGGAAAAAAAAAAAGAATTAGATTCCATCTTGTTTTTACTCTAACCCAAATGGGGGTATAAGTGAATTGAGCTTCACACAAGCTATTCAAGTTCAACTCGTTAAAAACTTGAACTCAACTCAAGTTAAGTAATTAGTTCGGTGGAATTTGAGCTATGGAATACCTAGCTTGAGCAGCTCGCAATCCTAATCAAGATTATAACGAAATATTAAAATTTTAATATATTTTTTATATTAATTTATTTATAACATAAATAAGTAGGTTTATAACCGAATTTCATAAGTATTTTTATTTATAATATTAATTTATTTATAATTGGCCCAAATTGAATAGCTCATGAGTATTGACTCAAGTAGAGTTCCTAGGAAAACTTGAAACTCATTTGAGCACAAATCTGATTTCAAGCTTTGAATTTTGGATTGAACTGAGCTCAAATAGGAAATAGCCCAATACTCAATGAGGGGCGGCTCAATTACAACCTAAATCCAAACACAAATTTGGCTGCATTTGAAGGGGGCCTTTTATTTTTGGATTTTGAGAGGGAGAAAGTTGGTCAATGGGATTTTGATTCCTGTTGATCAAGAAACCCATATTCTTTTTTCAGATTTATGTAGGGAACATGGGGTAAAGTTGCTAATACTTGAATGAAACAAAAATGTCCCTTTTAATATTGGATTTTTATGGCTAAAATGGTCATTACCTTATTTATACGAGAAATAAAAGAACATGGATAAATGCACTTACCCGAATAAGTCTTTCCTGTGAAACATTTACCTGAATAAATGTATTTACTCAAATAAATAACTTACTGAAAAACAAATGAGACTTGAATAGGGTGGAAAAATCCACTACATAAAAATCAATCAATGGAAAAATTCATCATGTAAAAATTCATCAGTTTAAAAATCCATCAGTTTACATTGATTTAAGATGAAAAAAGTTGTTTATATCGATTTTCAATATATACTTTACATTTCAAGCAAACAATTAAAAAATTGGACCGTATGTAAGGTTTTACACCAGTCCACACAAATGCGTATAAATACAAACCAGCGATAGAATTTTACATCAATTCGCATTTATACCCCATCAAACGCATACAGCCTGTGGGATTCAACGTACCCGACTGCCTTTTGCTGGCCGATTGAAGTTGTGCAACATCATTTTCTAGGAGAAGCTTAATTAATATCTTAAAACAACAACATGATGGAATAACAAATTGAGTGGAACTCATATGAAATTTTTAATTCAAAAAGTTTTTTTCGAATTCAAATGAGCCTCTCACAAGATTGTTCCCCACAACGTCCTAGGCATATCCCAGTCATGTATTAGAAACATCTTTTGATGATAACTTTATCATTTCTGAGATTATTATTAAGAGATGTTCTCAATACATGACGAGAGATATATACCGTAGGATGTTGTGGGGGGGCTGATTTGATCTGTTCTTTTCTGTCCACTAATTCCATTTTTGGCATGGTATAGACCAAATTGGCTTTAGCTAAATCTGGAAATTACTATTTTTCTTTCTCCAAGGTTACCTCTTAGCCTGATACGTAAATCCTTCCTCGACCACTCAATATCCAATCAATGAACCTAAAAAGACATATAAATGCATGGTTATAATAAAGGCATAGCGTTTTACTTAGATTATAACATATTGCTCAACACGTGACATTGTTAATGCGAATCTGGATTTCCTACACTTGTTTGGTGTGTAACATGGTGCACTCCCAATAAGATTGTAACACGTCACGTTTCAAATAAACTGATGGTTTGCTTCTTTAAAAGTAAAAAACAGAAAAAAGGAATCCTTTCCTTTCTAATGCCCTCTCCCTATCCTTTTCTTTTTTTTTCTTCTTCTTCTACTCTCTTTTTCCATCTTCTGTTCTTCTTCTACTCTCTTTCTCCATCCTCTATTTCTCCCACCATTGTCATCTCTGAACCAACGAACCAGAGCAGCCATAGCAACAAAGCTACCAAAAGTCCGAAACTGATCGGTTCATTAGCAAACTGAACTGTACACAGTCAAAATAACAAATACAGGTAGCCTAAAACACCTTGATTAACACCTCGATTGTTGAAAAAAAAAATCAATCAATCTAAAATGTAAAATCCCCCGATTACCAAATTCAGGCAGGTTTTCTCTCAAATTAAATAGAAACATATATGAAATACTTACATAAATATTTTCCACAAGGAAATAACCCTGATGATGCGCATTTCGGAAGCTCCTGGTTGGCAAGTGATTCGGATGCTTAGTTGAATAATCCCTACCTAGAATGTGGCTTGTATGTCTAGTTGAATGATTCTTACCTGAAAGGTGGTTTGGACGCCAAGCTGAATGGTTCCTACTTGTAAGGTGGCTTAGACACGTAGATGAAGGGTGACAAGCTGGAGAGGTGGCTTTGATGCGATCTACAAGGAAACAATGTCAGAGTGCCTAGGTTGCTTTACCTGGGGTGGACACTCCGATGCTTAAATTAGCGAATTAAAAATTTTAAGATAGCCAAATATGAAAGAATTGGAGAGCTGATTTATGTTTCAATGGTTAAAAGGTAAAAGTTTTTGGGATAGAGATACAAAAAGCATATACATCTTCCAATGGTTAAAAGGTGATATGATCATGTTGATTTATGTTTCCAAGTGCTTAGCTTTGATTTCTATACAGTGTGTATAATAAAATACTAGTTTCTATATATAATACCAAAGTTCAGTTGTCTTTTTATTTGTTAATATTATTTTTCCAGTTGAACTAAAGACTAAGCTTAGTTGATCCACACATCTATTGAAGGAATCTCATGGTTGACGTGTCTTGCATGAAAGATTTATTACAAATTTTAATATGGAAAAAAAAACCCAAAGCTGTATAACGGGAAGAAACGAGGTAGATTAATGAACGTACAGAAAAGGTTTATTATGATCAGGTTGCACAATTTGCTGCATGGTGTTCTTAGTCTGTAGTGTTGGTGTAATCTACTTAATTAATGCAACATGTGCATAAGTGGGCTTGTAATCTTTTTCCTTTTAATTTTTTTAATCTTCAACTGGGAATTATTATATGAAAGAGACCTTCGTGTTATTAAAATTTCAACTGGGAATTATTATAGTTATGTGTGTGTCTGAGAGTCCGTGTTAGAGAGAGAGAGAGAGAGGTGAGTTCCATTCAATATCTAAAAGCGTATTGTTACCTAATTCAAAATTGAAGGTAGTTCAAATCTAAAATCTAATTGATCAGTGCTCCTATTCTAGCTCAAGAGCGTATCGATGTTGCTTAATCATCAACCAGATGTCATTTGTATCTGTTTTGTCATCCATCTAAGTAGGAGAAATAGCTTAAAATGGTGTTGACAAATTAAGGCTATTGATCAGATGGGCAATTAATCCATAGGCAGATATATGGATAGTTTGCATCTGTTTTGTCATCCATGAAAACAGGAGAATAGCTTAAAGATTGTATTGACAAATCAAAATATCCTTTGCCATCTCGGAGTTCACATCAGTGGTTTCAAATGCCTTAATTTATCTCTGAGAGAGAGAGAATATGAGTGTTAATTGTACTGGATTTGGTTCAATCCGATTCAGTCGAATGTGAGTCCATTATAAATGGATCAGGTCCAATCCAATTTAATGAATGTTTTGAACCAATTTGGACTGGTCCAATTCAATGTATAAATCGTCTAATTTGTTCAAATTATTTTGATTTAGATTGGTTTTAACCCAAACTCGGTCCATTGATACATATATTCTTATCTTATATCAATAGACCAAATATTTGCTTAATCCAATCTAATCCAATATAATTTTGTTGTGGATAGATCAGGTCCAATTCAATCTAATAAATATTTTGGACTTGATTGATCCAATCCAATATATCTTGTTGGTCCGTCTAATCCGTCCAAATTATTTTGGACTGGACGGGGTCCAATCCAAAACCGGTCCATTGACACCCTTAAGAGAGAGTACTAAAATTATTTTTACCCGATAGTCTGTTACCAACATTATATGGTGAACATAGGCTTAGACACCCATCTTTCCTCATGCTGCCTCTCCAAGTGTTATATTGTGGATATAGCATTATATATTGTTGTGAAGTGACCAGGAATTCGTACGTATATGTGTATACAATTTATACACCAGAGTTGGATTAAGCCTTTATCTCCAAAACTTGAGCCTTTGGATTGTAGACCAATTCTTAGGCCTCATTTTATTTGTTGGAATAGGAGTCTGGAATCAGAATAGGACAACTGTTTGGTTGGATGAAGTCGTAATTTATTCTTACTCTTGCTGGAATGATCATTTTCTCATTCCCTCCGAAAAATGGAATCTTATTCCTACTGATTTCAATTTCCATTTTCATTTTTATATAAACTAAATAGACTATAGGAATAGACCATTTCAATTCTGATTCCAACCGTAAACCAAAAAGACCCTTATATATGTCTCTTATATCTTTCATTTTGTTTTCAATGTGTGAGATCGACTTTGCATTTCACACGCATATCTAGCCCTGGTTATTATCTTGGAGTTTAGAATGATGGATGAAAACAGAGGGAAGATTGGGATTTTGGTCTGGATGAATTAAAAAAAAAAAAAAAAAAAGATTCAGCTATGATACCAAAAAAAAGGATATAAGACTAGGAAAACTTATTCCTACAAATAAATTAACCCATATATATATATATATATATATATATAAAAAGAGGGTTTGGATTTCCTATTCTTATGTCTACTAATCCAATGAAAAGTTACCACCTGTCCCTACCCCATGTGATAAGAGTTATAACTTTCCATAACTAACCAAAAGTTAGCCACTATCCAATTGAACTATGTCGGCCGGCCTAGTTTACGTATTGAGGAGGACCTCAAAAGCCATTCCGACTGGACAACTGCTACTCCGCCTTTTGCTGCCTACCTCAAGGATTAATAACACGTGAAACTTGGAGGTCATCGATCACGGCCGTCCAAATGTTTAGACCGGTTTGGATGTATAAATTTGACTTTTGGTTGGGAACCTTTGCTTGGACGACTGATATCTCTCATTGACGACCAGTGAATACCACCTTATCTCAAATTTAGTCTTGGACAGAACTCTCCTTCACCTTTATTTATATATATATATATATATATATATATATATATTAATTAAATCTCATATTTAGTCTTGGACAGAACTCTCCTTCACCTTTATATATATATCCACACTTTAATTAACCTAGCTTGTTAAGTTTAAAAGTCATCCATTCATTAATTTCAGTAATTAATGAACCATTATCTCAATAAAATTAAATGAACAAATTAAGGCACGCACAACTTCATTCCCAGTTACGTTAGTAGTGTAGATGATGCATATGTTGCAGAAATATGAAGAAGTCAAAACACTTAATTATAAAGGTTAATTTTAAAATTATTATTTTTTAAATAAAGAATGTACGTGGAGAGAAAAGTCTTGCCTTTTGGAGAGACGACGTATGGCATGCCGGATATATGAGCTAGTCATCATATGACATTAACGAATTTTCAATGATGCCATTCTCTCCCCATCTCTCTCTATATATATATCTCCTTTCCTCGCAAGAAACTCATCCAAAATCACAAGAAAGAAGAAGAAGAAGAAGAGTGAGAGAAACGTAGAAAATTACTTCAAAATGTCTTCAATATGTTCTGGTAAGAACCCTAGCTAGCTAAAACTGGGTTTTGGACGGAAAAGCTTCTTTTTAATTATATTTCATGCATTAACCTGCTAATTAACCTAGCTATTAGCTAGCAGCTAGCATGGTGTTTTATTATTATTAATTCTATTAATGCTTGAACGATGGATTAATTAATGATAATATATTTGATATGGATGTAGGAAAGAGTTCATGGGCAGAGCTGGTGGGAGCTGAAGGGGAAGTTGCAAAAGCAACGATCGAACAGGAGAACCCTGCAGTGAGTGCTATCGTTGTGTTACAAGGAACAAACGTTCACGAAGATTTCCGTTGCAGCAGGGTTTGGGTTTGGGTTGATGCCAATGGGACTGTCATAAGCGTTCCCACAATTGGGTAGATGTAGATCACAATATCACATCACATATATGCATGCGGCATGCATGCCTACTTGATTTTATATTATTTATTAGGCCATATAATTAATTTAGTTGTGTACGTACTCTTCTCTTACTAGTTGTAATATTGTAATAATAAATAAATATTGTGGAAGGGGAATGTCCCATGTGCATGTGATGTATGTTTAATTTGTAAAATCTTGTATTTTTTATTATTTGGAAGGAATACAAATACAAATACAAATACTAGATTGTAAAATCTTGTATTTTTTATTATTTTGTATATATTTATATTTGTACTCTTTTCGCCTAAATGTAAAATAAAGGTGATGATCGCTCTTTTCCACCAAGACAAGTTATATTTCATTCTTGTTGTCAGAGGTTTGATCCAAATCAAATGGTTGAATGTCATTCGATTCATTCAGTTGTACCAAGTTAAAAGGATAAGGAGATGTGGTGGTGGAATTGAAACTCTTTGGGAGTAGGTTATATATGAACACGTGTAGAAGATAAGAAAGATTAAGAAGAAAAAGCATCCTAAAAATACCATGATAAATGGATAAATACTTACACCTCTACTACAAAGAAACATTATATACATACCAAACTGACAAAAACGGTCACTATATCAATATAACCCCAAATGAGCTACCAAGTGACACACACACACACATATATATATATATATATATATATATATGTATAATTGGTAATTCTTGTTCTAGGTGTGAGATTAAGATATGCTTTAACGATTCTTGTCCATCAGTAAAACTTTTGTTTTTTCCCCTTATTATCTGGAATTGCTATTTCATTACCTATATTACAATTAATAATGTAAAGGCTAAATATCCAACATGTATAAAACACTTTCATGTCTTTTGCAAAAAAATAAATACCCATTCCATTAATACAAATAAATTACATTTACTTCAAAGTTTATATAGCATCATTTTACCAAAAAAAGAAAATTTGATAAAACACTATAATTTGTCTTTTTCAAAAACTTGATGGGTACCTCCCTAAGGCAAAAGAAGAAAGGTCAATGGGTTCTGATGTAGATGATGTGAAAAGTTGTTTTTATTGATGGGGAAATCAGGATTCAGTTCTCAAAGAACCGTTTTCACAACATACTCACAGCCACTTGTAGCTGTCTATTGCGAATATCTCTTCATGAATAAAAACATATAAATACAAAAATATTCTTGATGCATGGCTGCAAAAGGTTGTGAGCATGGTGTAAACAGGATGGTTCTGTGAGGAATGATCCCAGTTTTATATATAACGAAAATGATTGAGTGGTTGTTAGTAGGGGTGGCCACGAGTTGAGCTCTTCACAAGCTACTCGAGCTCGGCTCGTGAAAGGTTCGGTTCAGTTCGGTTTCAATCGAGCTTTGAGCTGACTTCGAGCCCAATTTACAGTCTTGTTTAATAATCGAGTCGAGCTTGAGCCTAATATAGCTCACCTCACAAGCAGAACTCGAATAGCTATACACATACATACATACATACATACATACATACATACATACATACATACATACATACATACATACATACATGCATACATACATATAATAATAATATAAAATTATAAAAAATAATATATATAATAAAAATATTATATATAATATTTTTATTTTATATATAATAATAACTAATTATTATAATTCTCAAAATTTTTAAGCATCAAATAAAAAATATTTATATATATATATATATTTTTATTTTTATAAAATATTTTTTTCTCAAGTCGAGATTGAGCCAAACCGAGCTTGAGCTTACGAGTTTTTGACTCGAACCGAACTTGAACTCAAGTCTCATACTATTCGGCTCAGCTCGGCATGAATCCACCCCTAGTTGTGGGTCATAGGCTTTGGTATACATAACATCTCTATATGAGAGACGTTTTTGAATACAAAAGTTCCTTTTTTATTCAGAAGAAAAAAAGGAAAAATCCAAATAAAAACAAAAAAGAAATGGATTTCCTTGTATTATTTTTTATATATATACTATACACATATATTAATAATTAATTAACATATGAATCAAATACGAGAGAATAATACTCAATAATGACTATTGTCCCAAATTCCACATTTGCTTAAGAACTAGAGTGAAAAGGCGGAAAAGCTTTACTTTCATCTATATAAAGATAGACAACCATGCATCAATGCACATACTCTATTTTTTGTGTCATGGACAAAAAGCCAACTAGCCAAGCCAAGCCTGATCCAGCTTGAGCTTATGCAATATATATATATTTTTTTTTCATGTATCAAACATTATATGTTTTAAATTTCATAATACTTTTTTTAGCAAATTTCATAAATAATTGAATTTTCATTAATGATTCTATTGGCCCAAAGCCCAGATCCTGGCATGGACTTATATTTTAGGCCTGGTGTCTGGGCTTAGCGTGGGCTGCAACTCTTATAATATGTGCCAAGCCCGACCCATGATCACCCAGATAGAGTCTATCTCCAAGCAAGAAAACAAAAACCAGCAAGCAGCAGCATTGTTATTAGGAATTTGAAGTGATCAAACTAGGAACTTATTAATTTGTTGGCCTTACGTGGTGTGGTTGGTGGAGGACCATGCATCATGCCATCAGCAGAAGCCATTCCAACTTCTCCTTTTGCAGCCTACCTCAAAGGATTACAAACACGTGAAACTTGTGGTCATCCATCTCGGCCGTCTAAATATTAATTGTTAGACCGCCTTATCTCATATCTAACTCCAAGTAGAATATATCATTGAACAGAACTTTCCTTCACCTTTATATATCATATTCATATCCACACTTAGATAATTAAGCTTATTATCAAGTTATTAGAAGCCAATGTCAATCCTTTCAATGACATATATATATATATATATATATATATATATCAGCTGAGATATAATAGCAAGCAAGATTATTTATTAATTATAGATAAACTCAATTTCCAATTATTAGATGATCGATGTTACACATGAATAAGTCAAAACACTAAACGTTTTAAAATTAAAATGTAGATGGAAAGAAGCTTGCTTTAAATTCCAAGAGACGTACGACAGGAGATATATGACCATGACTCTTAATTTCATAATAAAGCCATTCTCTGATTCTCTCCTCCCATCGATCTCTCTCTCTCTCTATATATATAAACATATCCATCCCCTTCTCCTGGCAGGAACTTATCATCCAAAATACAGAGAGACGTGAAGGAATTGAAGCTGAATTAATTAAAAGAAAGCAAAATGTCTTCAGAGTGTTATGGTAAGGAGTTAGCTAGAATTCTAGAATTGGGTTTTGGAAAAGCTTCTATTTATTAATGCTTTGTTCTATATAGTTAATTTCATGTGAGGGCCGGGGCTGTGCATATATGCAGGTAAGAATTCATGGCCGGAGCTGGTGGGATGTGAAGGGAAGGTTGCAAAAGCAACGATCGAGCAGGAGAACCCTGCAGTGACTGCTGTCGTTCTGTTAGAAGGAAGCATTGTCACTGCTGATTTCCTTTGCACAAGGGTTCGGGTTTGGGTTGATTGCAATGGGACTGTCACAAAGGTTCCCACTATTGGGTAGCTAGATATCTATTTAATTTATATACTCTTATGTTATTAGTTGTGATGTAATAATAAGTAATTAATTAAATATTGTGGAAGGGGAGTGTCCCATGTCCATGTGTGATGTATGTATTGTTATACCTGATACTTGCTTTAATAATTATTGGTTAATAAAATGTAAAATAAGGGTGATCACTCTTTTCCACCCACTACTTCAATAAGTCATGATTCCTGTATGGTGTTACCTAGTTATTGCTGAATAACCCATTTGATTCAAATGGTTGAATATATTCCTCAGCCCAATCTCCCTTTCTGTTGACATATTTATGCAAGAAAGCGTGACCTAAATTGAAAATCGTCAATTTGATTATGATTCCCCTATCGTTCCCACAAAATAAATTTTATGGGGTTACGCAACAGAGTAGTTCATCCCCATCCCTGGTGGTAGTAGGATTTGATCCCAGGTCTCTACGTATTCAAACAAGTGAGTTAGAGATCCTACTAACTGAGCCACTATCAATTGATATTGATGTAATACTGAAACTCAATTACTATCAAAGCTGTAGTAACATAATCTGTAAGTGGCTCATAGGACCCATCCACATCTAAAATGCTTAATTATTGTAGAAAGAATGTAATCTATAAGTTTACTATAGACAACCTATTTGTATTTGCATACTCAGATTATGCATTTCCTTTTATATTGCTTGCATGTGCCCACACAACTTAGATATCTAAATGATGGATATTTGTGAGTGGATTGGGAACTCATTCCTGTGTTGACATACATAGAGCAATTGCTACAAGAGGATCTATGTCAAAAGCAAAAGAAACATCTAATTTTCCTCTTACCTTTTTATTATAGGAAAGCAAGATTATTTTAGGAGTTTCCCATACATCTTGTGGGACTCCTTCAGATATGATCCAACCTAGCTAAAGCTCGGTAATAACGGTAATCCACAAAAGTTTTACAGTAATGGTTACAAGATGTTACAAGGAAACAAAATCAATCATTGATGGACCAAGTCCCCATTGATGCTATTCGTTCAGTCCAGAAATTGGAAACCTTGAGAGGGATCATGGTGTCTTCTATCATGAGAGACGTATCGTAGTGAGGACATTTGGTTAAGAATTGAGATCCAACAAGAGATGAGCTCTCTCATTGTTGATACAGGGTCTTAAAATCATGATTAATGTAAATTGGAAATATGACAATGCAAATCGGTATTTTGATACAACAACCAAAATCATCATTACCAAACAATACAAATTTATTGAAAAAAATAAAACAAAACAATTCAATACAGACAAGGCATGAGCCTAATTGGAAATAAGACAGATACATGATGGCACGCGGGTCATGTTAGGCTCGACACAATGGTCCGTGTCATGCTAGGGTTTTAGATCCATGGACCGGGCTGAGCTGATACGGTACGACCAAATGGGCCGTGTTACCTGCAGCCCGCATGTCAGTACATTGGCAACCGCACAATAAGTGCTAATCAATTTGCTATTTCGAGACAGGAGGCACAATATTTGTTTTTTGAATAATAAAATGGTTAACAATTCTAACAATAGAAAGTGGGCCCTGTGGCAAAACAGTTGCACCATTTGCTAGGGAGCTTCCTCAGATAACTTTGTGGTTTTGGCTCTCAATCAGGATCAAGTTTCCACTCCTTACAAACCTGCAAATCAAGATTAATTAGTCAGCTATATTTGAAACTCCAATCCAGCCAAACTACCTTAGGATCCTTCGTATGGAGCTGAATCCGTGGTATTTGAAATTCTTGTCTCCCTGTTACAATTACCCCCTGGTGTCAACTGGACACAAACTTAAGTCAAATCACTTGGAGTGAATTCCAAAAGAACTCCAAGTTGGAGAAGATATCACTCATAAAAATTAGTCTTTAGCGGTTAAAAATTCAAATGAAATTTACATACAATGACACAAGGAACCTATAAAACAAAAAATGTTTTGATACTGAATTATCTACTCCTTATGTGGAAGACTTACTCTCTACCAGTAATATTTGCAACAGAGGCTAACTGAGTTTGTGGTAACAATTTCCATTTGTTTTCTTGTTAGAAATTGAAATATCTTTATCCTAAAACAAATTTAGATTCCCTTTTTACTGTTAGTAGATTTACATTATTTATGGCATAGCGATAAGATAAAAAAAAAAAAAAATGGATGAGAAGAGAAGAGATGAAAGACTGAATCAAATAAAACCTTAAGATATGTGCCTTATCACTATTTGACATATATCTAAAATCTAACCAAAACTAAAGGGATTTTACAAAACCTAAAAGAAAAAAGAAGTACTAAACCAAAGGACAAAAGATCCTAATAATGGAGACAAATTCAGACAATAGAACCTGATCGATTCAAGAGAAACAGAGAACAATTACCAATCATGATTGCCACCAGATATATCCCAATTTGTACTTGGATCTTAAAACCAGACACAAGTAAACTTACTAAAATACTACAACAGTAAATTCCAACTTGGGGATGGAAAGGGAACCACCGAAGAAACTAAAACCCTACTTACATAGGAATAAAGTTTATGCAGATGAGGCTATAGTAGAATTTTTACGGAAAAAAAAAATGATCAAAAAGAATCGATGATGAAATTGAAAGCCTACTTACAATAAACTTTATTCCTATGTATGGTTATCCAATTTTGTGAGGATGGCAGAACCTACAATGAAAAAGAAAGAGAGAATAATTTAAATCCTTTATTTTTCCGTTTCCTTCTTTTTTTGGTGGTGGTGGGGTGGAGTCATGGAGGGGTTGGGATAACTGTCTAGTTCTTGATATATATTAATTTCCTGTTCTGTTTCTAGAAGGTCCATGTGTTGCCTTCGACCTGCTTTGAAACCATTGAAAAGCAAAAAATAAATAAATAATAATAATAAGAAGAAGAAGAAGAAGCAGCAGCAGCTAGGTTGCAAATAGAAGAAGCCGCTAGCTGACTTCATGCCGTTGAACGTCAGTTGCAGAGGGGTTTCTCACTAGTTACGGCTAGGGCTCGGAAAAAAGGAAGGGGTTCTAGGTTATGTTTTTGTCGCCGGTTGAATGCAAGCCGTCAGAGGTCAGTGAAGCAATGAGGATGCCATCGGTGACCTGTAGAGAGGAAGAAGATAACATTTGAGAGTAAACACAAGGTTCTTGGTCCATCGGAGAAGGAGAAGATGCTTACCGGAGGGTTTTTTGCTTGCCATTGGAGAGTGCGAGAGAGAAGAGTAAGAGCCTAAGAGGTTTGCAAGAGAGGGGGGAGAGCCGAGACTGGAAAAGACTGAGAGAGGCAAAATTGGGACTCACGTCTCTGTATTTGTCAGACATAGCACCAAATTGGGGCTCGCGGGGGGAGGAAGGAAGGGGCGTTTTGTCTATCGTAACTTGTAAGAAAAGGGAGAAACTAGGGAGAGAGAGAGAGTGTGTGCGAGAGAGGTTTGCAAGAGAGAGGGGAGAGAGTCAAGACAGGGAGAGGCTGTGCAAGAGAAAAGCGGGAGAGCCGAGACTAAGAGATTGTGCAAGAGAGAGGGGGGAGAGTCGAGATCGGGAGAGAGTCTGTGTCTGTCGTAGAGAGATTATCCTCTGTTACACGTGAAATTAGTCAGATTGTGAGAGAGGTAAATGTGTCGAATGGCCCTACCTGTAACTGTCAAACTGGGAGAAAATCTATGACCTTTGCGAAAGAGATTATCCTCTGTTATAAATGAGACTAGTTAAACTGGGAAAGAGGTTCGGCCCTTTGGATCCATTGTAGTACAGGGGACTAAGTCGGATTAAATTAGGAATACACGGCGAGCACAGGGTCTTCAAAATGGTACACGTATTGAGCATCTGGGGGTCATTGTACACCCCAAATGCTTGAAATATATAAATAAATCTCTTCTCTTTGACCACCCGGAGATCAAATCAGCCCCACACAAGATTATCTCCACAAAGTCCCATAGCACATCCCGCCATGTATTTAAAACATCTCTGAAATGATAATACCAAATAATGATGATATCATCATTAGGAGATGATCCCAATACACGACGGATGCTGCGGACTGTGGTAAGTTGTGAGGGGCTGATTTGAAGTGGACCACCCCACCTCATGCGCAATGTCTCAATTGTCTAAACACGTACGGTAACCTATAACTTACCATGAATGTAGCAGCAGCAATATAATACCTACCAACACTAGAAATTGAATACCCATTAATTTGATGATTTTGATCTCCACTTGAAATTAATTAGTGAAGCCTCGTCCAACACGGCCCAAATTCCTAACAGAAAACCGCTTTGACCCTTTCAAACCTCTCGATGCCATCCATCTTTTTCTTCAGAGTCGCTCTCTTATTTTCCTCGAAACAAAGTCAGAAAACTCATAGAACCCACAACGAGACCGAGAAAGAATACCTAAATATTTATATATATATATATATATATATATATTTTTTTTTTTTTCTTCTATCAAACTCTTCTACTTTCTCTTAATTGGTTTGGTCTTTGTGGGAAGATTTCAACGCGACGCGCTCTTTCTTCCACTGAGAAATGTCGAAGAACAGGAAGAAGAGAAGCAGCAATATGGATCACAAAGGCTATGCTTAATACCAAGAAGAGAAAGGGAGAGGGGCCCAACAGAGATGAAGCTCTGGAAGAAGGCCTCCGCTGCGCTGAAGGACAACAACAGCATCTGTCTTGCAAAGTTGGCAAGAAAAACAAACTCCCGACATGCAGAACTAGAAGAAGCCATCATCAAAGCTACCAGCCATGATGAGCACTCCGTCGATTACAAGAATGCGCAGAGAGTTTTCGCTTGGATACGAACCTCTCCCGCATTCGTCAAGCCTTTTCTCTGCTCTCTCACCAAGAGAATGGAGAAAACTCGAAGCTGGGTCGTCGCTCTCAAGGGCCTAATGCTCATTCACGGCGTTTTCTGCTGCAGAATTCCCACCGTGAAGTTCGGGAGATTGCCGTTCGACCTCTCCGATTTCAAAGATGGTCACTCTAGTTCTGCCAAGACGTGGGGGTTCAATGCTTTCATCCGTGCCTACTTTGCATTTCTTGACCAGCGGTCTGCCTCCCTTAATGGTGATGGTCATCCACCCGTTTTGAGTGGAGGAGAAAGCATGGAGAAAAGCCCAAAACTGAAGCAAGTGCTCTTGGAGTTACAGCAGTTGCAGACGTTGCTTGATTTGCTCATGCAGATTAGGCCCCACACAGATAGGATGCGTGTTATGCTGATTCTTGAAGCCATGGATTGCATCATCTTGGAGATCTTCGACGCTTATAGCAGTATCTGTAATGGAATTGCTGGTGTTCTGGCTGGGATATTTTCGGCAGGGAAGGTAGAGGCTGCAGTCGCACTACAGGTTTTGAAGAAAGCAGCTTCTCAGGCTGGAGAACTGTCTTCTTATTTTGAAATTTGCAGGGATTTTGGTGTTTTGAATACATCAGAAATCCCCAGAGTCCAGCACATCCCAGAAGAAGATATTCGAGATCTTGAGAGAATGATCAATGGAGTTTCCCTGGATAAGAAGGCTATCACTGCAACTTCTGCTGCTGCTGCTGCTGCTGCAGGCGCTTTCCATGGGGATAAGGCGATAGTGGTCAGAGATTATCAAATGGTTGAACAACAGAAGGATCCTCGGAATTTCTTGCAGACGATTATAACCAGCGATTGGGTGGTTTTTGATGATGAATTCAAGCCCAGAGGAGATGAACTCGACATCTTCTGCGATGTTGGAAATACATATCGCGTAGATCACAATGTTGGAAATACAGATCTCGTAGATCCTTTTGCAGCTTCTTTCAATTTTCCTCTTTTAGAGGGTTATACCGATGTCTCTATTACATATTCCAAAGACCTCATACTGTATTAGCCTTACAAGAATTGGCACCAGAAAGCTTCATCAAGTCTGAAGAAACAGAGAAATTGGGTTCTCTTACTTCCAAGAAAAGGAATTTTTTTTCTCCTTTTCTTAGGAAATGCCTTGTGGGTTCTCCGTATTTTGTATGATAGAGAGAGAGAGATTCAGCTATGGGAGGATTGAATGTCACAGTCTATTATAAATCATATATCATATCCCGTTTTATATTATAATTCCACATAACATGTTTTGAATGTGCTATGTGTTACATGGTTCTTATAGGCATTTCTCTCTCTCTCTCTCTTAAATGATATTGATGATGTCAAAAATTGACTAATGAGTCCAATGGATGGCACACCTCATACTCACTCCCTTTTCTCTCTTCAAATTCATTATGGTAGAGTCATCAGTTAATTGAGCCAGTCTTGAGAGGCAAGTCACCTTACTTATATAAAGGTACGCATTTAATTGCTTACCCACCACATTTGTTATGAATTGAGGGAAGTCTTCAAATTCAGGGGTTCATAAATGTACACGCTTAGGATCATGACTTATACTGGGGCACCACATACAACCCAAAAGCTTGAGCTATTGGGTTATGGGTACTCTGTATATAAATCCCTTATACCTCTCATTCCTTTCCAATGTGGGATTCTTTTGAACTATTCATATTTGAACCCCAATGATACTCACTCACCTCGCAAACCTTGTATCCACTCCCTTTTCTCTCTTAAGATTCATCTAACTTTATTGTCAGAGTCCTCACTTTGGGATGTCACCTTGAGGCCTCTTCACATTCTCACTGTGCTTTCAAGGGTTGTCCATATCCGAGGTGTGCCTCAGGCAATCCGATTCATTGGTGAATTTTGAACATCATCAGTATCTTTTTACCAATTCAAATTCCATCTAGTTCTAGGTGATCCAAATGTGATTTGTTTATAATTGGGTGGAATGTGGATTGGATCCCTATTCAATTGGATTTAATTCAATTTAAATATATATGTTGAAAGGGCTAAAATCAATGGGGTAGACCAAGAAGGACATGGGTAAAAATAATGAAAAATGATTTCAGCATCAATAAGTTAACAATGGATATAGCATTAAATAAAATGAAATGACAAAAAAGGATTCATGTAACTGACCCCATATAATGGGGGTAAGGCTTGGATGACGATGATGTTTATATATATTAAGGTACTGTGTATTATACTTATTAGTAAAATTGATTTGAATGCTTTGTTTTTCATTGAAGAGGTGAAGAGTTAATAAGTTGAGGTTTCATGATACGCAACATCAAACAAACCTAAAAAAACCATGACCCAAAAAGCTTACGAGTTTGATAACAGTACTGCTCTCAACTGGTATATGAACAATTAAAAAGATCTTTCATGCGGTATTCAAGTTATATACACAGTTTTAATTTTTAAAAGGGTTTGACTAAGATGCTGGAAAGACATGGCATCGGAAAAACTTACAACCAATCAACAGGCATAAAAGTGGTAATCAATCAGGTTGGTTTTCATCAAAATTCTCTGGGGATTGATTGGTCAGTAAATGGACAAATATGGGCTTTCTTATAGAAGAGTTAAATCTATAGTACCCAAATCTTATGGCTAAAACTAATCAAGGTCACCTGGGAGTTGAAACCCATTCCAATGGATGGGACCAAGCCTTCTAACTTTTGTGGCAGGCAGTCCAGAGGCCCAGACCCAGCTATGTGTCTCCTACTGTCCTTTGTCCCCAGACCCAAAGACAAAGAACAGAATCAGTAAATCACTGATTCACTTCCACCTTGATACGACCTGGTGTAAGTTTTGGGTAATCAGCTTCAGCAGCAACCAAACAGTACAAGCAATGTGTTGCAGTCAGCTGAATGAAATGAGCTTTCATTTGTTTTCAACGCATATTGCATCGTTGCCCCACAATCAATTGTACGGCTGCTACATGGATGGTCCTGATCATTTTGATTGATAGACTTGGCTGTGGCCTTGAGAAACTATAAAAGAAATGTCCCAGACTCCCAGGTTTTGGACTTTTGGTTTAGTCCGTCCGACGTCCGGTCCAGACAAAATGACAGCCTTTGTCCTTGATCACGTGCTAAATAAATAAAGACCTGCTTAGAAAGTTCCAAGTACCGCATCAGGGCCTTCCTTGTCTGGCCATAAAGTAGGAAAAACTACAGTTTATCCAGAGTTGGTTTGCTGGTGTTGATTGATTTGTGACAATACACAATTGTACCGAATGAGGCTATGTGTTTGTATCAATCAATTGGATTTTTTGAGTTTGAGGCAATGTTTTTGTATCAGTGGAATTCATGGGATTGGAATTTGGAAATGGAGTTGGGTGCTCCCATATTCTATTTCCAGCTTTCCGCTTCTTGCTTTTGACGAAAGCACAGAAGAGAAGGAGAGAGAGAGAGAGAGATGATAAGAACCATTTCCACTGATGGGAGGTTAGAACAAATAAATGCATTCTTATTAAAACCGACTTCATGAACCATTTTCATGTGTTGTATTTGATCCGACAAAGATGTTGCACCAAAACAGGCTAAAGATGTAATTACACAGGTCAGATAAGTCTGTCAAGTACACCTAGGAGTTTCACCAAGTGCTTGGACTTTGGATGATACGCTTAGTCTAGCAAAATTTCCCCATTTAAGTGAACTGGGGTGTTGATCGCATGCATTTTAATCTATTATGTTTAATTTTGGTTTCATATGTTCACTAAAATCCAAGATACTTTCGATGCACATTCTCTGTGCATTAAGAGTTTATTTTGATTGAAACACTTTTTCTTACAAATTTTTATTTGACAATTTAATAGGAGTCATGCCACATCAACTATTTTAAGTTCAAAACTAAACAAATCAAATTCAGTGAATAATTTATCCATTGATTTGATCATTTATCAGGGTGTGCCGTGGATAGTTTCAAACAAAATACTTTGATCATGTATTTTATCTTGACGTGGAAATAAACAAATAACTACAAGCGTGGTCAGAGAAACAGATGATATCACAATCTACATATGGTTTCAAAACACACCACACCCCAACGGCCAATGGGTCTGTCTCAAATCACCCCTCCACATCTTCCCCTACTCAATTATTTTTCTCAGCCTTAAGCAACTTGTAAGAGAGGAATTACAAAAATAAAGGTATCACCCCTGATGACAAAGCCATACCCACAACAAAGAATAGAAAATCCATCTATCTAAATTCAGCAAAGAAAAAATAAAGCAGCATCTCCAGACTTGTGCTACCAAATCAGAATTCTACGAGCACATCACAAGAACCAAACCCTATCTGTTCCACTACCAAAAAAAAGTCGCCCCAACATATCTAGATTCTTAGATTTTAATTAGGTTTGAAATTTGAGTTTCTGTAAGAAAATATTATCTATCTAGTTGGAACATTAGAAAAACTCTAGAAAAAAAGATGAGGGGAAAATCTATGCTGCCGGAAAGACATGATATCAGAAGAATTTTAACCAATAAAAAACCACCATTAATTTTGATAAATACCACCTGAATGGTTACCACTTTTATGATACTGGTTTGTTGGTTACAAGTTTTCATCAAATTCAAGATTAGGAATTAAATACTGTTCTATTTTCTAGAAAAGAATACGTTAGAAAACTAAACATTGACACTAAAACATGCCACTCCACCAAATGAAAAATTCTTTACAATAACCTAAATCTGCACTCTTTCAAAGGGAAAATAATMCCCCAGCCATACATAACTTCACAAAACATGCAAAATGGTGCTGAATATTTCAGTCAAGATTCAGAAAGGAAAAAATCTCAAAAAGGTAGATCCATGGTAATAGAACAGTTCAATAAGTGATATTAATACACAAAAATACAAATGCGAGACCAATGTACAGGAGGTGCAACTGACATGGTTTCAGTGATGTTCAGTTCAATTCAAGTTATTAACGCCACTAGTGGGAACAATCAAACTGCAGCTTGAAGGCTTACTTGAGAAAAAACTTAGAAGGGCATCTGCAAAGATAGTTGCCAAAGCCTATCTCCAGTGGAGGAAACGCATGGAGTGTTTGGTGAAAGAATAGAACACAACCTATTATTGAATAAGACCACCATGGTTCTTCTTTATCCTTAAAGATAACCATTGGGGACTTTCTGTAACTCTGGCAAGTTAAAGAGGCAGTATCTAAAATATCTCTAACCTTAGTTTTCACTAAGCTTTTGAAAGTTGACTAAAAATTCTTAGCTACATGTTTAAGAGAAGTTTTCACTAAGCAATGTCACAGAAGTTTGGAAGTTAGAAACTCTAGTGTCCTCAAGGATGCTACATGTTTAAGAGAAGTCCTCTGATTCCTTGCCCCCGGTGCCCCCAACAAAAAAGTATAGGAATGAGAATGAAAAACAATGAACCACTAAACTTCAGTACTTATTAAAAAATTGGAAGATAATTACATAGAGGTAAGCTGAAAAAAGCTCCCTAATAAATACAACTAAAACCTAGTAAAGGGAAAAAAAAAAGGAATCTGCAACAAAATCTGCAACCCATCCATCATGATAATCAAACTTCCAAGCGGCCCCTGTTAATCTAACTCATCCCAGACATTAAAGAATTCACCTCTCCATCATGATAATCTTACTTCCAGGACCCCTGTCAATCTTAACTCAATCATGTATCCTCCCAAATCCCACAAAGAATAGTAGTCAAACTCCTATTTTTTATCAGTAGCAAAAACATTTCATTAATGACCTCTCAAAAAACAAAACATTTCATTAATGTTTGAAAGAGGTATTATCATACAAGCCTCAACAAGATATACAAGAGGCACATAGGAACAACCTTACCGCAACTCAAAACAATACACGTAGCAAACAGAGGTCACCTACCCTATGTAATAGGAATTTGGATTACAAGTTACCCTATGCACTTGTAAGATAGGGGTGCAAATGGATCGGATCATGACCCAATCTGATCCTATTTGGTCGAATTTGGATCACCCCTAGTCAGATCTTCTGATCAGATCGGATCCTATGATTCGATCAGAAATCGGATCGGATTCGGATCGTGTTATATATTTATAAATATAAATATTTATATATAATACATATATATGTTATTTATTTATAAAAATATTATTTATATTGTATTTTTATAAATTTGTTATATTATTTATTTTTTTATAAAAAATGTATATATGTGACTAAAATAACTAAAAAAATACTTGTATTTTTGTTTTTTCCTTATTTAAATTGGTATGTTTTATTTTTTTCTTTTAATAATTTATTAATTTTTTATGGATCAAATCAGGTCCAAAGATCCGATAGGATTCGAATTCAGATTGAGTCCTATCCATTCCGATCGGATCTTCGGATCGGATCTGACATGAACAGTGTCGGATCGGATTCAAATATACCCTGATTCGAATCCGATCCGATCCATTTGCATCCCTATTGTAAGAGGCACATGGTGCCTCCATGAATGGTATTTACACAGATGCCAAGCATCCTCAACTTTAGCACACCTACCCTATTTACTGTTTACCCTTTGATATTACAAAATTTAAGTTACATTGTATATCTCAGTTGTCCACAAAACAGATTTCCTCTACCGACCCCTTGTTTTTCCAATGCATCTGCCAATTCATTGGCTGGGCAGCCCAATGCACGAGGCTCCCACCAATGTGGGGTCTGACTGGGGGCTGATCTGTGAATCCTATTATAGCTGATAACCATGTACCTTACCAGCAATCTTAACTCTCTCATAGTGTTCCTGTATTGTCATGGAATAAGGCCATCATTTGTAAGCCAACTGATCACCATTTTGGAGTCCCCATCCGCAGCCAAATTTCTGAAGATTGAAGACCTTGACAACTTCAAACCTTATAAAACCAGCATTATTTCTGCTGTTGTTTTTTTATAGGAAAATAAAATTTATTAAAGAGAAGTGATAGGAATCACCCAAGGGAAAAGAGGAGCAATACCACCCCCGAACAACCCCAAATCCAAACCACTACAACTACAACTGCCACAAGAAACAAGAGAACAACAACCAGAAAAGAAAACAAACACCACCAAATCCAAAAACTTAAAAACAAACAACCAAAACTCATATACACAAAAGCCACCCACTTACCCCTGAATCCTCAAAACAAAACCCCCAAACGACCAACAAAACAATCTCTTAGAATGCCACCTTGACTTGACTCCACCTACAAGACCACAAAACACTCAAATCTCTAACTCAGCTTCATCTTTGGATAGAATGTGATCACCTCTGCTTCTACAATTAATCTTCCTAGATTTCTTTACCTTTTTATTAGGTCCAACCTGAACAACCCCCTTTTCAGCTTGGCAAAAACTTTTGAGACCTGAGCAGCAACAGCTCTTCAATAGGGTTCGTCTTGCATTCCAAGTACGCCAAATTATCAGTTCTAATTTTCCACATCAGTGCTATTCAAATTCCAATAGCTTCCATTCTCCTTGTATTCTACAGCCAAACACTCCCCATCAGCAATTGGATCCACACCCAATGTTTTGCTGACCTCAACCTCAACTTCCACCACCTTCTCCAAATCAAATGATTTTCCAATGCATAGACTTCATCTTCCACATCATAAGACTGATCCACCCAACTTCTATATCCTAATCAGGGTTATCCTTATCCTCCAAAGGTTTTCTTCTGTACTTCCTCCTGCAATAATAAACCTACGACATATCCAAATCTCTCCTCCCTTACTCAACCTCTACTATGTTAACTTCTCCCTCTATTTTCTCAGACAAGCTGACACCCTCTGTTCAAAATCTATTTGAACCCCCTTTCCAACTTTAGCGACTGTTACCTCTGCCAAAAACCTTTCATCTTTTTTCTACACAAACCTCCTCATCTTCTCTAATCTCTACTGTTACAATTGTTAACAGTATCAACATCACTCCCCTTTGCCTCATCATCGACAATAACCTCTGCAACTACGTCCCCCAATATAATGAGCATCCATCAAAGGACCACAAGACTCATCACAAGAAATAAGCTTACAAGACTTCGAAACCTCAACTGTTCCGCGTTCGAAAGCCACCATCTCATCAGAAACATGCATTCAATCTTACATGAACTTACCGCCTCCTTATTGAGATTGACAACCAGAAAACCATTACTTCTAACCTCTTACAAGTGCATTGATGGAGGCACCATTATATTCCTATTCATGAAATAGGAGCTTTGCTTCAAAAGAATCAGTTCATTCTTACCAAGAATTCCCCAAGAAGCAAACACCAAAGTTTAAAATAATGGATTGCTCGTGTGAGAGCAGGGTTCCAAATCCAAATATCCCAAAGTGATGAAACAATAAAACATAGCAATTACTGACACTCCTCTCATCATCAAATAAGTCCCCATTCCTCTCTCAAAAGCCTATTTCCAAAGAATAACTTGTAACGGTCATTAATTCAATAACAAACTACCACGACCTTAAGTAATGTAGTACAGAACTTACAATGTTGAACTGTAGATCTGGTGTGCAAAGGCAATATCAAATCAGATCTAATAGCTTGAAGGAATCTACACCTTCAAGAATGTTTGGAGCATGTAACGAAAAAGAAAGAAAACATTTTCTCATAAATTTGTATTTCATTTTTTTGTTGTCAAAGACCATTTACATGGGCGTACAATAAGAACCTCTTGTCACATAGACTGAAAAGATCTTGGAGCAAACACACTAAATATGGTTAAAGCAAGACAACAATCAAAGTCCAGCACAAGAGAAACAAGGTAGTCTGTTCCTGAGTCGAGCATTAGCAGAAAGCCCCATGTGAGTAGTAACCATCACAAATGATCAAAAATGGTAATTGCTATTATTCACTATAAGTTCAAATTTCAATGAGAGATTTTTTTTATGAATAATTTAAATGAAAAAATTAGCAAAACTTTTGTTGGGAAACAAACTAGAACATTCATTTGAGAAAGGTAAGTAATTGTGAAGCTTTCAGGAATCAAGGTCTGTCCAGTAATGTTGATACTTGATAGTTTTAATTAAATGAAGAAAGTGTTCTGGAATTTGATTAAGCAAGGTTTTCTTCTTTCAGATATATAATTTCTTGTTTTCTTAGGAATTAGAAGAATAATATAAGATAGGCATAAATGAAGGAAATATTAACCTAATATACCAATTTCATAAGGGCTTTAGTAAACTCAAGAAGTTAAAAGAATGCACAAGTGATGTACCATAGATGAGTGCAGAACACCAACCAAGCCCTTGTTACATTTCAAAATACCACCCAAAACATGAATCCAAAAAAGATGCATATATGTAAGCACCCAAGTTTTCCCCAAGAACTTAAGTCAATAAAATGATATTGCTGAAATGAGGTTGAAGAAGTTTAAATATATTGGCGTGTCAATATGAACAACAAATAGACAACAGACTGTCCAAAAGCTGTATTTCTTGATAACATAAGGGAAAAGAAGGGAACTGAACTATCCTATATGGATCCAAGAAACCAAATCTCATCCATTAATTCCTAAATCCTGGAAGCCAGGTAGGATTGATAGTCCCTAAAACTACAAGAAGAAAACAAAAGGAAACAACATATCCAGGGAATTTCAATGTCTGATTTTCAAAAACATATAACAAGACTGGGAAAATTCATTGACTAGAAACTATCCGGGAAGCCTCTGCAACAGGCCACAAGCATATATACAGGAGAAACAGACCAAATGCAATGGGAGGCCAATTATGGAATTCACATTGTACATCTACCTGATGGTCACAAACTTGTTGGTACCATGTTTTGCCCAGTAAGTCCTCAAATCAATCGGATTTGAAAGGTTATAACCTTCAGCAGCAAGTTTCTCCAAGACTTTCTTAAATGCACCTTGACTCATTTTCCTCCCAGCAATTCTCGCGCCACGCCGTTTTGTACTCATTGGCAAAGGATACATAGATATACTTGTGGTACAGCATGCTGATTGCCACCCACCACAGCCCCATCGATAACATTGTTGAGGAGTTCCAGTGCAAGAGCAAACCGGTATTGGAATACCAGAAATATCCATATTAACCCCATTTATGACCACCCCCATGTTCTTCTTCCCAGCTTTTGCTCGTGATACAGAAGAATTGCTCTCATCCTTTGGTGCTGGCACCCTCTTCGGCTTCTTTGCTTTTGGAGACTTTTGGGCACGACCACTTTGTCTTTTCTTCAAAGGCCCATCCTTTTTTCCTCCTGCCTCTTCTATTCGAGCCACCCTTTCATCCTTCGACGAATCAGGCGGTTGTATCATCTGCAAGTGATGAGCTGTAGATGCTTCTGATAAAACAGCAAAATTTGGGTTTCCGGGCAACATATGCAGAAATCTTTCTCTGTTCATCCAACTATCCTTCACATATTCCATATGAACAGGTGCTTCGGATACCCCGCAATCCCTAGGGTGAAAAGCTCCATTAGCACCAACCATGACCGTAGAATCGCGACCAGAAATAAGAGTCTTAGTATCTCGCTCTGCTACGGTCGACATGAGCTGTAGACCGAGGTGCCCTCTGGGTTCATAATAACCCCAATTCCGGATATTCAACCCGTCGTCGTCCATAATAACTTAAATGGAGAAGACGTCTAATTAATCATAATCTTTTCTTTGTTCGTGTTCAACCCATCTACGACATTGCAGACCTGCAAAAATTGCCTGCAAAACTCACCGCCATGAAACTAGAACTAAGAATGATGGTAACCCCATCAAAATAACAACAACCCAGAAGTAAACGAATCAGAAATCACCGGGAAGAGAACCCAAAGTAGAACTAAAACAATTGATTGCATCTCAAACAAAGATCAAATCAATCAAACAACTACAGCAAAACCTAAAACCGCATCAGAAAAATGGCGAGAATATCATCAGAAATGCCCCCAGAAGAAACCCTTCTCAAAGGCATTCCTATTCTTATCATAAATCTCAGTTTAAAGGGCTTTGAACTCGGATCTCTAGGATAAATGAGAAAAAAGAGATGTTTACAGCTTCAACATCATACTTCCATTTCATTTTACAAATCGAAATGCAAATGAAGTTTACAAATTTCACAGATTTACTAGATTCTAGAGAGAGAAAGAGAGGAGAGAGAAGACTTACTTGCAGGCTGTAAATAGCTCGTTAGGGTTCTTTCCCTTTTGTGACTTGAGAGAGAGAGAGAGAGAGACCAAAGGAGAAAAAATTGACGAATTTACTCCATTTATAAGCTTATATAAATTTATGCAATATAATATATATATATATATATATATATATATCCAACTTATTAAAATAAACGAAGTCTTTTTTTGGTAGTTTTAGAAAAATCGAAATCTAATAGAGATCTGATGTTTTATTTTTCTACTTTCATTTTTAATTTAATTAATAATTAATTCCTTCTTTGTAAATAGTATGGGACACCATATGCTTGCTTTACCAAAAATACCTTCCCTCACTCTCAACCCCAAAGGCCCAAACATTGAACTGAACTCAAAGGAGCCTACTTTTCTTCTGTTTTATCAATTCTTCTACATGGTCGGATGGTCCCCCTTCCCTTTGCTTTAATTTAAGGACTGGACTGGATGCACATGGACCCTGGTTTGGCCATGTTCTTGAAATACCTCCTCAGATGTTTTAACTGCTAGCCTTGCTTCTTGCTATTAGTAATGTAATTATCAAAGGCAATATGAGAGGATTTTCTTTCTTCTTTCTTTTTTCTTTTTTTTTTTCAAGAACATGAAAGGATTATTAATTAACCATTATGATTATGTGTCATTGTTTAGGGTAGAACCAAATGGATTATCTATCATCTTACCATTAGCTTCTTATTTATTTATTTATTTTTCATGAATCCAGGATTTCAAATTACTGATATTGTTTTGGTCGTTTTGTTTTATAATTTGTTGGTTTAATTTGCAAGATTTTGTTTAAGAAATTTCGAATTTTTCTGTTAGTAATTATCTTAACTTTTGTTAATTCTACTTGATGAGAAGAAATTTTGTAGTCATACAAAATTACATACTCTTTGCAAGGTGAGCTTGGAGTAATTATCCATAAAATGTGATTGTGTCATTGTTTAGGGAAGGACCAAATGGATTATCATCTTACTATTAGATTCTCTTTTTTATTTTTTTACCCCAGATTTCAAAATAATTATATAGTTTTCATCATTTTCGTTTTCAATTTGTTGGTTTGATTTGAAAATTTTTGTTTAATTAAGAAATTGTGAATTTTCTTCTAAAGATGAACTTATCTTGTGTTGATTTTACTTGATAATTAAGAAATTGGAGTAATTGACAGTATGCACCAGTATGTTGTTTTATTGACATGGTAGAGGGAAGCAGGTATATATGATGCACATGGGGTGATCACTGATCAGGCAATAGTCAATTTAATAAACCGTTCTTCCCTAGATTTCAACTTCAAGAAATGAAATATGAAACATATATTAGCCACTACTTTTTACAATATAAAATCAACTTCAAAAGTAATTAAACAATAGAAAGCCCAAACTATTATTCAACAATTCTATGGAATTAAAAAGAAATAAAAAACCAAAATATGAGAAAGATGGTCCCGGTTGTGATTTATCTTCCAAACTTTTCCTTTTTTTTTTTCTTGAGCCGCGCCCCAAAATTCCTTTCAGGTGGAAGGGTGGCCATCGTTTATTAACACGTATAAATAGAAAGCCTACGAGGGAGGACTTAAAATCCTTACTTCTTTAAAAATCCATAAATCAAGGCTCCAGTTAAACTCATATACAAATCAAAAGTTTGAAGTGCCTTAAGACCGTGCGGTCTTCTAGGCTTTGGCAAGCTCGAAATACTCAAAAAGATGAGAAGACGTGTGTGTGGAAAGACCGGAAAAGACTGAAATGCTGAATTTAGAGAAGCTTCAAATTATCGTGGAAAGACCCGCACGGTCTTCTGGCCTCTAAATGTATTTTTAAAAGCTCGATAGACCGAGCCGCTTACCAAACGATCTTTTTGTTTAAAGACAATACCCAAAAAGCTCAACATATCTTTTGGCCATCTGGGCTGCTGGAAGATATTTAAAAAAAAAAAGAAACTTGCAAAACGACACCAAAGATAAAGAATATGTGTACTATCTTCCCCAACTCTCGCTATAACAATCTTTGGGTGCTCTTCAAGACTTTGAAAGAGAATCCACAACTTCATTTACCTCTATCTACATGTATAATGTGAATTTCCACTCTAACATAAAGACTCCAACCTGTTCTTCCAATACCACAACCAGCCAACCAGCAACATGGCACCTTACAAAGATCTATATATACTACCATTAAAAGTGAGAATTAAGTTCTAAATTTTGGAATCTATATATATATATATATATATATATTAAACCAAGCAATTCTAGAGGGGGTTCAAGATTCCCTCTAGAAGTACTAGGAGTTGTCACCTAATATGGCTTATTTTTTTTTCTCTTCTCCTTTTTATTAGAAAACTAACTATCCCCCACTTTCTCTTAAGTATCTCTATCTTTACCTAATTCCTATTTATCTCCTAAATTATCTATAATTCCTATTTACCCTCTCCCTCACTTTTCATGTATATTTATCAAAATAAAGTTTTAATTAAAACATTTAACAATTATTTAAATATTAAATGGAATTATGTAATAACTTTAAAATATTTATTAAAAACACAAAAAAATGATTATAATAGGTTTAATAATATTATGAAGTTCATAATGAAATTATGTAATAATAATATAAATTATAATTTCATGGATTATTCAATTTAATAACTAAATAATATTTTAAAAACATAAATAAAAATTATTTAAATAACAAAATATTAAAAATAGCTAAATAGTTATGTAATAAAATATTTAAAACTACATAATATCTTTAAAGAAATAAAATTTAAATAAAAAAGATTAAATCTTTTACATATTATTAAATATCTAAATAATGAAATATTTAACATAACTAAACTCTAAATAGTTAAAATAATGAAATTATGTAATAAATTTTAAAAAAATTTCTTAAGAGTAGAATAATAATTATAATAGATTTAATAAATTTTGAATTAATAATAATTTTATATTTTACAGAATTAATAAAAAAATTATGTAATAATATTATACATTATAATTTCATGGATTATTAAATTTAATAAATAAATAATATTTTTAAAATTTTTAAATAATTATTTAATATTATAAATAACTAATTTTTAAACACTTTAAATATCAAAATATTAATAACTAAATCATATCTTATATATTATTTCAAAAACAAAAAAATAGATTAAATAACAAAATTATGTTATAACTTAAAAAAATATCTAAAGAACAAAAGTAATTATAACTAACGGGGCCTCATGTGATGCATGGAATGTGGTACCCCTCCCTCTCTCTCGTCCTCGTAGTCAAGACACTCTACCCTGCCCCGGGCAGAGGGGCGAGTTGGAGGCGAGGCACCCATTCCTCGTCGGGGATGGGGAATCCTCAAATTTTCTCCACCTTGAGACAATCATTTAAAAATAGTCTAATTTGTGGATATTTTACAAATAGGATTATAGAAATTTGGGGTACTTTAGAAATTGGATTATGACAATTTGGGGGTATTTTATAAATGGAATTGTAGGATCCTAGGATTATAAGAATATAAGGAAAAACTTAGAGATATTTTTAAAAGTCAATATTAAAATCTATTTATATTTTACTAATTTACCATTGAGTTTGGGAATTATATGCAAACCTTGTCCTTGATTTGGAGCAAAAATATTTTCCCCATCCTCACCTTGTCTCTTCCCCATACCTAATTAAGATTTGAGAAAACTTGCCCCGTTCGGGGTGGGCAAGGTATTATTTATGGTTTGTATACTATTTTTAATAATTATTTATGTTTTATATATTATTTTTTAAATAAAGTTTAAATAATTTCAATATAAAAATTTGAATACTAAATCATATTTTAAACATTATTTAAAAAACAAAAAATAGATTAAATAACAAAATTCTGTAATAACTTTAATAAGAATATAAAATATAAATAAATGAAAAAATAAACATTATTGAAATAGTGGAAGTAGATTAATTAACTTAGAGGTATTAAAGCTTTTTAGTAGTTATTTATTGTATTTTCTTTATAAATATATTTTCAGCAATTGTGTCTTTTCGCTATAAATTTTCAATAATTATTGGAGATTAAACTATTGTTATTTGTTAGAGATTAAACTATTAATTTAGCTGAAATTAGGATTGTTCACTAGGCAATTCAGTTCAATTGGAGATAATTTGGCTAGCAAAACAAATCTAGTCAGGTTACCATTAGTGAAAACTAACCGTTGGTTAATTAATAAATGTTCAAATTTTTAATGTTTAGCAAAACTAATCTGGTCAGGTTAAAGAATTGATAACTTAAAACTGAGTAACCATTAGTGAAAACTAACCATTGGTTAATTAATAAATGTTCAAATTTTTAATGTTTAGTGTAATTTACATTAATCATTGTAATTTAATAAAGTTTCATTAAATTTTTACAACAATTATTTATTCACAAAAGATATTACTAATTGGCATAATTTATTAATTTCTATAAAATCAATAATTATAGTTAACAATTATCAAATAATTCAGTGAAACTCTCTATCTAATAATCCATAATTTTTTAAATAAATAATAATTAAAATTCAGGGAATTAATCAATGAAAAAAATTCTCCAAAACTATTTAAATAATAGTCCATTATTATTATTCAACTAAATGATTATTAAAAGTTTTAGGAAAATAAAATTAGGAAATTAATATACCAGAAATTGTTTCATATTTATTTAAGTAGCAATTCACTATTATTATTTTAATAAATAGTTATGAAATAATTTAGAAAAATTATTAAATCTATCCACACTGATCTTGACCACTTGGTTGACTTCAACCATACTTGGTTTTACTTTAATTAACAACAAATAATTTACTTTTAATTAAAATTAATGTAATTTACCATAATTACTTTAATTTACTATAATTACATCACTTTGATTAATAGTAAATAATTTAGGCTTAAAAAGTAAATAATTTACATTAATTTATTGTTATTGTAAATAACTAATTTACTTTACATTTTTGCTAATCAACAACAATTTCAATAATTTTTGGAAATTACCATAAAATATTGTTATTTAATTTACTATTAGTTAATTAGTTATAGAAAACTATTAGAATTGTAGGGATGACAATTTCCCCTATAAAACTAAGGCCCTACCTTGCTCTATCCTGAATGGGGCAAGTTTTCTCAAATTTTAAATAGGAATGGGGAAGTGATAGGGTTGGGATAGGGAAGGGATGGGGTTTACATATAATTCCCCAAACCCGATGATAAATTTATAAAATATTAGTAGATTTATTATCAATTTTTAAAATATGGTTTGTAATAGTTTGCAAGATTGATATGCCTATGGAGAAGGCATATGGTTTGCAAGATTTAATATTTGTAAAATATGGTTTGCAAGATTGATATGGAGAGGCACATAAATGATATGGAGAAGGCTCCATTACCCAAACCAAGCAATTCTAGAGGGGTGCAAGATTCCCTCTAGAAGCCCATGGAGTTGCCACCTACCATGGCTTATTCCCCCTTTTCCTCTCCTTTTTATTAGGAAACTAATTGTCCTCCACTATCTCCTAAATTATCTCCAACTATCTCTAATTCCTATTTATCTCCTAAGTTATCTCTAATTACTATTTATCCTCTCCCCCACTTTTACTCTTTATATATCTAAAGAAAGCTTCAATTAAAAAAAATAGAACAATTATTTAAATATTATAATGAAATTATGCAATAACTTTATTTAAATATTTAAATAATGAAACGTTTAACATAACTAAATTTTAAATAGTTAAAATAATAAAATTATGTAATAAATTTAAAAATTTTCTTAAGAGTAGAAAAAATAATTATAATAGATTTCATAATATTTGAATTAATAATAGTTTTATATTTTACAAAATTAATAACAAAATTATGTAATAATAGTATAAATTATAATTTTATGGATTATTAAACTTAATAAATAATTAATATTTGAAAACTTATATTATTTAAACTAAACAATGTTGTAAATAACTAATTTTTAAATATTTTAAATATAAAAAAATAATATATTAATCATATTTTATATATGATTTCAAAAACAAAAAATAGATTAAATAATAAAGTTGGGTTGTAGTCACCCATTCAATTTTCTAGGTCAAATGAGTCAAACTGTTCCATGTCAGCATTCTATATATAAATATGCATATATGTATATATGTGTATAAATACATATTTTACCAATAATAGTGTATATTTATGTTTTACATATAATATATGTATTATTTTATATTTTATTTATATTTATATATTTTTTTGTTTATAGAAATGTTAAAATTTGTGATTTGATGCCAAAAAGGGTTTTTTTTTTTCCTGCAAAACAGTGGGGCAAGGCACCAACGAAACCTTGGGAGGTATATATCTTGAAAAGTTACCCAAACTAAAAAAAAACCTCAATCGGACATTAGAGTGCAAAGTTATGTCCTTTGAAAGTTTGCACATGCATTAAGTATGCAACCCACAACCTAGTAGTTGGGTCAAATGGGTCAACAATTGAATCCTCAGAGTCAGGTGATTTTTTACCATGTCAACAGTGTTGACCGAAAATGGCAGTTTTCAATAGAACTAGACCTAGAATCAAGGTCGGGTGATGGTTCAACCGATCGGGTAAATGGTTGGTATAAAACATTGGTATCGATTTAGGTCGGTTTTTTAGTTTGGTTGGGCAATTCAAAAGGTTTAAACTTAAAAAACTAAATTTAAAAATTATATTAAATTTTAAAAAAGTACAATGATATTATATTAAAAGATTAAATTTACAAATTTAAATTTATAATATAAAATATTTTAGTCTAAGAAATATGAGAAATTTCCCCACATTCCTGTATTAAAAAATTATATTTGAAATATAAAAATATTAATATGCATTTATGATCAAGTCGTTTCGATTTTAGTTAGCTTACAAAAGGCCAATCCGAAACTAATCCAACTTGGCTAGGTTTGGAAATTATTGAACGAAGCCAACCGGAAATACTAGAAAGTGACCAACTTAGGTTGAGTTGGGTTAGTTTGGTTAGTTTCATCGGTTTGATGAAATACCTTAGTTGAAATTAATTATTGATATTTTTGTATTGTAAAAAACTTATTAAAAATAGTATATAAATATAAATAATTATTAATTATTTAAAAATTAAAATATAAAATAATTGTATACTCTTATGTATTTATATTATTTAACTTTCGCTAAACAAAGTTCGTGCATCACACGGGTCCCTGCTAGTTTTTCAACTAAAATACCTTCATTATTGTTGAATTTGATCCCTTTTTATTATAAAGGCAAAAAATGTAGTTTGGACTACTATTTATATTAAATTCATTCCATCCCTCTTATTTAGTTTTGTATTTAAGGCATTAATTCCCATCCCCTTTCATTACGTCCTATATTTACTATATATTAAATAAATGATCATTGTTGATTTTTTCTTGACTAAAACACACCTATTTTTAAATTTGATCATTCTCTAACCTTAAGTGCAGAAAATGTATATTAAATTATTGCTTTTCACTTCATTCAATTTCCTCTCATTAAGGTATTAATTACCTCTCTCTCTATCTCTATCTCTCTCTCTCCTTAGATCCTTTATTTGAAATAATTTTGTTTCTCATCAATAAATTCTACTAATTAACTCTACACCCAATAATTTTAAGGGTAAAAGACTTAAAAATACCCTCTATTTTCATAAATTGACTCAAACATATTTTGTGGGTTGATCCCACTAGACTTAAACCTACCCTAAGTAAAGCATTTAGAACTCTTAATATGTGATACCACATGACCCATTATTTATTTATTTTTAAATCCTATATATTTTACCCTTGTTATTCTACTTAGCTAAGAATTTATACATATAAAAAACCTGTTTTAAAAGATAAATTGTGATCGTGCAACCAAAAGGCTTCTCCAACAACAGATAAAATATTAATTTTGCTAAAAAGAAAAAAAGGCAAAATATCGATGGAACAATTGAGAAAATTCCTGGGAAGCTTCAAGACGAGCTTGGTCAAGTCGAAACTTCAATTTGTCACGAATAAGTTTACACTAGTCTTGAGTATATATATATGAAGGTGTTTTAGCCAGATTTGCTTAAACATTCGCATATTTGAATCCATGGGCTTGGTCAAAGAACCATTAAAATACCCGAGTAGATAATCAAATTTCATATAACTAATTTTCTAGGGAAATTTATATTTCGAAATTCGAACCACCCAATGAATATAAAAGGTATCTTTTAACCTACAACTGGGTGTTTTCATTGACTTCTCCCATTTTATTGGTATGCCTGCGTCGTTCAAGCCTCACTGAAGACATTAGCCTAATCATCATGCAGTGTCTATATATATATATATATATATATATCAGGCGCTAAGGATGAGAGCTTTCCATTACTATCGCTAGCTTTCTGACCTAACAAGAAGAGCTCAAAATTGAAATTTTTGATAAGAGATGCGCATTCTCAAATCTCAAGCATATGCATGAGTAGAGAAGGGGTGGTAGGGTTTGTTTACAGGAATGGGATTTCAATTTTCAAGGTAGAAGATGTCTGTTCGTCTTTTAATTCAAACCATAAAAGATAATGGTGGAAACTGGAAAAGTATATTTACAAAATTTGGGATGTGTTTAAGTCAATTTATGAAAACTGATCAGGGTATGTTTAATTCTCTTACGTGCCCTAATTATAACAATGCAAAACCTATGCCTTCAAACCCAACATGAAAAATAAACTATCCTTTTTTCCATATGGCAGGCACATAGTTCAACTATTTGGGTGAAACGGGCCAATCAATGGCTTCATAGTTACATAATAAAGGTTTAAAAATAAATAAAAATATAAAAATTACAACAAAGGCACGTCTCCAAAAGTGTATATTTATCATGTTAAATAAAAATAAGTATTATAAATAAGAAGTATTTTTTTATTAATGATGGAAATGAAATACCATTTTCCTATTCAAGCAACGGATCAATGGTTCAACCTTTTAGGTTAAATCAATCAACCCACATTGTCATAATTAAATAACAAAAATCTTAACGAAGATTGAGATAAAAATTATTAAAAATACAAAAAAAATATTGTAGAAAACATTTGGATACATCTCTAATATTATGTATTTCATCATATCAAACAAAAAAGTATGCTAAATAAGAATTATTTTTGTTAATAATAAAAATAGAATAAAAATTTAAACTAACTCAAAAAAGAGTATATATTTTTTCATCTAATTGGAGGTTAGTGACCTGTATGGGTGCAAATTGTGTAGACTGAATCTGAGTTTGAACCAACCTAACTTGCAATTTTAGACAAAATAGCTTGAATCTTCGGTCATTAGGCTGGGCTTGGGCCTATGCCCAAAAGTTTGGGCTTTTTTATTTTTCAACTTGTGCCTGGGCCTAGACTTAGGTAGCTCTAGCTTGGCAGGAGTAATACCATCTCAAAGGCCTAGGCCTAGAGATGAAACCAAACCTCCTTTTTGTTTCTAAAACTAAGGCGTCATTGCAACGTAGTGAACAAGTTCTTCATAGCATTGGTTTAAATGCCATAGTGTATACCCTCAAAATGGTCATAAGGATGGCCTATGGTTGGCATGGAGGAGGGGTGTAGATGTTGATGTTTTGTGTTTGCAGAGGTGTATGATCACCATCCTATTCATGGATGTTTGCCAGGGGTGAAATGGTTGTTCTTGGGATTCAGTCAGGGGTGAAAATGGTTGTTCTTGTGTTTGCAGAGGTGTATGATCACCATCTTATTCATGGATGTTTGTCAGGGGTGAAATGGTTGTTCTTGGGAGGAAATGGGATTCAGTTAGTGCAAAGCCCGTTCAAACAACCATCATAGCCTTGCATTGGGAATATCTCCCCATGAAATAAAGCATAGAAGTACGGAGATGTTCCCGATGCAAGGCTGTAAAGGCTGTTCAAACGGGCCTTGCACTGACTGAAGCCAATCTCCTCGGGAATCTGTGGTGATCCTTGTTGCCAATGCCGTTATGAGGTATGGGAGTTACTTGATGGTATTGTTGCGAATATGCTGGCCCGTGGTTATGCATGGGTAATTTTAACTCAATTAATTGCTCATGTTAAAGAAAAGAGAGGTGGTCATAGAGGTGTTGGTTGTAGTGCTTACTCGTTGGCAAAGTTTAATTGATATTGGTTTTGGGAAGACATTACACTTGGTGTAAGGCCATGCTTAGGAGTGCTTAAGTTAAAAATAAGTGCTTATTCAAACAAGTACTTATTTGTATTTGACACCCAACTTCTATAAGTAATTATTTTTAAAATAAACATTTATTTGATATTGGATGTATTTGGTAGTCTTTTTCTCTGATAAACACTTAAATAAGAGCATTTATAGCTATTTTGTCTTTTAGGGAGTAAATGAAACAGTATTTAGTGAGATGAAGGCACTTTGATGTGAGATTGACACACACGTTCCACGCATTGATTATAATTTGTAGTGGTTGAAGGATTTACTCACTTCACTAGAGGAGGATCTATAAGCCCGTGAAGAGCTTTTTTGGAGGCAACAGTCTAGAGAAACATCTATTGATGGTGTTTGGTGGGAGGATGGCTCATGATTCTATATTCCCATATTTGCATAGCATTCTTCTTCAATATCTGTAGGCCTAACCGGACAATGAATGTTGCATTTCTCTGTAAAGGTTAGTATTTTAAGGGCGAATGTTGTATTCACCACAAATTCTTTTTACCGGCCGCCGCTAAAAACATGCAGCAACGGATTTGTCGTGTTTTACTATAGTAAGGTCTGTCAACAGGCCAGGTCTGAGTTGGGATAGGATGTCTCAGTCCCAAACCGATTATTAATGGCAATGGTTACAATTATAGAATCAAAACTAATATAATCGATTCGGTTCAGTTTGGTGGATGAGATAGAACGGACCCATTGACAGTAGCCAATATATCCTTTGGCCTTCCTCAAGGTCGGTACTCCACCATACACACACACCACCGAAGAAAACGATGTTAGCAACAAGTTGGCATATGGAAGATGGTGACTGAGGTACCAACTCCACATTCACATTATTCTGTTGTGTTGGAAATTGGAATTGATCATTGGATGTGGGTGTTGAGATGGCTCAAGTTTTATTGGGAAAGTGACTGTTAGGGCAATGTCAAGAGGTTGTTGGACTTGCTTTTGAAATAGGATAGTCTCAACTGAGGAGGCGTTAAAATCATCAACTGTGTGACTGTGATATCACTCACTATTAAGTAACGCATTCAAAATGAAAGTCGGAATCCATCCCCGGTGGAAACGGTAGGCCTTCTCCGTACACAAGGTACTTGCTGATTTATAGTCTAACTGTTTGGTAGGCCCTAGACTAGAGTAGAGAAGAAGTAGAGATGGTCACTGGTCACTTGGTCAGTCATCTTCAAATCAAATCGGCTTTTGTGGGCCTTGTGGACTTGGCCCAGACACTGGCTCCTCGTAACCCGTAATCGTAGCCCCAAGGAGTAGGACATCAAATATGTCACAATCGTGTGCCAGCGATGATCACAAGTTCACACAAAGCCCTTGAACAGTTACTAAAGTAGGGGAAGAATTATGGGCATCTGATCATCAAGTCAGTGTCTTCGTTATATATCATGGGCCCATAGGGTACATTACATAGAAACACTATGTACTGTTTTAACCCATAACAAGCTTGCATCCAGATCAAGATGATGCAAACTATATGCATCTGGGAGCTATGGTGGAAGAAGGGTGGGTCCTGTCCATATGCATATAAAATCTTCCATTTAATAATCTCTTGTTCACATTTCATATTTGGGTCTTAATCATCGATCACATAGACAAGGTCCAGAAGATGGCCAATCAGGAGGGTTTTCTGTTTTCTACCAGTACCAATGAATGAATGACCTTCAAGTGGAGGAAAATCACTCTCAAACAGAAAGCAAATATACAGCATGATCAGTACAAAAAACTGATAATTTTTCAAATGAAATACATCACTGAAAATATTCATTATATCATTCATATCAAATGTTCTCTTTTGAGTAGGACAAAAGTAAAGCAGATATTGTTGGCATTCCGTCCTTCCTTCTAACATTAGGAAAAAACACAAGGTGGACTAATTGATGATGATGCTCTATAACAAACAAATTCCAAGCTGTTAATAGTGGGGTCCACTTTGCCCTCAACCTATTGACTAGGCCCTATGCAAGACAGGAATTAACTAATTGAAACATAATTCAAGGTATGGGAGTTAAAAATTTGGTGATCCTCCAAAACTTGTTTTTGAGAGAAATATTTGAAAACTGTCCTATAACTGGCTGATCCATACTCATAGACGAAAAGAAGTCACTGAACAGAACTCAAAACCCGCACCATTACCCTTTTTTGTGAAGATAGATAATGAAGAAGAAAAGAGATTAAAGAGACTGATGTATGGATTCAGAAGAAAGGGAAGCTAAACCAAACTAAACTCTTTTCTTGGGCCTGTATTAGGTGGGGAGCTCATGACAGAGAAAATTTTAAAGGAAAAGGAAGTCCAGACAGGCACAGAAGGAAGATTATATAGAGAACTGAGAAATTGAGAAGAGAGAGATATAGGGAAGGAGAGAAGCTACCAAGGAAAATTAAAAGCTGAGAGAAAATGTCCAAAAAGCAAGAAAAGACACAGTTATGGTGCAGTCGTCTCCCTCTTTAAAGACCTTTCTTCCAAGGTAAAATGTAAAAAATAATAATAATAATAATAATAAAAGTTCTGTTGTAAAAGTATTGAAGTTTTTTGTTATGAATTACGAAAGCAGCAGCCAGGTTGCAGATGATGATGAACCCACATCAGCTCTTGATGAAAGCATTCAAGTCCAACCAACCAACCAACCCTACCAACTCCTCAACACCTCTCTCTCTCTCTCTCTCTCTATTCAATGCAGCCAGGAAGGGCCTCTGATTTCTGATGTCTGTATTTAAGGAGGGTGAAGAGGGGGGAGAGAGAGAGAGAGAGATCAGTGCCAGCAGCAACAGAAGCTGAATAGCAGGTCATCAAGAACGGGGGCAATTCAAGGCAGCTTTAATCCGATGAATTGTATTGCTGATAACATTATTAACCGTAGACACTGTATCTACAGTCACCCTTGCAGTTGGCAGGCTGCTAACAAGTATCTGATATGCCACGGTAATGAGTGACCCACTTGACCTGCTTGTGTTACCTTGCAGTGAGCTTGAAGACGCTCCCTCTGCTGCTTGGTCCCGCCGGCCATCGGAATAAATGGCAAATCCTGATGGCAGTATATTGATGTAGGAGGTGTCTTCCCCGCTCATTGCTATATTAATTGCTGGCAAATCTACCGGAGAATAAACAACAAGTGATTCTGATGAATCTATGCAACTTTCTTGAAGTAGCAACATGTTGTTCTGGCTAGCATTGAGAGTCTGTACGCGATATACAACCATGCTCGTAAGCCAACTATAATCAGGGAGTAGTGATTATAGCCAGATGAAAAGGGAAAACAAAAGCAGAAATCTAAGAAAAAAAAAAGTTACAGAAGTAACAGATATCTGATTCAAACATACCCGAAGAACAGAAATACAGTTTCCCGGATGAGATCCATTTGCAATATGGGCAACCTCCTGCACTGAATTACCATGGGAAAGAAGATCCCACTGTACAGATTACAAAATTCAAAGACAGTCTTAGTATTTCTGCTTGCTCTTAACTCATTGGAAAAAGCTTCAAGGAACCAATACTTGGTTAGTTTTACCTGAGCTCGATTCCTCTCATCCCTGATGAAATTGAAGACGTTCTGCCAGGGTACTGGAACCCATATAGAGGTTGCTGCACTCAGAATCACACCAGTTGGTTGTCCAGGTTCTGTGCTCTTGTGGGCGATAACTCGAACTCCACTGTCACCTAAGCCAGAGAGTGTCGTCCACCGCCCGCTTGACGCGCTTATGTTAGCACAGAAACTGTTTACCATTCGTTGGGCAAGCCTCATCATGCTTCTCCTTCCATCAACTGAGGGGATCACTGTAAACACATCATCATCAAAGGCTTACACAGCCATGAAGTTTGATTTCTCCAAGGAGATTAAATTCTCAGAAGAATTAAGCTGATTACTGTACCTCCGCCAAGGTCCCGACTAGAAGCACCCGACACCATTTGGCAGGCAAATCTTTCACACATCCTCTGCAGTGTGGCAAGCCATCTTTCAGCTCCATATGCCATCCCACTGCTAACAAAATCTCTATATAGCCGAGGAGTAGGAACCCTGTCTTCCAATTCCACATGTTCCAGCCAAGAAACCTATCAAGTATTCCCCAGAAAATGGGTTTTCAGGGTCAGTACTTGCTTAGTTATAATGTGAAAAAGTAATTTCTGCAGTCGATATTTTTCACCTTTGAATACCCATTAGGTATTTCTTGAATCAAGCATCCAGAAGGAAGCCTCCGACATTGGAGAGGTGAGACAAGTTGGTTCTCTCTGGTGATATCAAAGGATACATCCACTACAGCCCACATGCCTTGCTCAATTTGCTGGCAGTAACGAACAAAATAGACTTCTCGAGTTGGCACAAGTGGTGAAAGAACCTGCAACTCTGCATAAATCTGCGACCAAAATTCTACAAGTTTAGACAAGTTTCTAGCATACTAAAAGCCCAAATGTTGCATTATCAAATAGAAGTGAAGAGAATACTGATTTTGCCAGCTACCAGTTGCAAGGAACCACTATGGCTTCCCTCCATCCCAGGGGAGAGAACTTCAATTTGCCTTGCTCTTGAGACCACTGTAGGGAAACACTCCACCCATTTGTTCTGCATTCTAGTAAAAGTTCATTCTGATAAATAAAAACCAAAAATGGGTATTCAGAAGTACTCTCTCTATGAACTGTTGAACAACACTAAGAGGAACAGAGCTCACCAAGTTTGTAAACATGTCAACCAAAGCCAACCCGTTCATGATCACCACTCCTGAAGCTCTTGACATCTCAATACTAGTATCTGGGTTTCTCAAGCTGCAAGCTCTTGGGAATAGTCTCTCATAGCTTTCGTGGTTGATCACATCCCTCCCATCATTTGTAGACTTCCTCCACAAGGGCTCATCTGTCTGCAAAAGCCTGATAATTTCAGCCATGGCACTGGCAGCAAGATCTGCCATTACTGCCTTCTCCATCTCTGAGATGGCCGTTGTCTGAAATGGCAATTGTGGATCGGAAGAAGAACTTGAGGCAAGAAGATCAAGATCAAGAGCATGTCCGCCCATTCCTTGACCTCCCAGACTCCCAACTGATAAATCCAATGAAGAAACTGAAATAGGTGGAACGGGTGGAAGCTGTGAGATCGGCCTCCCAGTATACCTCGCTGTGATGCTAGTTATTCTTTCAAGCTGCAAAGAGGGGAAGGAGTGGGGTAATCTAAATTAAGGACAATAGAACAATCGAATGAACACAGGAGACCAAAACAGAAAAAAAAAAAAACAATAAAAATGGAGGTGGTCTGAGTTTCAGTCATATCAAAAAGCTTACTTCTTCTCTCAGTCGGGCATTCTCCAACCTCAGTTTCTCTTCATCAAAATACTCCCCACCAGGAGGACCCCCACAAGTTGGGCAGATCACATTCTTCAGTGCCTCTCTGATTGCTATGTTCTCACTCCTGATCCTATCATTGTCTTGTCGAAGCGCATTGTTATCAGAACGTTCGAGTTGTGCCTGGATTAAACCAGCATATCAAATTTGTCATTTCTGAAGAAGCAAGAACTCCGAGGGAAAAAAAGAAAAGAAAAGTAGAAAGTAAAGCATCCCCACATCCTCACAGAAGCAAAAATCTATCGATACAGTTAGATTACCTTCATCTGGGTCCTCCTGTTCTGGAACCAAAACTTGATCTGACGAGGCTCTAGCCCCAGCTCCCTGCTTAACTGCAAACGTTTCTTTTCGTCCGGGTGGGGACAGTCCTTGAATACCCTTAATCCCCATAAACAAGTGAACAAACTCATTACCATCAATAGAACAATCTCCATTACAATGAGTAAAGAAGAAGATAAGTTGGCAAACACCACTAAAAATGAGTAATAAACACTTCCTCTCCTAGTTTTTAGTCAAACTTGAAGAGAAGCATACGAAAACAGAAGCACAAAAAGAGTCGGAAATCAATATAAAACTCATTAGCGAGAGCTGCATATGAGCCCGACATGAACACTATTAGTTCCTATGATCTTATCAGGGTCAAGGAAACCAAAAGAAAGAAGATCCAGATGGACGAAAACAAGGAAGAAAACAGTGAAAGCAACATCTGTAAGAAGTTCTGAACAAGGAAAACAGTACAGAAGACAAGAACAAAAACGTTATATCATATGTAACAGTGATCTCTTACGCTTCAAGCCGCTGAATCTGCTGAGCAGTGTGTCTATGGTAGCGTTTCCTCTTGTCATGAGGATCAGGGATGTCTCGGTCGTCCCCGGAACCACCGCCTCCGACGCCGGCTTCCATTTTCAGTCACCAACACACGCTGTTAATCACTCAGTCGTTGTTGTTGATGAAGCACCTTGTTTCTTCAAATTTGAGGGTATAAATAGCAATTTTCTGAGTGAGAACAAACCCATAAAGCAGCAGAGGAGGGATTTGTTTGGATTCTGGTTCGGTGTGCTCCACTACACGTGCTCCTGCATTACCCATTTCTCATTTGCGGAGGAGTAGAAACGGCCAGAAAATCGGAGGTATCAGCATGAATCAAGGGAGAGTGAGATACAGAATAAAGCAAACCAAATTTAGATGAATTAATGGGGCTCCCGTGGATTTCGAAGATGTGTAAGAGCAAGAGAAAACCGACGAGAAACCAAGATAACAAGCCAGCGAATGCCCAGCATTAAGTAACCGACGGTATTAAAGCCCCTGTTCTGAGATAGCTTGAAGAGGCTTTTAAGTATTTTTCCTCACCATTCCAGGACTCTCTCTATCTGTATTTGAAGTTTGGTACGCGCAGTCGTAGGAGTACAGGTTGGAGTCTTTAAGACATGGTTGCCGGCGACGGCATATATCGGCTGCCGGACAGGCCTTTTCCGACGAATCTATTTCTCAATTTAGTACTTTTGGTTTTGGTTTTCGACCGTACGGGAATAGAAATGTGTAGTGACGGAGCTGCCCTTTGGTACCCTTTTTTCACACACACCTCAATGTGAACAAAAGTCAAACCTGTTTGCTCATTTGGATAGGATGTAATTTAATGAGTTTTTCCTCTTTTAACAAGGTGGGTTTTGTTTGGGTGAGATCCAGGGCTAAATATAAATTATGATCTTAAGAATGTTTACCATTGATGAGGCAGAATGTCATGATTGATTGATAATGAAATCTCCTGAGAAGTTGCTTTGTTTGCCCCTCGGTTTCATCTAAGACTGTCTTCGGCTTAAAAATAATAAAAAAAAAATAAACAGAAAAACAAGAGAGAAATAGAAAGTTGAGGGGAAGTTATTAATTAAAAGAATTTCACAAATTTTATTAGCAACTTTCCCTCAACTTCCTATTCCTCCCTTGTTTTCTGTCAAATCAAATGCGTCCTTCAGGTAGTAAGTAGAGTTATGATGGACGAACTTAATATATTTGAAATTAGGGTAAATCTATGACGTCGGAAAGGTATGATAGAAAGGAGTTTTCATGAATGGAAATCTTTTTGAATTTTGAATTTGATGAATATCACCTGATTGGTTATCGTTTTTATGATATAAATTGATTAGTTATAATGTTTTTTTTTTTTAAATTAATATGATTGAAAAAATTGGTTAATGATTATATTTCGACAATCATGTTCGCTAAAAAACAACAAGTTATACAAGAAAGCGACATTTGTCAAAAAAAAATTGGCATAACTTTTCTTGAACCCTTGAATTGATGAGTTTCAATGGGTTCATTTGTTTGGAATCAATGTGATCAAATAATTGGTGGATTTGTTACGTCTTTTTGGCTAAAAATACAAGGACTACCAATGTATGCTTTTTTCAATTTTCAGCCTTTAGGCATATAAGGCCCCACTTGATAAGCTTTAGGCTGCTGGGTTGGGAACAAAAATGAACCAAAAACAATTAGTGTTTCGAGTGTTTGGTAAAAATTGCTTTTAAAAGTGTAACAATCTAACTAAAATACTTTTAAGTCCCAAACCACGAAGCCTAAAATTGGGGCCTTGTGCTTCTGGGCTTTAAAAGCACACATTCTGAAGCTTATCCAAGTGCAACTGTTTGGGTGAAAGGCTATGGGATTTTATGATATGAAGCCATGATAAAATTCAATCAGAAATGAAATGATTTCATGAAATTTTTAATATACACATTTTTTCAACTTTGCCCTAGATAAATAATTGCTAAATTTGGTCATGTTATCTATTTAAATTTTATTCTCAATGAATTATTTCATAAAGCCAAATTAATAAGGTCCATCATGCCAATTTTTAGAAATCTGATGGTAACCTTACTCATGGACTCCATCGGATATGATTGAAGTGGTTCATTAGAGAAATGTGGCTAATTTTTCTATATGTTATAAATTAATTGTGGATAGATTTGAATAACTCATCATCGTTGTTTTAGTAGAAATTATCAATGTTGACCCAAGGAATAAAAAAAAAAAAAACCATCAATATTCCATATATTTGCCATTCAATTTACTTCTATAGCACCATGAGAAGGATATGCTTCAAATTTTTACAAGTAGTGATGAACTCTGCAAGTATTCTATACATCTACCATCATCACCATTGTTATCATCACTAACAATCACTTCTATTATTCCATTAGCCCCTTTTGACTAATAAAGACATAAGAATTGAAGTGGGTAATCCATTTGTTCAACAATTAATCCTCTATTAACAGTCTGATTTGTAAACTAGGTTCATTCAATTAGAAAAAGAAAACCGGTATAACCATCCATTGTGGTATTGTCCTTGCCATCCCCAATCACTATTAACTCATCACATAAGTGGTCAAGGGCATTTTTATAATTTTGTCATTTTAATGAAGTAAAGCCATTCTTAAAGAGACTGGATCTGCTCCTCACACCTGGCGCCTCACACGCACATCCTATCCTATCATGCATTGGGAACATCTCCCATATGAAGCGCCCATTTGTGAGGAGCAGATCCCGTCACATTCTTATTCTTAAGATCTATTGTCCTTTTCTTCACAGTTCACACCGTTCATCTTTTGCAACTAATCTAATAAGAATTGTTATCTGTTCGTTACAGACCGCGCCTCACACTGGTGTTACAGCCACATCCCATTAATAATAATAATATAAGTACGGAAGATATCCCCTATGTGCGGTCAGAACATGCTGTGAGAGTCGATCGGGATTCGTTTAATGCCACCTATCTATCAATCAATGATTATGAATGTAGGATGGAGGATGGATCCATCCATTATATCCATCATCCATGGATTGATTGATGCATCAATCCATGCGTGCGTTAGTGAAGTCTAAAAAAAGGGGTTGAAAACTTTTCAAAATGATTTTCACCTGCAACACCACTCAACACCCCCCCCTCCCCCTCTCCCTCTCCCCGTTGCTGTCAACGTCGTACGTCCCACTCCCTCTTAATTCGTCCGTATGCCGTCAGAGGGTTGTTTGGTGACAAAGCCCGGATCGCATTCAATGTTCTCCAGTCTCCTCCCTTCTTCTTCTTCTTCTTCTTCTTCTTTCAGTTCTACCTTCTACGAGTTCGTCCTCCCTCCGTCTCCTTCCACCCCCTTTCCTCTTAATAATCCCCGCGGGACCCACACCTAAACCTTAAACCAGCTCTTCTATTCTATCGTCCGATGTCTTTTGCCCAGAGGTGATGGATCTGCCACGTCATCACTGTTCTGCACTGCCGAGTGACGAGATAGTATTAGTAGAAACTCCCAAGTCCCAACCCCCCCCCCCCCGGCCCCGGCTCCGGCCCCCTGAAACCGTTATCTCTCCGTCCGTCTGTCCGTCGCACTCGGAAAGTGGCTAGATCCTGTTCCTGGCTCCAAGTGCGCTTTGACGGAATGCGCTTTGAATAAGTAAATAACGCGTGGCGATGTCTTGGTACAACATAAATAGTAAGGCCCCCTCCAGTAGTAAATTAGTAATGTTGAATTTACAACCAGACCCTTCGCCCAGTCGCCCTTCAAATCAGTGCTATTATGTGTTCTGTCCAGTTTCCACGTGTCCCAAGCGCTGATTTTTGCATCTCACTTGTCAACGACTTCTTTATTATGTGAAATGCTACTACCGTGTGCGGTACACCCTACGCGGTGTTATATATCATGAATAAAATGAATATTTATGTAGAGGACCGATTATGATACAAGAAAACTTACGGCCAATCAATCCTAGTGATGGATCAGGTGTTTTGATTGGTCAAAATCTCTTTCTTCTTTCAGGTAAGATATCTTCTCGGTATCATAGATTTTTTCATTTTTTTTTTGTCATAAAAAAAATGAGAGTTCTACTATCGTGCGGTAATTCTATGATAAAGGGAAAACCTCAGCCTCACAATACAAGGGAGCTGTTGTCAAAGGTAGGAAGCTAACCAATTCATGGGGATTTCGGAGCCTCAGCATCTTGAAAAGGAGAAATCGTGTAAATACCCTGAGAGCTTGCTGTGATTTTGCTTGATAATTTTTGGTTTCAGGAATTCTCTAAGCATGCTGTCAAGACTCAAGGTATATAAACCAGTTTTAGTTTCAAGAAATTCTCATTCATTCTATCATTTGCATCACATCATAGAATCTGAATTATTCTTATACACCACATGGAGCCAATACATCGGAGCATAACCAATCACAAGTAACACACCAGTGTCTCTACAAGTAGGACCGGCATGTATAGACACTTGATTGCATACTTGTGATTAATTACATAGCTCCACCTATACACAGTGGTGCGAGCATGAGATCCAAGTGAGATTGAAGCCCTATCATGGAGACTGCAGAAGATCATTGAGGAGTACCATCATGTTCTATCTCGTTTTGTCATGTTTTTCGAGAAGCAAATCAAGCAGTAAATTGGTAATTCTCTTTCTGAGGTCATATAAATTTGGATGTTTTGCCTTGATCTCTTAGTTTTATATGCTTCTGTGATATTTGAGGGCGTACTAATTAACCCCATTTTGTGTAGCCCTTTCCGAGCCCTCCTTTAGAGTTTCATCCTAATTCCTAAGCGGATATGTATTCAGAATATTCAAATAGCCTTGTCTAAAGCACACAGGGAAAGACGTCATGTTGGAAGAATGAGAGACATTCTGGTCGGATCTTGGTTTATATCGCCTGTATTTAATATATCATTTGAAACAACAACCACAACCAACAAACGTACTTGGCATCTATGGATTGGCTTAGAAGTAGAATATCCAATTAATTGAACCAATCTTGGGTTTGGACTAATGGGGCCTTGCCATAGAAACCTAGATTGATATGTGGCTCATAACCTTACCACTTGTCCAGTTGTTAGAGCCTCAAGATCCATTGGACCCCATTGATGGGTCAAATCTGTTAAAGATCATTCTGTTGCGTTCTTCCAGTTTCTACTTTGGCTAATGTTTTAATTAGGTTGGAGCTGGGTTTTGATTGTTGGATTATGCTTCCTATGGCAAGTTATGGGCCCCCAGACCCATTTTTGGGATCAGTATCTCTTAGTCCTCTCCATGTTCTTTTTTCTTTTTTACTTTATTTATATTAGGGTTACATTCAATGCTTAGCTAACTTATCTGCAAATGGAATTCTGAATTTAAGTTCAAATTGGATCCAGTTAAGGGTCATCTGAATTTGATTCATTTATGATCGGATCCAATATAGATCCGCCCTACATGATCTGATCTGATCTGATACAATTCTATTCAATTTGATTTAAGTATTGTGATTATATATATTTAAAATTTTTGGATGTTTATTTATTTATTTTTGAATGCCAATAAGGCATTTTCATCCAAATAACTTTAGCAATCAGGTACACAAAGATGCTTAATAGTAGTTAAGAAATTGTGACACCTTTGAACATGTAAACAAAGAGGAAACGTTGCAAAGCATATGAAGAATCAAAAGTAAGTCATCAATTGGTGGGATTTATGTGATAGAGATACCCAAAGAAGCCAAGAGTTAATAACTATTCCTTCAATTCTTCTTTGGGAAGTTTGATTTGAACGATGTTGAAGAAATTATGAAAACGTTTGTATAATAGTCACCAAAGTCATTGAGAAAATAAAAAATTGGATCCAGGAACTGAACAAGGCTGTTCCTCCTCATTATGAAGAATCAAATTTTCGGTGGACATATTTAATTCTAGTCGCAAAAAAAAAAAAATCATTTGCAGAAAGAACTGTAAAGTGGGTGAAATAGATATTAATGCTGTCCAATTTGAGGTGTAGCCGAGTTAGACATGTAGTAGTAGATAGTCCTACTAACTTGGATGAAGCGAAGGTAGAAACATGAGGTGGTGAACTAAGCAGATCTGCACACTTTTTGTAGGGTTTTAGGGAAGAGACTGCCCACTGAGGTCAACAGAAGGCTCTTCCATCCTTGGCGAGGGTCTCTATTTGTACGAGTCTGTGAGGGGTTACGCTTCCTTTGAGGTTTTACCTTATCCTTGGTAGGTGGCATGCATGCTAATCTATTGATGTGGATCGAAGTTGTCAGCCACGAAAGCATTCATGTGGCAACTTTGACCGGCTGAGGCATGGCCCTAATTAGATACCTCCCTCGAATGGTTTGTCAAACTTGACATGTATAGAGCTTCTAGAGGTACTCTCTGGAAGGAGGGGGATCATAAGAAAGCCTAATGGTAGCATTGTTGATGTCTTATGGTTTTTACTCTTCAATTCAAATGGAGTTCTTTGTGGTTTTGGATGAGTTAACTCTTTGCCTCCAATTTCAGCTATAATATGTAATAGTGGAGAGTGGTGACGAAATTTCCGTTGAAGTGATTGAATGGCTTGATCTTATTTCCATGGATCGTTCATTATACCCTCCTCAATATTAAAGATTTGGTCTCTTCCATGGATCATGTCACTTTCATTCATACTTCCAATGAAGCTAGCAAGTTAGCTGGCGCTTTAGTAAATACAAGTAATATTGATTAGGAGGCGTTTCAAATATATTTTATACTCACTGAGCTCCTGGAAAGAAGCAGAATTGCAGTTATAGAGGATTGAATTGATCTTCACTCTGCTAGGATTAGATGGATGTAATTAAGTTTTGTCTTGAAGTTGTATTTGAATGGGATGAGTGTGTGAGGGAGAGATTTATAATCCGTATATAAAGGAATCAAATTTGGGTGCACCCTTGGATTCATTTGCAGTCTTAATTTAGCTTCAACAATTAAGGAGATCACAACTCTCTTAAAAGCTTATTCACTATAAAAAATTAGCAATAAGTTATATCCAGTTCGGCCATTACATTTTAGCCCATTTTTATTGGAAAGATGAAAGGGATAGGGAGGTGACGAGGACCGTTGTTTTAACTTTTAAGCCGGTCTCTCTGTGATGCTTTAATGTGCATTGGAATTGATGTTCTGTCATCTGTGGCGTTCAATCACAAGATCAGTGCATAGACCTGTTCATGGGCCGCGTCGGGCTTTTACTGTGTATTAACAAATTTTTTTAAGGCCCGAGCCCGAGCCTGGCCCGACCATCGGGCCTACAATTTGGGCCCGAGCCCGGCGCTCATAAAAAGCCTGAAATCCGAGCCTGGGCCCGGGCTCGAAATTTAGCCTATATTATTATTATTATTATTAATGTTGAAGCAGCTGAATAAAGAGAGAGATAGATTGAAATTATAAAAAAAAGAATAATATATATATATATATTAAATTATAAATATATATTTTAATAAATATTATATTATTTATATATTTTATATAATATATAAAATACATATTATATATTTTATAAAATATATAATACTGAGTCGGGCCGGGCCGAGCTCGGGCCGGGCTTTTTTGACAAATCTCGAGCCCGGCCCGAAACACAATTAGGCTTACTATGTTAAGCCCGAGGTCAGGCCCGCGGGCCTAATTATATGACCAAGCCTGGCCGGGGTGCAGGCCGGGCTGGGCCGGGCCGTCGGTCTACCCGGCCCATGAACAGGACAATGCAACGAGACCCGTTCGGCTCAGATCCGGCAGTCCCACAACCCGGCCCAATCCAAGTGCTGGGTTTTAGAATAGGATTGACGCAAAATAAGTTCAATAGTTAGTTTATTTTATCAGCTTCTCTCTCTCTTTAATTTTTTACTTTTTTCCTTTAAGCAACTGATTCAGCCAATCAGACTGTTTGACACTTTGACCCATTACCCAATAGCCTCGATTTTGAAAACCAATCTAGTTTACTTAAAATTGCCGCTGTGATGATAGTTTGGAGCAGACTAGCACCCTTGATTTTCCTTGGACAGAGGCTTTGATGAGGAGGAGGAAAAGGAATTAATTGGATCAATTTGGGAATTGGGACCCCAATTGCCACAAACTCGGATCTCTTACCCGCAGGACTTACAGTTCAACAGTTGTATATTGGGAATAGAGAAAGTCAAATTTTTTCATTATATTGAATGGGGCGGGGATGGAGATGATTTTCTCCCGTGGGAAAATTTTCATTTCCGTTAGTGGGGACGGGGAGAGCACTCCCCAGACCTTGATCCCCATCCGTGGGATCCCCACTAATATATGTATATGTATACATATGTTATATATATATATATACATTTATATATTAATATTTTTAAAAATATGGTTGAATGTATTTGAATATTTTTTAATAGGATTGTAAATTTTAATTATTTCTTTTTTATTTTTTAAATAAAATAACAAACAAAATCAAAATAATTAACATTATAAAAAATTATAGGGAGTGGGATCCCCGTGAGGATGGAGATCCCCATGGGGACGGTCCCCGTTAGCAGAAACAGGGATGGGAATAGAGATTTTCGTGGAGACAGTTGCCATTCCTAATTGGGAACATCTCTTCATGAATAATAACATACAAAAGATGTTCCCAATGGGTAGGAGATCCGAGCTCAATTGCCACATGCTACACGGGTAAAGGATTAAGATCCATGATTTAATAAATTTGCATTGGTGCCACACAGAATGTGTCCAACATGCGTCCCACGACACATAGGGAACATGTCCTACCCATGACACGTACGGAATATGCTAATTTCCACTTAACATTGAGATATGCATGTGGAGCACGTGTGGGGCGCCGATCTGATTCCCTGTTTAATTCTAGTATGATGGGGGGTGTAAATAAGATGGGTTCCCCACACAGCGCATCGCACAGGAGGGATGGGGTGTGGAGACTGGTCTGGGGCGCGCTCTGTGGGGAGCCCATCCTGTCTCGTAAATAAGGTATGGGATTTGAAGATTTTCCTGCATCAAGCATGGAATCTTTGAGTCGGAAAAAAATTTGACAGTCTATATTCAACAGCTTGTTTTATCCACTGACTGAGCTCTCCTGTTTGACATGCATGTTAGTTCATATCAACGTTATGTAAACATAACTATACTGAAGGCATGACTGTATAGATTAACATGTGATATATATAGACTGTGTTTGGTATTATTGCTCAAAGTCTAAAGAGTTAATGGCGTTTCATATTAAAATGCCTAATACAATGAGCATCTTGACATGAAACTTGTTTAATCGATATTTATGCTGATACTAGCCGTTGAATAAGTGTTTTGAGCGGTATATATTATGCATGTTATTGGCATTGCTAACATATGTTTATATTCAGTGTGATGTCATCATAATCCTATTAATTATATTCACCTCTCATCCAATGGTCAAACTTAAAAAATATTGGCTCATCTCGTCCAATGAGATGTTCTCCACCCCTTCATCAATCTAAGGGTGCCCAATTACAATCCTTTGGTTGTTTGTTTTATTATCCTTTTTCTTTTACATATAGGCTCTGTTTTATTTATTCAGTCGGGTAAGTGCATTTATGTCTCATGTTTTTTTTTTTCAAGTAAATAAGGCAATAATATTTTTAGTCATAAAAATCTATTATTAAAAGGGGTATTTTTATCAAATTCAAGTGTTGGTAACTTTTTATTTAGGTGGGAATGTTATTTACCCATGTTTTCATGGTCCCCACATAAATTTGAAAAAATTAAATAACATTGATTTCTTAGTCAATGGGAACCAAAATCCCATTGACCAACTTTCATAAAAAAAAAAAATGCCCCCCATAAACAAAAAAGAAATAAATGCATAACCCTCAAAAGTGTTTTAAAAAAAATTTGTATCTTTGCAGCTTTGGCTCCGCTTGTTTGTGATACAAACACCAAACTGGGGCATTTATGTACCCCAATTCGGATTTGTGAGCATTTATTTTCCATACACAAATACATTAGTTCAGATAGCGAAAATGTTTTTTTTTTTTTTTTTTTCTAACAGGTTTGTCCCGTGAAGAGAGTGCATTTCTGCATCCATTTTCCCTTGATTTTTCATGATGTGTAACTCAGACAACCGACATTTCCCCAACCCATCTATAGTCGTCTGTGCGTTTGAGTTCCACAATAATGGTGTTTGTCTTTTGCAGGGTTTAGATCTGTTTTTCATACGGTCCCTGTATAAATCTATTTCAGATGTTTGGTGCATTTAACCAAAATTCAACACACCAAGCCATCGTTAGCTCAGTTTGGAAAGAGTATAAATGCAAATATATGCAGTGCAAATGCATATAAAATACAAGGTTTTGTACTCTATGTATTTGCGTTTATACTCTTATCAGACTGAATCTTAATTGGTGCATTTAGTATTTGTTCACATAATTCTACCAAACACCAACAATTTTGTATATGTATTTGTCTCAAATGAAACAAACGGTAAGGTTCAAAACAGGTGAACCCAGATTGCATTTACGAACCGGAATGAGTGTATTTATGCACTCTACAAACTTGTATTTGCATTGCTTCCAAACGGAGCCTTTAGGACAAATGAACAAATGTAAATCAATTCTTCCTCTTCCTTTTGCAGCTGCTTTCCAACAACAAAAGAACGAATTTCATTTTGCTAGGGTTATTGGGTCAGAGCCAATATCTTTTCTTTATTATACGGCCTTCACCTTCCTCCGCAACCAGAAAGCCAGACATTCAAAAACCCAATTGATAAATCAAGAACTAAAAGTAGACAAGTCCTTAAAAACTTGTGCTTTTGTAGAAGCCATCAAATTAAGGAGAATTTTGAAAATAGAAATCGTTTTTTTAAGTATTTACATTTTTTTCAGCATAAATAATAAATTCTTAGGATGATTTTTGAGCTCAGAAAAAAAATGATTAATTCCAGCAATTTAACACCCCTTAAGTTTGCTATTAGATTATAGATAAATTTGTTTCCAAGATACAGCAAAACCTCAATAAGAAATTACAATCAATAATGTTAAAAAACTTTCAATGAAACCTTTTAACAAAAGTAATTTGGACTGAGAGCTACAAGTGTAGGGCAAGTTTTCTCTAACTAAAACATCTTGATTTACATCATTTTCATAGATATTGGAGTCAAGTTTAAAAATTTTCTCAGTTTTGTGAAAGAAACTTCTTGTAGAGTCATGATTAATGATGGTTAAAAATTTAAATTATGTCTTGATGGTGTGCGATCTAGGAACTCCTAGATGGAAGGTGATTCGAACTCCAGTTGGGCGGCGAGCTAGACCAATCTGCAAAATAGTAGATCAGAGAATTCGGGGTGACTAACCTGGCGAGGTCGTTCCGATGCTTAAGTCAGTATTATACTGTGAATGCGAGCTGAATACTTGAGAGCTTGAGTGCTAGTGAGCGGAATAATCATGTGTACCTTTGCCTTGAGGTTGCATGTCTTTATATACTGAAGTAGTCGTGGGCCTTACAGAAGAGCTATGGGATCTCTGGGCTGTGTAGATAAGGTTTGTTCCATTTTTGAAGGAGAGCAATATGTTGATAAGGTTTATCGTTTACCTCCGATTCAGGCAGAACTAGGACGAGTCTCATCGTGATCCCGAGAAATTCGGGACCCGTTGAGGAGGCCTTTGGAGTCGATTATGTGGCATTTTGGTTCTCTAGCCCCAAACTGACACTTTGTTTCTTTAGTCCCGAACTGGATTGGGTGTCGAGGTGCCTCTGCACTGAGGTGGTTTTTTGGGCTGAGGTGGCTGAATACCCAAGCTCCGAATGTTGCGAACTGGGTTCGTTTGGCTGAATTGTCACCCCTCGATCAGAACACGTCTACGTGTCCCCTTCTTATTAGGTCGTGCCAAATCACCCTTCTTCAATTGCCCCCCACTCCTTGTGCCAGGGGTCCTAACCCAGTGCGGGGAGTTCATGACAAGTCCAGGTGGATTTGGCACAAAGTCTAGACGACTTGGAGGGCGAACCGTTGGTCGGGCCTATTCAACCATCTGGCTTAACCATGAAATGACCTAGGTCGCGTCTCGGCCACGCACGGACGTTACACTGTTTATAAACTCCGCGGATGCCAAAGAGCACGCTCAACCGATTTCGTCCTCGGGTAGCATGCAACCGGTTTTCATGGGAGCCATTGGATTGTATAGATCTCGACCGTTGATCGCCGAATGTGGTGGACTATAAATAGGGGGCCGAAGGGCCCATTACCTTCGCCATAAGTCATGTAACTGAGCTCTCCTGAGATCGCGTCGGAGTCCTTCAGCTCGCCATTCTTTTCCTTGTGTCCGAGGTCGTTATTATCTTTTTTGGTGAGTTCGTCTTCTTTCACTTAGTTGTTCCCTTTTCCTTTTCCTGTCCAATATGTCTAGTGCTAGGATAGATAGGTTACTTAGCAATTCTAGTGAGCCTGAGGGTGCCGAGGTGCGGTCCTCGGCTCCCGCCGGTGAGGCCAGCTCTTCGCTAGAGAGCTCCTCTTTACACCTTCTAGAAGAAACACCTTAACCCGACGTCGGGCCATCTCGACCAGAGGAACCCGAACTTCAGGGGGAGTGACCGACCTCCGAAGAGGGGGTCCCATCTTCTTCTCGAGGTTGGGATCCTGACAACTTTGGCCCTTCCACAATCACCTTGGACAGATTGTTGTCCTTGATAACCCGTTACCGTCTCCCCGACACCCTTGTCTTCAGCATTCCTTTGGGTCAATACCCTTGGGTTCACGATCATCACGAGCTCGCGGTTTTTGAGGAGCAACTCATAGCTGGGTTGCGCTTCCCGCTCCACCCCTTCATTGTAGAGGTCATTAAGTTTTTTAACATCACTGTTGACCAGTTACACCCGAACTCCATTTGTACCATTGTTGGTACGATCTCACTTTTCCATGAGTATAACCGACCTCTTACCTTAGATACCTTTAGCTCTATTTGCTCCATTAAGAAGAACTCCTCTTGCCTGCACAGGGACACCCGATAGAGTTATTATATCTCTCCTCGCCTCGAGTTCAAAGTTCTGTTCGGTAACCCAAACAAAGTATCAACCTGGAACAGGAGGTACTTCTTTGTTCGGAACCCCGAAGGATGTACATTCCCGACTCACTGGCGAGTGGCCATTAAGGACCTCGGGGTGAGTCTAGATGCTGAGATTAGGGCGGTCATCAATTCTTGGAGGGACCTCGGCCTCAAAATGAAAGATTTCCTGGTCGAGGAAAAGCTTGTATGAGCTGGGCTGAGTCCTCTTGGTAGGCCTCCACCTCGGCACATACATTACTTCTTCCTTTTTCCTTTGTACTTACTTCAGTTCGCAACTAACTCTTTCTTTTCTCTTGCAGAAGCCATGACGGGTGTTGACGCTGCTAACCTTCTGAGGAGTGTTCAGAAGGGAAAGAAGAGAAAGGCCTCAAAGAGATCTCTTCGAGAGGAGGCTAGTTCTTCGGTTCCTGCCGAAGCCGAGGTCGCAACGCCAGAGCCGAGCTCCTTGGGGAGGAGGTTCGCCCCAACCTCCGGTTGTTGACTTGGACGAGGACCAGGATGAGGACCTGAGGGTACTTCGGTGCCCGAGCCTCAGTCCCCCTTAGCGAAGGAGAGTATAATGACCCCGCGACTCGGGCTTCTTAAGAGCAAGGATGTCGTATTTCCTGCAGGGGTCGCGAAGTGGGATGACCTGCCAACGAGTCAGCTCGGAGGGAGAGCGGCCAACTACCGTATGGTGGTAAGTAACCTGCCCCTTTGTTTACTTTCTCATTCTTCTATTAATGGTACTTACACTTGCTTTCTATTTTTTTAGGTGAACTCTACTATCCACTCGCTCATCTACCAGTCCGAGATTCGCTTGAAGCGAGCTCGGGAGGCCAAAGAAAATGCTCGGAAGCTTTATTGCGAGCTGGATTTAGCTCGGGGTGAAGTCCTTAGATCCAAGAAGGGAGCTCGGATCCAGGAGGAGCTGATCCTTGTGCTGACGGAGGAGAAGAAGAAGCTCAAGGGGGAGAAGGAAGCTCTCTTCCAAGAGAACGAAAACCTCGAGGCGATGATCAAGGAGCGCATTGAGATCTTCGACACCGCCATTTAGGATGTGTGGATTCAAGAGAGGGATCATGCCATCAAGGAGTTCAAGGAGTTTCCTGAGTTTCACGACCTCTAGGTCAAGTATGGCTCTAGCTCATACCGGTTGGGCTTCAAGCTCTACAAGTGACTGATGCGGCAAAAGTTTCCCAAACTCGACTTCAGATCTATCTCCATGTCCGCCGTCACTCCTGAGATGGCGAAGGAAGCCGATGAGGAACCTGACTCCTTTGAGGAGGAAAGTGAATACGAAATTCTTGAGGCGAGACCGTCAGGGGAGGCAGGTCGAGATGACGTGGAGGAGGACCACATGGAGACCGACCTACCCGCTGGAGGGGATTCTGGAAGATCTGATGCTTAGACATGCCTCTTTTCTTGGACCCCCCGTATATAATGTATATCCCGGGCCTCCGAGCTCGGTTGTAGTAGATGTTTTGTTGTTGTTTTTTTTTTTTATGTACTTGGAACTTTTGTTAATGAAGCGCTATACTTCAAAAAAGTCTCATGTGTGTGAATATAACAAAATCTTTTTGAGTAAAAATTTTTCTAAGTGTTGGTTATCCCGAAGTGCCGAGCTAACAAGCTAGACTCCAAGTAGGAATAATTTCGTATCGTTGTACGCCGAGGTGGACGAACACTGTAGGGTACATACCCGACCTATCTATGCACGGGCTACTCACTTGCCTAAGTGTTGGTTACCCCTTAGTGTCGAGCTAACGAGTTAGACTCCAGGTGGGATTAACCTTATGTTGTTGTACGCCGAGGTGGATAGACATCATAGAGTTTGCGCTCAAGCTGTCTATGCCTCATAAGCGACTAGGACTTGTTTGCCTATGTTAAAGAGGCGAATAGGACTTGTTTGCCTATGCCAAAGAGGCGACTAGGACTTGTTTGCCTATGCCAAAGAGGCAATTAGGACTTGTTGTAGTGTCAAGGTCTTTTGTCAGCTCGGCGCCATAGGCTTTAGGCTTCTAGGAATGACTCACAGTCCTCTTTCCAGTAGATCGTCTTTTTCGACCAGTTTGGTGGTCACATAGACTTAGAGAAATTTTGCCTTAAGAGTCACAAGTTCATAAGTAGTACCTTCTTAGGTTATCAATATTCCATGCTCGAGGTACCTGCTTCCCTTCCAAAGTCTCGAGCTCATATGTGCCGTCCCCGAATACCCGCTTTACTCGGTACGAACATTCCCAATTCGGTCCGAGCTTACCTATACTAGGCTCAAGTACCATAACCTTTTGAAGAACCAGGTCATCGACATGGAAGTGTCGTTTTCTGACCAGGGCGTTATAGTACCGAGCTACTCTTTGTTGGTAAGCTGCGGTCCGAATGTAAGCCAAGTCTTGTACCTCCTTTACTAGGTCCAAATTGGTACGGATCTCATCATTGTTCGTTTCCTCATCATAAGCCTCCAATCATAATGTGGGTACCTCTATTTCCGTCGGGATCACCGCTTCTGTGTCATACGTGAGATTGAAAGAGGTCTCACCCATCGCGGTCTTAATAGTAGTTCAGTAGGCCCAAAGGACACTAGGCAGTTCCTCCACCTACATTCCCTTGGCTCGAGCTAAGCGAGCTTTCAATCCATGATGTATCGCTCTGTTAGTTACTTCTGCTTGCCCGTTCGCATGGGGGTGTTCCACCGAGGTAAAGTTTTATCGAATCCCCATCTCGACACACCAGTTTTGAAACTTAACATCTTCGAACTGCTTCCCATTGTCGGATATCAACACTCGAGGTAGTTCAAAGTGGCATACTATGCTTTTTCAAAATAAATTTTGTATGTTGCGAGCTGTGATTGTTACCAAGGGTTCAGCTTCCACCCACTTCGTAAAATAATACTACAACCAAGAACCTCCTCTGCCCTGTTGCTGGCGGGAAAGGACCAAGGATGTCGATTCCCCACTGTGCAAAGAGCCATGGGTTGGTGAGGTATTTCAAATCAGCAATAGGTTGGTGGTGGATGTTGGCATGCCTCTGACACTTGTCACACTTTTTGACGAGCTAGAGCGCATAAGCCTTCATTGTGGGCCAATAATATCCTTGCCTTAACACTTTCTTTGTGAGGGCTCTGCCCCCCAAGTGTTCGCCGCACAAAACTTCATGGGTGTCGTGAAGTACATGCTCAGCTTCTAAGGGTCGCAAGCAACGCAGGTAAGGGAGCGTGAAGGATCTTCTGTACAGCTGTCCATCTATGAGGACGTACTTAGCTAACTAGCACTCTACTCTTCGGACCGCGTTGCGTTCTGCAGGTAGGGTCCTGTGGAGTAGATAACTCGCGAGTGGGTCGATCCAGCTCGGTTCCGCTTGTGACACAAGAGCGACCTCTTCTGCTCCCCCGAGAATGCTGAGCCGAGGTAAGTTCTCTATGTACACAATTTGCATAGTGTTGCTGCTCGTGCTAGTTAGACATTACAAGGCGTTGGCCTCGGCGTTCTCGGACCTTGGAATTTGTCTAATAAAGCGGGAGATGAAGCTGCGCAGGATCTCTCTGACTTTAGCCAAGTAAGCTGCCATAGTGGAGTCACATGCTTCATAATCACCAGTGACTTGGTTGACCACTAGCTGTGAGTCGCTGCATACGATGAGGTGCTTTGCTTTCATTTCCCTTGCTAAGGTTAGCCCGACGATCAACGCTTCATATTTTGCCTTGTTCGATGGCTCGAATCCAAACAGGAGAGCATACTCCAACTTCACCCCACTCGGGCCGTACAGTAGCAGTCCTGCACCGCTTCCCAGTTAGTTGGATGATCTGTTGATGTGGAGGATCCAAGGCTCCTTGTCCCAGGTCGGTTCCATTCTGACTGTGGCTGGTGCCGCTCTGGTTGATGCTCCCGTCATGTGAGCAAGCTCGGCCAACTCATGGGTCGCTGCGCCGAACGTGCATTCTACTACAAAATCTGCGAAGACCAGGGCTTTGACTGTTGGTCGAGGCTCATACCGGATATCGTATTTGCTTAGCTCGATGGATCACTTCGTTAATCTTCCAGACACCTTGGGCTTGAGCAGAATCTGCCTTAGAGGTTTGTTGGTGACAACTACGATGGTATGGGCCTAGAAGTACGGGCAAAGTTTTTGAGTTGTTATGATTAGTGCGTATGCTAGTTTCTGGATCTCCGGATATCTAGTTTCTGCATCCTGCAAAATTTTGCTAACATAGTAGATGGGTCATTGAACCCGATCTGCTTCTTTGATCAATACCGAACTAACGACTTCATCGCTCGCAGAGAGGTATAGTTTTAACACGTCCCCTTCTTCGGGCTGAGTTAAAACTGGGGCGGTACCTAAGTATCTTTGCAGCTCGTCAAAAGTGAGATGGCATTCTTCAGTCCACTCGAAGTCCTTGCTCTTTTTTAGAGCTTTAAAAAAGGGTAAGCACTGGTCTGCCGATTTGGACATGAAGCGGCTCAGGGTGTCTATCCGGCCAGTTAGCCTCTGGACCTCTTTTAATTTCTGGGGTGGTCTCATATCTAGAATTGCTTTTATTTTGTCTGTGTTGGCTTCGATGCCACGTCGGTTGACTATATAGCCTAGAAATTTACCCAAAGTGACTCCGAAGATGAATTTATTTGGATCCAACTTCATGTTATATCTTCGTAAAATTTGAAAAAACATCTTTAAATCATTCAACAAAGAATTCGAAAACTGGGTCTTCACGACCATGTCATCAACATAACACTCTACTTTATTGCCTATTAACGGCTCAAAAATTTTTTTTACAAGGTGTTGGAACGTTGCCCCAGCATTTTTCAATCTGAAGGGCATGACCTTGTAATAATATAACCCAAGCTCAATCATGAGAGCGGTTTTCTCTTCGTCAACGGGATCCTAATCTGGTTGTAACTGGAAGTAGTCTTTCGGGCAGACTCTGTTCAGGTCGGTGTAGTCGACGCACATGCGCCATTTGCCATTGCTTTTTTCACTAGAACCGGGTTAGCAACGTAGCTCAGGTAATGGACTTCCCTGATGAAGTCTTCTGCGAGGAGCTTCCCAACCTCTTCATCAACTACCCGCCAACATTCCAGGGTGAGGTTGTGTTTCTTCTGCCTTACTGGCTTGACTAAAGGGTCGGTATTAAGTTTGTGAGTTATAATTTTTGGATCAATTCCAGGCATTTCTGCCGTGGACCAAGCAAAAATGTCTAAATTTTCAAGTAAGAAACTTACTAGTTAGGATCGAATTGGTTCACTGATGGAGGCATCAATCTGAACAGTCTTGGTCAGTTCAACGATAGAGATTGGTATGTGGACTGTCTCTTCTTTTGGGGTAGCTCATTCATCGGAATACTTCACTGTCGCTTGAGCTCGACATCCTCTGCCAGCTTTTCTTTCCCTTTTAAGGCAACCACGTAGCACTTGCGCGATTCAAGCCAATCACCTCGCACGACTCCCACTCCATAATCAGTTGGGAATTTCATCGCTAAGTAGTAAGTGGATACTATCTTACGTAAAACATGCGTGATTGGCCGACCTACTATGGCATTGTAGGGGGAGGGAGTCGCGACTACCAGGAACGTGTGCTCAAATCGCATGATGTTCGGCCACGTGCCAACTTCCACGGGTACTGTGATTCAACCAAGAGGTCTGACCTCCTCGCCGCTGAACTCTACCAAAGGAGTGTCTACCGGTTTTAGGTCACCCTGCTGTAATTGTAATTTGTCAAAGGTCCTTGAAGAGTATACCTGCTGAGTTGCCTGAGTCTACCAAGATGTGTTTTACCTCGAAGTCGTTAATCCTTAGCTTCACCACTAAGGCATCATCGTAAGGGTACTGGATCCCACGTGCATCATCGTCAGTAAAGTAGATCAGTTCTTCAAGCTGAGGTCACTTTGGCGGGTTTTCCCCTTCATTCTCTAATTCGCAGACCAAGGTCCTCCCAACTACCGATGTACATCTGACGATGATGGACCCGCTGGTGATCATGTTAATTACCCCGTGGATTGGTCTTTCTTCTGGCAACTGTCGCGGTGGTTGCTCATTCTGCCTATTGACCTTGGGGCCATTCCAACTCTAGTCCACTTGTCGATCTACCTGTTTGTCTGTTTGCCCCCTCTCTTCCCGCAATATGTAATTCTTCAAGTATCCGTGACAGATAAGTTCCTCAATCTCATCACGGAGATTCCTGCAATTCTCCGCATTGTGTCCATGATCTCGGTGGAAATGATAGTAGACATTCAGGTTTCTTGTTGCCAGGTCTCCCCTTATCCTGAAAGGCTATTTGACGAAGGAGGAGTCCTTAATAGCCATTAAGATCTCTCTTCGCTTAGCATTCAAAGGCATATACCTTGTTCTCTCCACAGGTGGGGTCCTGGAGCGCTGACCTGGCTTGGGGATGTGCAAGGGGGACCGACTTCTTGACTTGCTTCTTCCCCTGCTCGGGGAGTTGCTTTTCTTCCTTTTCTGCCTGTCATTGCTCATTTCTTCATTCTCTATTTTCCTCTTTTCCGATGGTGGATTGTCGATCTTTTGGTTGATTTCCTCCTCGGTACCGATGAACTGATCTGCCAATTTGAGAAATTCGATGATATCTTTTAGTTTGTTAGCTACCACATGCCACTTGAACTCTTTATGGGTGATTCCTTTCTTTGTCGTGGTGAGTCGCACCACTAGGTCGATGTCTGGTATTTGCAAGCAAGTATGGTTGAAGTGCTATAGCTTCTATTTGATTCTCCTTCCCTCTAAACCACGTTAAGACGGTTTTTTTGCGACTTTAGACACTTCTTGCTGGTAATGAAGTGCGCAATAAACAAGTCGGCGAACTTGGACCAGCTTTTGATGGAGCCTAACGCGAGGTTCCGATACCAAGTTCGGACTACCCCCCTAAACGTAGTAGAGAAGGCCACACACATGCAAGACTCATCAGCTCCAGCTAGGTGCATCTGAGACTGGAAAGAGTCCACATGATTGTTGAGGTCAAACAACCCATTGTACTTGTCTAACGGGGGCACCTTGAAATCTTTTGGCATTGGAGTTGCCAAGAGCTCGGGAGATAGGGGGATGACCGGCAAAGTAATGGAGGCGCGCAGTCTTCGTAGCCACCAAGCTCACTTCTTCCTTTCCTTTGGCTTGCTCTTCTTGCTGGCCTGGCTTCACCGGCGAAATGCTTCTTCACCGGCTCAGCGTTGGTACTGCTGACTTCAGTCTAGTCTGGTATTTCGGCATTATCACGAGGTAGATCCTAGTTCCTTCTTGCTAGATTCTCTTGGTTGTGGGGTTCGCATTGGCTATCGCGAGGGACGAAGGGGTCTTGCCTCGAGTTTGCACCTTGAACTCCGAATTGGTTATTATCTCCTCGCGAGCCATCATTTTCCTGTTGGGAGTGCCGAGGCGGATTGGTCCTGTTGGGCTGACTATCCCCGAACCTATTTTTGAAATTTCCTTGCAGGGCTGGAGAAGTGTGCTGACCGTCTCTGCTCCCATGGGGCAAAATCTGACCCCTGGGGGGAATCGGTACTTGCAAGGTCTCTTCACTCCGATGGGGGGATCGACTGATGTTCTTGTTGGTTCCAGGTCAATTCGGGTTTTGGCCCTAACGCAGCCCTAGGTGTTGGGGTGGAATCGACTGCTGGTTCGACTGTAGTGGTGGGAACTGGTGCTGATACTGATGGTACATATAGTACTGCTGATACTGCTAAAATTGTTGGACCTGCTGCATCTGGATCTGAATTGTCCAAACGCACCGAACGGGGTCATGGAACTGGGAATGCCCAATTCCAGGGTGAACCATGGATGGCTCAGGGAAAGTCGTGCCCACCATCGGGGGAAGTGGGACGCTCACTTGCGTGGTGTTCTGTGGTACGGATAGTGACAGGACTCCAGACACTGTTAGCGGGATAGTAAACTGGCCAATGCATACCATAGGACCTTGGGCGAAGCTTGATTGTTGAGCTTGCCTCCTGGTGATGTTCATCTCGATACTTTTTCCGATGTTGCTGGAAGAGTCCATCGGGGTAAATTGAATAATCAGATTGCAAATAAAGTTGGGATGACCTTTCGATCGTTTCCCACAGACGACACCAATTGATGGTGCGCGATCTACGTACTCCTAGCTGGAAGACGATCCGAACTCCAATTGGGCGGCGAGTTGGATTGATCTGCAAAATAGTAGATTAGAGAACCCAGGATGACTAACTAGGCGAGGTCGCTCCGATGCTTAAGTCAGTATTATACTGTGAATGCGAGCTGAATATTTGAGAGCTTGAGTGCTAGTGAGTAGAATAATCACGTGTACCTTTGCCTTGAGGTTACTTGTCTTTATATACTGGATTAGTTGTGGGCCTTATGAAAGAGCTTCAGGATCTCCGGGTTGTGCAGATAAGGTTTGTTTCGTTTTTGAAGGAGAGCAATATGTTGATAAGGCTTATCGTTTACCTCCGATTTAGGCGGAACTAGGACGAGTCTCATCGTGATCCTGAGAAATTCGGGGTCCGTTGGGGAGGCCTTTGGAGTCGATTATGTGGCGTTGCTCTCTAGCCCCGAACTGACACTTTGATTCTTTAATCCCGAACTGGATTGGGTGTCGAGGTGCCTTTGCACCGAGGTGATTTTTTGGGCTGAGGTGGCTGAATACCCAAGCTCCAAATGTTATGAACTGGGTTCGTTTGGCTAAATTGTCACTCCTCGATTAGATCACGTCTACTAGGTCATGCTAAATCACCCTTCGTCATGTCTCTTGATCACATTTGATCAAGTTTAGACCGTTGGATGGTGTCTCTATATACTTATATGGGCATATATGCACATTGTGCCATAGCAAGTCTATATGTTTCCACTCCACAATTGCAAAGAGAAGTCTTGTAATTTTCTGAGTAGAACTTTGACAAACACAGGACCGAAACAAGAATTTTGTTTGAAAAAAAGTTGTCTAATCAATCAATATTCAAACACATAACATTTAATCGGATTAAATCTCAACAGTACATGCTTAAAAATAATAAATAATAATACTTATATACTAACCTGTGCGATTGAACTGTGTGACCTGTGGACTCAGACAACGGTTTTTAACTGCTTTTTTAATTTTTTAAATTAAAACGGAACATCCATTCGAACCGCACAGTCCCAAAGCAGTTCATTGTCCGATTTTTAAAACACGCCATGTTGCTTAGGGAAGACAGGTCAACCCTCTATTACCATAAAAAAACTCTCTCACAACTTGTACAAATTAATTTGAAAGTTTGAATTCAACATTCCTTGAGACACGCTTTTGAATTGTTGATTGTAGATGATGGTATGTATGAGCTATGAAAACCGGTTGAAAAGGAGTCAATGAGAGAAAACTATGGCTCATTAAAGGACATGTGTCCATTCAACATTCTCGAAATCTGGACAATGACTTTTGAGTTGAGTCTTTCCATTTTCGTTTCATTCCTCCCTTCCCCCTCTCTCTTTTCTTTATTATTATTATTATTATTTGATAGTCATTGGATTGAGATTTCAGGGTTGGACATTCTATCATTTATGGCGCTGGATCTGGTCTGCTCCACTAGGGTTGCATTTGAACTGTTATTAAAATTATTCAAATTACTGCATGGGCTGCGAAGTAATTTGATTTCTACATGCATTTCCAAACCTGAACCATGAACCTCTTTTTTTTATTGTTTTGAAAACATTGAAACTGGACCATTTAATCCATACCGGAGATGATCAAATTAATTTTGCTCCCTTTTGGTTGAAAAACAATCTCTTGTTATTGAAAGAAAGAGAGAAGTATGGTTTGAAGGAGAGGAAATCTTACAAGATTTTGACCAGAAATCCTTGTTCAAAGTCCAAATGCAATAAAACCTCTCTTATGTATTATGAAACACGGTACTCCCTAAGGAGTCTTTAATGCAATAAAACTCCACTATCTTATATTAGGTTTTCAAGTTTTCCTTTTTTCACCACAAGATATGAGTTTAAGTATCTACAAATTTGGGAACATTAGGAGTAAATCTCTATTAGAATCTTATTGATCCAATATTGGGAAATCCGTTTAATCTCAAAAGTACTAAAACAAGTTCTCCAAAATTTTGAGAAATCTCGGGAATGCAAGAGAGCTTATATATAAAGAGTATGGATAAAATTGTTAAAGAAGAAATGCTTTTTAAGGGACCTCACCTAATAGCTTAAGTTTTTAGGTTGAATGGTTCCTTGACATTGTATCAGAGCTTGTTTAACCAAGTGGTCTAGTGCTTCATTCTCATTGCCTCCAATATAATTCAAGACAAAGTATGGATGGGCCTGTGCTTATTCACGCTTTTTCACATAATAAATCCATTTGGAAAGTAAAATTGCTAAATAACATATCTCATGGGCCTAGAGAAGAATTCTTCATTATAGGGAAGGTGATAAAATAGGTCATTCATTCATTGAGAAACAGGATTTATGGAAGGATCAATGACTTAGCTAAGGTCTAATTGGAAATAGTACTTGAAGGGAGTTATATAAATCATCCTCTAAGAAAAATTAGAAGACAAAAATGAGTGGGTTAAGTGGGTCCATGCCCAATAAAAGATGCACCCAAAGTCAATTTTGATGTTTCTCAAATCTCTAATGGAAGATGCTTGTTCAGTGGCATAGTGTGCAGCGTAGCATGAAGCATGGGGGAGAAAGAAAGAATATCACCTCTGTCTTCCCAAAAGGTTCTTAATGAGAAAGTAATGAAATCTCAAAGAAATTGTATTCAATTCACTGAAATTTATCATGTACAATGGCCTATTTATAGGCAATTGGCAACTTTGTTGAAATAGTAAGGTTACTAAAACTAGTAAAACTCCTAATTAAACTCAAATTTCCTAAAAATTTGTACTTGAATGGAAAAAACAACTTCCTGTTTGGATGCAAAACAGGACTCAAAATATTCTTAAACGACTAAGGTACATAACTTACCATAGAAGGAAACTTTTGGAAAAATGCCTGTTTGGATGCAAAATGATGGAATTTGGGCCTGTAAAATGCAAATGAATCTGAAGAACTGATTTGCAAGCATGTAATGCTTGTTGAGATGATCGTTTTGGCATTCTATATTTCTATAGGTTGAAAACATACACCTGGATCAAAAGTTATGGCCATTTAAAGCTTTAACACTTGGTTTAGCCCATTTTCTTCCTTTGTTCCAGTCATGGGCTTCTAAAAGTTGTTCAGAAACTTGTTCTACATCAATGATGGACTTCAAAAGAAGAACGATCCTCGTCATTGATTGGGTATAGTGATTGGGCCGTGCCGGCCCAGCCCACTTAACACTTCCCCATCTCCATCCCCATCCTCGTCATTGATTGGGTATCCCTATTAATCCCCATTTCCATCCTCATCATTGATTGGGTATCCCTATTAATCCCCATCCCCACCAAGTTGCCTTTACTGCTAGACAAGGGTATCCTTGGTGCATAGCTAGCTATTCTCTAGGTCTAGGGGTAAGGCTTTTACTTTCCCGCTCTGAGATGTTTTTCTTGGATCGATTTACTAAAATATCCTCCCCCCCCCTCCCACTGGGAGTAAATTTAGGGGGTTAAAAGATAAAAGAAGAAGTCAATATTTTTTAGGGAAACCTTGATTTTTCTTTTGCTTATTTATGAGTGTCTTCTTTATATCCCGCATTCAATGCTTCTTTGATGTTACCATACCATTTGTGAGCTTGAATTTAATATCAGTCATATGCTCAAATAGCTATTAATGTGAATTAAGCTTAGGTACTCTGTTCTACACCATCTAGAAGGTGATTTTTCATTGTGTCATTAAAAGCAAATTTTGATCGAAGATGAAAGAAATCTTACTACTTGGTTTTGCATGCTCCCAAAGAAACATTGAATATATCTTTATTTGCCCATCTATTTGGGGAAGGTAAATTGCTGGTATAGGCGTCCTAAACTATCAGCACCCGAACAAAGAATCTCCGTGGGTGATGAGTTAGGCCATGGGAGTCACCAACTACTCAACTAATAGTTAATAGTATGCTGTGATTATCATGAATGATATGCTGATTTTTTGGGGTAATCACTGCCACTAAGATTTCTCCAAGTTCCGGGCCTTCAAAATGCAACTAGGGGTCTTCTTACCCAAAAAGCCGGATCGAGTTGGTTGCTTCCATTTTGATTAATCAATATTTACTTATTTATAATTGATTTATTTCAGTTTACAATTTTCCAAAAATTGAAAAGCTGATTGGTTCGGAAAAAATGCCCACAGTTTGGAATCGAACCATGAGCATCCCCTGTCCACATACCAAAGACTCAAGAGTCAAGATACACCGTTGGTTGGTTCCAACTAAAACATTGGGTGGGCCTAAAATGGAAAATCCACAATTAGATGATTTTTAATCATCTTATTTGTGCATTACATGAGAGCCTTCCTCTCAAACTTAAGAGCATGGTTTTCAAAACCGGACCGGACCAGAAAACCGGTAATCATTCAGACCCTGGGTCTGGTTATACTATAAACCGCCAAGTCTTTAAAACCCATTGAAAAAGTCAGAAAATCATTAACTCGGACGATTGAGTCACTAAATTGTTCAACCTGAGCAACGGTTCGTGGGTTATCATTTTTATTTTCACTGATTTAAATAAAATAAAAAAAAACAAAAAACAAAAAACAAAAAACAAAATGACCTCCATATCTCTAATCCCATCTCTTACATTTAGGGTTTGAACGACCTCATTTTCGTTCTAACCCTTTCCTCCTCTTAGCCATCACACCCAACCAACCACTTGCGGTGGCCAGACCTATGATGACACAACAATTAACAGCGATTCACGGCGACCGGCAGCAGCAGTGAACTTAATCTATGGCGGCCATCATTAATTTTGTAACAGTTGCGGGTTGCGGAAATAACAGGTTTGGCGACCCACTTGCAGTGGCGGCCAGAGATTTTTCAACCTTACCTGTAGTGACGGTGATGGTATATTTCCTGCCCCCTATTCTCTACCCATGTGTGCAAGAGTAAGTATCGTTGCTCTATCTGCAACCTTACCTATTGCTTGACAAACTGATGAACAATTTGGTGGTTCCCAATTGAGTGTCAGGCTCGAAATTGGTGGTTCCCAAAAGTTTTGCATTTTTTTGAATTTTATACCTTCAGGCTAGAAGGACCTGAAGGTATAAAATGCTTCTTTTTTTGAATTTTTTTTGTGAGTTTGATTAATTCTTTGAATTTTTTGATTAATTCTTTGTTTAATTAATCTAGCTTTATTATTTTTTCTGAATTCTTTGCTTAATTAATTACAGAGATTTACATACTCACATTGGCTTAATCAATTTTGCTTTATTAATTTTTTTTTCCAATTCCTTGCTTATTTGCTATGTGAATGATTATGATGATAAGATGATGCCAAAGAATGATAAAATCTCTTTTCTTGGATTCTTTTTTTTGTATTTTCTACAAACATATGGTTTTTGCATTTTCTGCAAAACAATTTTTTTATTTAGATAGTTTTATTTTTCTGTATTTTTTGTATTTTTTTTCTGTATTTTTAGAATTTTCTGTATTTTATTTTTATATTTTCTATGTGTTTTGTACTGTATTATTTTTGTATTTAGATGGTTTTATTTTTCTGTTTTTTATTTAATTTTATACTAATTTTTATTATTTATAAATATATTTTTTATTTTTTATTTATATATGATCTCACGGGTCAAACAATTTGACCCAGACAGTTGAACCACTTAACCGGAAACCAGTCCCCTGACCGTTTCTGTTTCCGGTTAGTTTTTAAAAACCTTGCTTAAGAGGAACTTTTCTCTACTTTCAAATTGGATTAATTGATGGTTATAATCTTCTTTTCATGCTGATTAATTTATCGCTCAGGTGATCTATAAGAAGACTTGTAATATGGTCGGCCTGATGCTTGAAAATGGGGCAAGTGGCAAGCAATGGGATTCCAGACACTGTTTTCAAAACCAGATCGAACCGGACGGTCGGACTGTAAAAACTGGAAATCGGTTTCCAATTTTTAAAATTTTTTTATTTTTTGTCAAAACGGGCCAGCCATATCGAACAATTGGACTATTCAAACCGGTAATCGGACCCTGACCGGTTGGGTCACTGGTTCTCTTTTAAAAACCATGATTCCAGACGGGTCCCCAAACCTCAGTTTATTCCTATGGACAAAACTTCTCTTGAGGAATTGCTCTTCCATTTAAGCCATTATTATTTATAAAGGTCCTGGGAACAATCTGGTTCCAATTAAGTAAGCTCATTTGTAAAACTGGGCTTAGAACCAGGCCCTCTTGCTGAAGATCTTAGGAGGGATTAACGACAGCCAAAAACCTAGAATCCAGCCTGGTCTGTACTATATGTAGGCTAATTTTGGGGACCCAAATGGCTATACAATCTATAAACCATCTCATGGTTAGTGGATGACCTCCTTTATTAAAAACCATTTTTGATTGTCCAAACCATTAAAAGCCTACGAAAATTGATGGTTATGATCGTCTAATCAGGTTTTTGAACGGGACTACATAGGGGGGGGGGGGGGGTAGCCCATCAAGAAACCACATAAATCACGATAAAAATGGGCAGAATGAGAAAATTCTGTTATAAAATGAATTCTTTTCAGACTATCAAGTACTCTATTGGTAATTGACCGCTAGCCTAGGTTTCCAAAACCATTGGCATAGATGTTTACTCGTGGATGGCACTGTGTCATTGTCTATCAGCATAAGTTTCAATGTCAGTCCACTAGTAAACATCTATGGCAGAGGCTTTCTAAATCTAGGCCGGCAGTTTATGACCACCGGCATAAAGTTTTTTTAAAGAATGAAAATGAACAAGATGGGTTATGGTTATTTTTCATTTTGTAGGCCACCTCAATTTTTGTATTACGGCATAATTTTTCATTTTGAAAAGAATGAGGCCCATGACAAGAATTTTGTAACCAAGCCTTCTATTGTTATTCAATCTTGTCCAAAATGAGAAATAATTAAAAAAATGAAACCCAGAACAACAAACCAAACATGGCCTTAGATACTACATTCCCAACCAAGAACAAGAGAGCAAATGTCGTAGTTCTCTCATGGCTTTTGAACTCCCTTCATAAGGACCTTTGCACACAAAATGTCCTTTATGCTGGGTCTGCCAAACAAGCTTTGGAGGATTTGTGCATGTGAACAATTTTCCCTTAGCAATGGACTATGAATTTACCTGTTGCAACGGGCCATTGCTACACTTCAGCAGCACATTTCTTCAGTTGCATCATAGAACCCATTTGGGAAATGCTTTTGCATTGATTGAGCAGCGTTGAGTGAGCTGCTTCAGAGAAGTTACCTGAGATAGATTCACTAGAAAGTTGATTTTATGGTTCATCTACAGCTGCATTTGACATTCCTTATTTTAAGGACCTATCTTCTATTTGTACTTAAAATGCTCCAACGAATATTGAGTTTTTAATTGCAAAAACGAGATAAGTTCTTAAAATAAGAAGTAAACCTACTTTCAGCTTTTTGGACTTTCACCAAATGACTTCATGGTGTTCTAGGTTTTTCGGTTATTGTGGCCCTGTTTGGTAATATTCCCACCTATTCCTGTTCTTTTAGAAATTCCTGTTCCAGAACAAGAATTTTATTTCTTGTTCTTCAAGAGTAACGGATACATTTGGCAAATTGTTCTTCGAGAATGAATTTTTGTTCTACAAGCTTCGTTTGTTTGCAATACAAACACCGAACCGGGGGTATTTATGTATTGTGATTCGCGTTAACGAGTGTTTGTTTGACATGTAAAAAAGTAATGATTATCATATCAAAAATATATTTTATGACATTTTTGTACTCTAAAAAGAGAGCATTACTGTACCTGTTAAGGCATTTGAGCATTTAATGATGGGGCCCACACTTATCACCGATTTCAAACTCACAAGATGAGTGCAAAAACAATTTAAAATTTGAATTGTATTTGCATTCATGAACCAAAAAGAGGGGAATATGCAATGTACATATTTGCGTTTGCATTGCAACCAAATACAGCCATAGGAATAGAAATAGCATTTGGATAATGGAACTATTTCTTAACATCAGTTTTGCAAATTCACCCACATTAAGCCTAAAATTGACCATAAAACACATGTCATTGTTATAGCGATGTCTTCATATTGTCACCACCTAATCCTTGATCACTTGAGGATCAAAATAAAACATACAAGCAATAAAATAAAATCCCAACATGCCATGATGCAACAACACCCGCAAGCAGTAATGGCTACAAATCGATCCCTATTTCATGCAATTGGTATTTTCCACAATTTAATATGTCTGCCACCATTATGAGGTATGAATTGGTCTATCCAAATGAAATCATTTCCGTGTGCCTACTTATAAAAGAACTCTATTATCAAATATCCAAAATATTTCATAACAAAAACATATAATTGATAAGAGATGTACCACTCTAGTAGGGTATCGAGAGAACCATCGTCCATAATTTCTTTCTGTTTTTGCCATAAAAAGATGCATTCTGCCATGTCCACAAGCACAAATTAGCTGTTGGTTCTTGACTTCCATACTTCATAAAAAAGCAAGCATAACCAAACACAAGTACATTACATGTAGAGGTTATCAAATGTATTTAACAAAGTATCATCTATGCAACCCATTCATAACCAAAGTGCCATTCTACTAGTCATTTCTACACTACCCATTTACCAAACAATGCAAAATAAACGGAAATCAAACTATATTCTAGGCCATCCTATTGAATCAGCTATTTGATTTGTAATTTCACATCGAAGTTCTGCCATTTCCGACACATTATCTGCATTCACTTCATTATTGGCCGCTTAATGCCCATCATCTAGATCTTCTTCCACCTCAGATCGCATTGGTTAGATATTGTTTAAAACTCATCTTTCCGGTGGGAGCAAAAATGATTTCAAGTGAATCTGACTAGAGAAAATGTGAGTTTGAAATAGAGCACGATACAAAACTAGGTACGATGACAAGACACCATACGTGTTGGCTCATTCTTGGTCGGAAATGTCACTGGTGCTTTCTACCATTCGCTTGTCGTCCGATTGAAGCCAAGGGAGTCCCTCCTTCCTCTGAGATTTGCAGCAACAAATTGGAGGAGTTCATTGTCGATGGGAAATGTTTGGTAGGGCATCTTTCTATCATTTAGTGTAAAATACCCAAAATACCCATTCTCTCACATGGGAGTTATTAACATGTATTTGTTAATAGGGGTTAACATCGTGGGAATCATGCATTCCCTAGGAACGCGTTCTTTGGGTGCTGTTCCCACACGAAAACACCTTGTTTTTTTTTTTGTTTTTCTTGTTCCAAACACGTTTCTGCTCTGGAAAAACACCGGGAACATACAAAACATTCTCGCGGAACAATGCCAGGGCCTGTATTGCCATAAGCCGCGGTGGAAATCCCTCCCAAACGGGAACATATTACAACGCCGTCAAAGGGTATTGGGATGGTTAGTCACTTACCCTCCTCCATGTTCCTGTACAGCTTCTTAAGAGTATGTCACTCATCAACAACAATTACAACTGATGCTATTTCTCATGCGTCTTAATGACTCCTGTTCAAGTGTTGACTCACTGCTCACAGATGTGGGCTGTGCATATTCACAAATGTGGGCCCACAAATTGATTCACTCCAACAGAGCTGCATTGGCTACCACTTCAGAAGATTCCATTATTCCATCTGCTAATGGTGTTATTCACTCTCAGGGACGTCCATCTGATTCTAAGCCACAATTTAAAGAGAGGCACTTACATGCAGCAACATTGTTGGTCACACCTGAGATGTATGCTACAAACTCAATGGCTTTCCACCTACTTTCAGGTTCAATCGCAATTCGCAAGCCTTTTAGCAAACAAACATCTGAGGACTCCAGTACTGATCTCATTGCCTTTTCTCTCTCTCTCTCTAGTATACCAAGCTCTTGAAACTTGGGTTTGGGCGTAGATTTAACCTAAACAACTCGCAAGTAAAACATCTTCATAGGTCCATTGGGCTTAACAAGCAGTTTAGGCCCATCAATGATTGACCATGCTTGTTGCGACCAACTAGTACTAAATGTGTATTTATTTAGGACTAAACCAAACTGGGAGACACCGAGTGATCATAGGAGAAAACTTCAAAACATGCTAAATACAAAGAAATTAGAAAAGAAGTAAGGAAACCTGCACCCAATAATATACAATGTTTGATGTGGAAATGTTTCAAAAGTCTCTCTCAACCTAAGCAGTTGTTACTTTGATAGTTCTATCCCCACAATTCACCTACGAGACCTCATTTCTCATAATTCTTAAAACAAGCATTATGACTATGTAAATTTGCTACAGTTTACTTGGGCCAGCAGAAGTGTGGCTTGGAACTTAAAGCCCAGCATCGCCACAGTGAAGATGTTGACAACATCAGCTCAAAATATTCTGTTCACAGCAAGGGGTCTTGCTTGTGGCACAGAGATTCTCCATTCATTATAACAGAATACCTATTTCTGGATAGATTTGCATATGTTCTTCAATGGATCGATATGATGAAGTCTTTTTTTTTTTTGTTGATTCGGCCACACCATTAAGCTTGGTATACAGTAACATGCCAATTTGTTATTTCTTCAGAAAACAACGGAAAAAAAGAGTTTGAAAAAAATGGTTCATTTGAGTATGTTGTGGTTAACATCTTTAGTTGTTCAAATATCTAATTCATGTCTTACACAAGTGCACATCCATCTCTACCACCATTTTTCTGTAACTTTAAACCCTATAGAAATCCTACTATCGTCATTATTGCCATGATCAAGCTATTAATTTCCTTTGGGTTCCAATCTAAAATTTCCTTTCCGACCCAATTAACCAAACTCAGTGAACTGAATTGAATGATATTCATCAAAGACATATACATAAGAAAATTCACATGTCAAAGGCAACTTATGCCCAGCTTCTTGTAGACCACCGCCCCCTAGACAGCCTTCATGCATGAGCATCTTGCCTAATGCCTATGTATTACATGTCATATGGCTGTTTCTTTATCTTTTCCTTTTCCTTTTGTTTATGTATGCACATGTGTGTGTATGTGGAGAGAGAGAGGAATATATCTGCATGTATATATAGCCACTGTCACTTGTTTTAAGTCTCTGAAATATCTTTCTGCATTGGAATCCAAAGTGATTGTTGATTCATATGGAAGTCTTTTTCTTTAAGGAAAAGTAAGAGAAAATTGGAAAGCGCTTTTCCAATTGGGGGAGTGTGGAAGCATGAGCAACCGGACAGCTTAAACCCCACAACCCACATGACTGTGGTGAGGTATCTACATCTATTCTTACATGGAATTCATCGATCCCATCTCATACCTTTAATTTCCAAATAATAATTGCTATGCGACATGCACAAATTCCTCAACACTTGCCATCACTACTATGACTTCTCCGAATGAAACAATAACAAGTTAACAAGTTTACAGTTTGGATTTCGTCTCGACTTTGTTAATGCTAACAAAAATAACAACAATAAGAAGCAACAACAACAAATTAAAAGGACTAAGATCAAGGTGGCGATCGGTCGAACCTATCATGCATGTTTGTCATACTGTGGCCGGATGGGTTCAATGAAAGGTTATTATTCTTTTACAATCAATAATTGTCAAAAAAAAAAAAATGTGGACCCATCAACACAGATGTCTCCACACCAATAACAAAATTGTCTTGAGAGAGAAAGAGAGGGCAACTAGGGAATTCCTGGAGCTTAAATAATTATGATTTGGCAACCACATTATATATCCATCTAATCAACTTCATTTTTCTTTTCAATTACTTTTAAATATTTCTCTCTCTGTAGATCTTAAATTCTTAATGACAATGCAATAACCTTCCCCTAACTCCAAACACCGTTGGTTTCTAAGATAGGGCCCGCTAATTGAGTGGACTTGATTGATAAGCAGGTGGACCACCTCTACCATGAAAAAGGTGGAATTCTTCTAATCTCCTAGTATGCTTTACTGATATAGAAGCAAGCCAATAATGTAAAGTACTTGACCTATATACACTTAATCATCAATGGGCTTCGTCACATTCTAGGAAAACCAATAAGACAACCTAAATTATTGATTTTTTTTTGGGTTTTCTTCTTATCACATAGTCGTTGACATCATCTTATCACTCTATCTATTTATCTATTCTTTACCTAAACCTTTATTCTTCATCTTCAAGAAAACCTTAAAAAAGAAATGAGGGGTCAAAAACCTTTTTTTTTTCCTTTTAATATAAGAAGATTTTATAGAGGATATATAGATGATGTGGGTCCTTCATCTTTTCTCCTTTTTGTTTATACTTATATATATATATATATATATATATATATATATATTTTCTCTTCTTTTCAGCCATTCTTTTCCTTAGCTTTTTCTTTCTTTTCGGTTGACAAGTCTCCTTTTCTGAGGAGAAGGCCTTCAGTTTCCGGTGCCCATGTGCCCCATCACCTTCAACAGTGGTAGTGGATGATTTCACAAGAAAGACAAAAAAAAAATGGAACAAAAGGTGACACCATAAAAAGAAGCTGGAGTGTGGTAGGATGTCACACGCTAATAAAGAATAACGATCAGAAAGTTGTTATTTACAACCAAAAAGTTTCTCTGAGTTGACATTGTCATGTCGTCCAAGCTTTAGACAGAAGGATCTAAAGAAGTTGCCATTTCTATTTCCATTCATCCTCATTCTCTCTCTAGTAGAGACAGAAGGTGAACCCCAACAGACCCAAATCATCCATGGAGATGTTGGGTCCTAATTAACAAGAAATGCATGGATCTTTTCTTTCTTTCTTTTCTCTGGGATATATGGTGACTCAGAAAACATACCACGTGATGAGAGCCTTACTTTGAGATAGAAGAAGAGAATACAAGTTAAGGAAAGCTTGGCTGTGAAAATAAAAGATCAAAATATTTGCATCTGAATATTATATGAGGATCATTTCTCAAACAACCATTATGGCTACCTTCCATCTCACTAAAGAACACAGGCAGAGAGGATGTGGAAATGACTAGACACCTAACTTTCGAATTCAGAGATAATCTAAGGCTTGTAATCTACGTTTGCTTTTTGGTAATCAGATTTATAACTTTTGAGTTTTGACTTGTGATTTTATTCATTCTTCAGCATCAGCATCATCAGTTACCAATCACTACCAAACCCATATTTAGTTTCTATTCTTCTTGTTCTAAAGGAAAACATCATAGTCTTTCTTATGTTCCTTTTACTAGTGTTATTTCTGAACCACTTCAGTTAATTTATTCAGATTTGTGGGGCACTGCCCCTACTGCTTCTACTAATGGTCACCATTACTATATTTCATTTGTACGTGCATATAGTAGATATACATGGATATACCCCTTATACTTGAAATTTGAGGCACTCTATTCCTTCATTTTGTTTTGCACAATGGCTGAAAAATAGTTCGACAGATCCATTAAAATGTTTCAATCCGATGAAGGGGATGAATTTCTTAAATTCAAATCCTACCTCAAAGCTTCAGGTATCATCCAACGACTCAGTTGCCCTTACTCTCATGCCCAAAATGGTGTTGTGGAATGAAAACACTGACACATTGTTGACACCGGGCTGACCCTTCTTGCTCAAGCAAACCTACCTCATTCCTTTTGGTTGGAAGCCTTTACCATCGTCGTCTTCTTTATCAATCGACTCCCATCACAGAATGCCGGCCATACGTCCCCACTTGAGCTCTTATTTGGTAAGTCCCTAGATTACTGTTTATTGAGAGTTTTCGGTTGTGACTACTATCCAAATTTCAGGCCTTACAACAAAGATAAATTCAATTTTAGATCAGAATTGAGCACCTTTATTGGCTATACAAATGATCATAAGGGCTACCGCTGTCTTCATGTTCCCACTGGCTGCATTTATACTTCTAGAGATGCGCTGTTTCATGAAAATTCATTCTCCTATCCAAGACTGGCATCCACCCCAAAGGCGGAACAGTGACCATCCCCATCATTACTAGGCCCTCTTCCGGTAGTCCGTCATGCGTCAGCACCTCACCATGACAGCAATGATGCTATTGACAACCACTCAACTGATCTGTCTTCCTTGGTTTCTCCTCCACCTGGTGCTGAATTGCCATCTCCATCTCATACAGATTCTGGTTTTCCTTCTAGTCTATCACCTGCAACTCATGAGGTTACCGCAACATTCTCTCAGCCACCTCTTCATTATGAGTCCACTGCCACATCATCCCATGCCACGCAGACCATATCCAAATTTGGTATTTATCGCCCAAATCTGAAATATGCTATGTTTTCTCATAGATGGACGATGATGAACCTACATCATATGCACAGGCAGCAAGAAATCCTCGATGGCGTGAAGCTATGAATGCTGGATTTGATGCTCTTCTACAAAATAATACCTGGTCTTTGGTTCCTCTTCCATATAACAAACAAGCTATTGGTTGTCGCTAGGTTTACAAGATCAAACGCCGGCCTGATGGGTCTATTGAGCGCTTTAAGGCACGCTTCGTTGCTAAAGGCTTTCACTAAAAGGAATGCATTGACTTTGAAAACACCTTTAGTCTAGTGGTTAAACCAACCACTGTGCGCTTAATCCTTATCATGGTTGTCTCTCTCTCTTGGACCACTCATCAATTGGATGTAAGTAGCGCCTTCCTCAATGGTCTCCTTGACGAAGAAGTCTACATGGTCCAACCGCCAGGTTTTGCTCATCCTTCATATCCAAATCAGGTTTGTATGCTCCATCGCTCTCTCTATGGCCTTCGCCAATCTCCAAGAGCCTAGTTTACAACATTGTGAGATTCTCTTCTTGCTTAGGGATTCACAGAATCGAAAGCTGATGCTTCGCTCTTCATATATCACACATCATCGGATATCACCCTCATTCTGGTGTATGTGGACGACATCATCATTACTGGATCAAATGCTTCCATGAACCAATCCATTATTGGTCGCCTCTCCAATGTATTTTCTTTACGTGATCTCAACTCACTTCACTTCTTTCTCAATCTCAATATGCTTATGAGATTCTTAAGCGCACACAGATGACCGAAGCCAAGCCATGTTCCACACCGATGGCCACCAATACCAAGCTTGTTGCAGATCCTTCCTCACCCTTTGAGGATCCCTCTCTGTTTCGTAGCACTATAGGTGCCCTTCAATATCTTACAGCGGCACGACCTGATATAGCCTAATCCATGAACAAAGTATCACAGTTTATGTCTCAACCATCTATATCTCATTGGGTCACTGTTAAGCGCATCTTGCGCTACGTCAAACACACCCTTCATTTGGTTCTCACTATTACCAAGAGTTCATCCTTTCAATTACATGGTTTTAGTGACTCCGACTGGGCTGGTTGCCCTAACGATCGGTGCTCCCATGGTGGGTACTGCATTTACTATGGACCTAACTTGATGTCTTATGCATCCAAGAAGCAGCCAACAGTTTCCCACTCTAGTATAGAAATAGAATACCATTCTCTTGCTCATCTCGCTATGGAACTAACTTGGCTTCAGATGTTACTTCAAGAGTTGGACATGCCTCTCTCATCTCCTCCCATCCTGTGGTGTGACAATATTGGGGCTACATATATTGCTTCCAACCCCGTTCACCATGCCCGCAACAAATACATTGCATTGGATTATCATTTTGTTGGAGACAAGGTCCAACAAAAGAAACTTCAAGTGCAATTTTTGTCCACTATCGATCAGACAGCAGATATTTTCACCAAACCTCTTCATGTTACTCAGTTCAGTTCTCTTCGTGACAAGCTCACTATGACTCCCCCATCTTCACTTGAGGGGGGGGGGGGTTAGCTATACCTGAGATTATCCATCTGAGTTGTAATTGGATAATCATTATCTCAGTAATGAGATAATCATTATCCCTCACTAAACCTCATCATTATCTCATTATCTCTAGTAACCATTCCATCATTATCTCTTGTATTCATTTGGTGTATATACACCAAATGAATACAATCAGATCTCATTAGTTTTGATCCCCAAATCATCCTAGTTCTATCTATCTCATTATGTCAAAAAGACCTAATTGAACCAAAATCTCCTAAACACACACACACAAAGGAAGATTCTACCTTGCTTTTAAATGCCTTAACGCTCAGGGATTTAAATTCAGATTCAGTAATTTACAAGAGGAAAGCGCTTTAATTAGTTGCATACCATAAAAACTATAAATGACAGTTCAGATCATTATATGTGGTAAACTAAATAAGTCTTTTATTTCTGTAATTTTAAAGGGTGCTTACAGAACCCTAAATCAAATATATAGCAATTGCAATAACGTAACCTGCTTCATTTATTGGTGATGCTCTAACTTCAACATTTAATGGATATATATGTTAATTAAGCTGAAATAGAGAAGATAATTATTATAAACCTTGTTGTGAAAGTGATTTGGAAGGTAATTATGAGATTTATCATTCATTTTCTTTTCTTCCTTTTGATTGTACTAGCAAGCAAATCAAATGCATGGGATTGAATAAAAATTTAGATAGGTTTGAGTTGGCAATAAGTTTAGCTAGGCTTTGACATATGTTTGGTTCCAATTCAAGGTTCATGTTCAAGGTTGGTTTAACTATGGCCCTTAATCCCACCCAACCTATCTAATTTATATCTATGTTTTATTAGAAAGGGTCAAAAGAGTTTCAAATATATTAAATGGATTTATGGGGGAGGGGAGGAGTTTTATGAGGAGACATCAGAGGGTTTTTTAATATGTCACATGTGCAAAGATTGAGAGAAGGGGACACTACATGTGGAGGTGGCAAATTTTCACCCAACCCACTTAACCCACCCAATCTACTTAACCCACCCATTTACTTGGTGGGTTGGAAATGGGTTTGATCACCCATTGGGTCAATTTAAATGGGTTGAGTTGGGGATAATCATTGGGTTAACTATTAAAGATATAAGTATTATTTTTTTAGTCACTTTTTAAAATTTTCTTCATTTAAATGAAATAATTTATAATTAATGCATTAATTTTCTATTAACTATTGATTAAAATTAGTTTTGTCTCAAGTCAACACACTTCACCCAAATCAACTTGACCCGAGTCCGAACCAACTCAACTTGATCTAAATATGAACATACCCGATCACTTCGGTTCAGTTCGTTTGGGTTGGTTAGCCTAGTCCGAACACGACCCAACATAGAGCATGCCCGGTTCGGGTCGACCCAAATCTGAAACGGGTCAGTGGGATGGTCTGAACCCTAAATCCACCCTGCTTGCTTTTCCCGATTTGGATCACCCAGCCTAGCTCGTATATGCACAACCCAACCCGAATCCAGACTGATTTGATTTACTTCTTTTGACCCGCTTTGGGCCAATCGTTTCGGTCCAAAATCCATGCACAAACCTGATATGGGCCGGTCCAAGTCAATCTGTCATTGACTAAACCTATCTACTCCGGTCCGACCAGACTGATCCAGATGTAAACGGTTCAACCACTTTTGATGTGATTAGCTCAAAAACAATCCAATTAGATAGTTCAAGTTGGTCTGACTGGTTTGAACCTAAGTAGTTCGATCAAATTCGAAACCTGAACATATTCAAATAGCTTCGCCGCTTGTGTAAAAATAATATGCATTTAATGTGATTTAAACCTACACCACTTATGTAAATAGTAACCACTATTACCACCAAGCTATGACTAACCTATTTGTCAATAGGGAGTTAGTTTTTTGCTTTAAGTACATAAATATAAGATTAATGAGTTTGGGCGGGTTGGATTGCGTTAAAGAGGGTTTGGGTTGAACCCAACCCATTTAATTTTATATAACTGGATCATTAATGAGTTGGTGGGTTAGATAGGTTGGGTTGAAGCTCAACCCAAACCAAACCCAACCCAGCTCGCCCAACTGCCACCACTAACTACGTGTGAGACTGAGGCATGTGGTGAAAAACCACTGGCATACACACACACATGGAAGCAATTATTGTATGCATATAGTCCTTAAGGCTGTGTTTGATTGCAATGCAAATAAATTTGCATTGCTGCAAAACTATGACAGTGCAAATGACATGAGTACAAATTCCAACATATTTTTTGTTTCAATTTTTAGTTTATTTTGTTTGATTGCAGTACAAATAAAGTAAATTAAAACATGGAATAGAATAAAATAAAACCCAAAACAAAACTAAATGAGAATTTATATTTTTTTCATTTGCACTCCCATGCACAAGTGCAAATAAATTTGCATTGCAACCAAACACAGCCTTAAGAAGTAACTTTGTTTCCCTACCTCAGAAAATAAGTGTATATTTGTTTGATAGATTTTATTTAGAACAATGTTTTTTTACATTGCAAATTCTATGGTACAAAAGCACCTTCTGTTGTATTGATACCCAGAAAGCAATGCGGGCCTCAAATGATGGATTATTGAGATCGTAAGTGTTGCACCCCAAGTATACAAGATTTATAGTTCAAGCGTGCAAGATTCACAACTCAATATTTTTACAATACTAGAAACCCAAAACATATTTGTATTCCATAAAATAATACTCCTATTATATTCTTTTTTGATTTTTGAAGAAAAATAGAAAAGCTTTATTAATGATCATATCAAAAGTGGGGGAATAAAACCTATCCCATAAAACTATACAAGAAGTAGAAAGCCATACAACCAAGCAAAAACCTAAAAATAAAAGTCAAGAATAACCTTTGTTTGTTCTTGACAATCTTTGAACCGACTCTAATTATTTGAGCCGTTTTCTAGACCTCCTTAGACCTGAGATTCTTCTTCTTTTTCTTTTTCTTGTTGTCCACCGTCACCCAATCTTGATTTGGGTCACTTTTTTCCTTGGATGTATATTTTTAATCGGGTGGCTATATATTCATTGTATGCTTCATCAACTCCCGTCACTATGATGGTGTTTGGATGCATGGACGTTTTTTGGGACCGATTTTCAGAAAAAAAAATGTCCACGCTTGTTAGACTTGTTTTTCACAAAAAAACGCCTTCATATGTTTGATGGTGTTTATGCCGCATAGGCAATGAGCAACACTAATGCTGTTTGGAAAGGTGATTTTCATCACCGTTTTTCATGTATGTGCACATACATGTAAGTGCCACATCATTCAACCATTGGGGGCAATGGTTCACGAATCCATGAAATGGTTGGGATGCGATTTACGATGCACACCCGTTTTTCAGCATTTTTTCAAAAAATGATTAAACCAAACAGTCATGTAGGCGGTTGTTTGTGAAATTGCCTACGTGAATTTGACATGGCACCGTTTTTCAGAAAAACGCCCATGCTTCCAAACATCCCCTATATCAACCTAGCAGAATTCTGTCATGTTGGGCCAAACAAATTTCAAGCTTTAGTCACTTGCCTTCTTTAATACCTTATCTGCTTCTATTTCTTGATTCTGAATGGGAATTTCTTTAATTGAGAACAATGGGAACCTCAATCGCCTCATAACTTCCTTCAAATTTTGAGCTTTACTCATTTTTCCAAACAACGTTTGATGGTGCATGATCTGGTTGTTCCTAGCTGGATGAAAGCTTGGACGACGGTTACTTGGCTGGTGAGTCGAACTGCAAGAAGGGGAAACCTTAAAGAACCCGGGGCGGTTAACCCGGCGTAGTCATTTCCAATGCTTAAGTTAGTATGCTGGTTATGTTGCGAGCTGAAAAACTTGTGAATATGAGAACTAATAAGCAAGTAATCGTGCGTACTTTGTGTCATTTGAGTTGGTGTCTTTATATAGGCGTTGTTTGGCATGGGTTTCACGCATTAGTCCTAGGTCTCCGGAAAGAAGTGCCTAACCGATCCGAAATCGTCAGAAGTAGCTGTGCACGTAAACCAATCTTTGCGCCTTGTTCGGTTTTCTCTGGAACATTCGGGGCGAGGGCCAACTTCTGAGAAACCCGGGAGTGACGGGATATGCTTGCAGAATTGGTCGGCGAGTACGTCTCGCAAGTCGCCACTTGGACTTCAATCAGATCGGCAAGCCCTTAAGAGAGGTCACTCCTCATCGAGGTCACTTCGATCGTGCAACCAGCCACCTTCAGTTGTGGACGAGATCGCCAATTAGATTTCCACCAAATCGACGGAGGCAGATTGCTAAATCGGATCCCATCACTTTGGCTAAGGAAAGTCATCACCTAAGTAGTATTGGGAGTCATCCAGCTGTTCTGAGATACCATATGTCATTATATCACTGGAGAGCCAAATCCGCCCTATTAATTCTATCCTAATCTTCTTGTATCATGGCATGAAAGGGGACCGACATTTCACTTTTCGAAGTGTACTTCTTGAATCGTCTCCTAGGTGCGTTCTTATGCTACACTCACACTCGTATTAATTCTTGCCTTTATCACCAACTATATTATGTTATCCCCTGTTGGGCTTTGGCCATGCAGTACTTTCACTCTCTTCCCCAATAATAATGGAATTCTCAATCGATCGAATTGGCCTTGCGTGATTCGACTGCTTTCCCAAATAACAATGGCATTCTCAGCCAAATCGACCTTGGGTGATTCAACTGCTTCATTAATTCTTAGCCGGAATTGCTTCAATTAACATATTAACTACGTCGAGATTCAATATAAAATCTCCTAGCTACCTACTCAATTGTAAAGCTGAAAGTGGAAGCTAATCCAAACTTGGAACCTAATCCTGGTCATAGAACATTCAAAATTAAAGAGAATCAGATCTTAAACTAATGTAAAAAAAAGTCAAATTAATTAATATATATATATATATATACATATGAAAGAGCAAATTGATGATTTAGATTTATTATCTTGATGGGGAAATGGTAACTCTTTTTCCAATCCAGAGAGAGAGAGAGAAAGAGAGAGAAAATACATTTTTATTCCCAAAAACTAGAAATTATTGGAAGACTATGTTTGGATTTGCTTGAAGGAAAAAAAAAATGTTGTTTAACCCTTTGAGATTTTGTGTCAAACAGAAACAGGTTGTTGTGGTACGATTTCTTTACTGAGACTAGTGTCCAGTATATAATATTTCACATCATATATTTTACACTTAGGCCCTATAAAAAGACAAGAAAGAAAAGCCTAGAAATAAACCATAAAATTCTCTTTGGTTAATTTCACATCATATATTTTATCCATACAACTGTCATATATATGTTATCAAATTCATGGCTTCCAAATATTGACATCTCTTAGAAATTGTCAGTAGAGAAGTTTCTATCAACACCCAAGAAGAGTGCATCAGTCACATCGCTTATTCGTTTCAGTAATGCAGATATACTTGTTGGCTTTGGCGTAGCCATAAAAGTTAAATCATAGCATTATTATTAATTCCCTTCATTTTCACCGTTTCTCATAAGCTTATCCTGTCTTTTCAAAATGTGCAGAGATTCCAAGTTAGCTAGAGAATTTTTGCTATATGAAACTTATCTGCGGTGACACTGCACAAGTTGTCTAATGTGGGCAATAAGAGAAATGGGAAAAGTGAGGGAGCTAGAGTTGTAAATAACAACCCTAACCCTGTAATATGAGGCTTATCCTTATATTTTTTCTCTTCAATCTTTACTTGCACACCTCCATAGAACAAGCCCTTTTTAATTAATTCTGAATTTTCCTACGTATCATATGATTTAATTTAATGGAGTAAAAATTTTCTAAATCCAAATGATCAAGTTCTTGATGTTGAATTCAATAGGTTACAACCTATTTATAATAGAGCTAAGGATACAATCAGGAAACAAGGTTGGCAACCTAAATTAGAATACAAAAAGGAAAGAAATAAGATTTGCACAACTAATTAGATTAGAAATATCTCTCCTATAATTAAGGAGATAATGAGAGAATACTAATTTTGATAGAATACGCTAACATCCCCCCTCAAACTCAAGATGGTAATGTATCAGTCATTTGGAGTTTGCCAAATAGAGCACGAAAGCGAAGAGGAGAGTGAGCTTTGGTAAATATATATGCAGACTGATCCTGAGAAGGGACAGGAATAAGGCGAACAGTACCCTCGAGCACATGATGATGAATAAAGTGACAATCAGTCTCAATATGCTTAGTGCGCTCATGCAATACATCATTGTGGGCAATTTGTATGGCGCTACGTTTGTCACAGTAAAGAGGGGTTGCAGATGCATGAGTAATTCCCATGTCATGGAGTAACCATCGTAACCATAACAGCTCAGAGATAGTGTCAGCAAGAGCTCGATATTCAGCTTCAGTACTGGAACGAGAGACAACCGTTTGCTTCTTACTACGCCAAGATATAAGAGAATCTCCAAGAAAGAAGCAATAACCAGTAGTGGAGCATCTATCAGTAGGATCACCGGCTCAATCAGTATCAGAATATGCAATCAAATGAAGAGAGGAAGAACTGGAGTAGTGAAGTCCATGAAACAAAGTGCCCTTGACATAACGGATGATACGAAGCACAACGGCATAATGAGTAGTGCGAGGGGCAGACATGAACTGACTCCCAATATGGACAACATACGCAGTATCAGGACGAGTAACAGTAAGGTATAAAAGACTGCCAACTAGTTGCCGATATAAGGTGTAGTCACTAAGAGGAGTACCATCAGTGGCTGAAAAATGGGCATTAGTTTCAATCGGAGTGTTAACAGTCTTTGTATTAGTGAGTCCTGCACGAGAAACAAGATCAGTGGCATACTTGGCCTAAGACAGATAAAATCTCGATTGGTCGGAGGAGACCTCAATGCCTAAAAAATGATTTAGTCGACCAAGATCCTTCATTTCTAACTGTTTGCTAAGAAAAGTCTTAAGAGCAGAAATGCCCTGCAAATCATCGCCAGTAATGATCATGTCATCCACATATAGTAGGAGAAGTACACAACCCTGAGAGGTCTTACAGATGAACAAGGCATGATCATAAGTGCTAGATTGAAAAACAAACAGACAAACAGTAGAGTTGAATTTGGAGAACCATGCTCGAGGCGCCTGCTTAAGTCCATATAGAGCCTTACGGAGACGACAAACCTGATTAGGGAGATGATCATAACCAGGAGGGGACTGCATATAAATCTCTTCAGAAAGATCGCCATTGAGAAAAGCATTCTTAACATCCATCTGAAATAGTTGCTAGTGCTTAGCTACTAGTGCTTAACTGCAGCAATCGCAATAAGACTGCGAACAGAAGTGAGACGGGCTACTAGGGCAAAAGTCTCCTCATAATCAATGCCATACTCTTGTGTGAACCCTTTAGCTACCAATCTAGCTTTATACCTTTCAACAGAACCATATGCCCGAGTCTTGATTTTGTAGACCCATTTACAACCAATCACGGATTTATCTGGAGGCAGGTCAACTAAATCCCAAGTATGAGTGCTTGTAAGAGTTTGAATTTCTTCTGTCGTTGCTTTCTGCCATAGAGGGTCAGTACTAGCCTCGCGATAGGTACAAGGCTCGTATAAAGATACAATAGTAGAATAACAATGAAAATCACGAAGAAGAATGGAAGGTTTAGTGACCCTACCAGAACGACAGAGTGAAGCATCAGAAATCAAAGTCTAATTCATCAGGAGGAATCAAGGGCTCAGAAGAAGGCAGAGCTGGAGGATCCATAGCCAAGGTAGATGCATCAGGAGAGGTTGCAGGTTGTGCAGTACTGTTAGACCTATTAGATGAAGAAGTAGTTGGACCTGTAGGTAAATCATCGGGAAAAAGCAAAATAGTAGGATTAGTAAAAAAATGTGAAGATGTCGTGGTAACTCGAAATGGGGAGAGACTTGAGAACATTTTGTGTTCCCAAAAGGTAACATGAAGAGATATGTGAAGTCGTTGGGAAAGAGGATCCCAACACCAATATCCTTTATGTTCAATACCATACCCGAGAAAACAACATAAACATGCTTTTGGTTCTAATCTGGTATGTTCATGAGGTTGTAATAGAACAAAACAAGCATAACCAAATACACAAAGAGACTGGTAATCAGGGCAGTGACCATACAACCGTTCATAAGGAGAAATGTTACCAATAATAGGGGAAGGAATGCAATTGATGGTATAAACAACAATGAGGGTTGTTTCCCCCCAAAAAGTTCAGGACAAGAGGAAGAGATTAAAAGAGCTCGAACAATATCAAGAATATGCCTATGTTTTTGTTTTGCACGCCCATTTTGTTGAGAGGTACCAGGACAAGATCTATGAATGATAGTTCCATTTTGTAAAAGAAATTGGGTAAGGATAGAATATCTATATTCCATGGCATTATCAGTGCGAAAAATTTTGATGAGGTGTTATCAGAAGAATCCTCTGTGGCAGCAGCTGCAGTAGAACTCAAAGCCTGAGAACCCATGGATGAGGACTTCTGTCCATACGCTTTTTTGGCTTGCAAGCGGCGGCACTCAGAAATAGTATGACTAGTCTTCTTGTAGTAATTGTAGAAACTCATTTTTGAAGATTTAGAGGAAGTTAAAGAAGTAGCAGGCGTACCCGAGGTGACTGGAGTAGCAAGAACAACATCAGTAGATAATAAGGATCACTCATCTCGAAGTGTTTTTAGTCGAGTTTCTTCAGAGAGCAAATCTTTGATCACAACTTCAAGRGAAGGCAATGGGCTACGATGAAGTAGAGTACCACTAATAGGTTCATACTCATCCCTGAGAGTCATCAGAAGATGCCAAAAACGTTGGCGATCGCGAAGTTTAGAATAAATAGTAGCTGCAGAGGTACTATCCCATCCAGGTTCACACTGTGCAAACTGATCCCAAAGAACTTGTAATTCAGAGACATAACTATGAATGGTCTGTTTAGGTTGTTGCTTCATACAGTGAAGACGCTTATAGAGCTGAAACTGATGTACATCATCTGAAAAAGAATAATGAGCTTGTAAGAAATCCCATACCTCTTTAGGAGAGTCATATCTGCAAAATTCCAACTTGATGCTTGCAATACAAGTATTGCAAAACCAAGTCAATATTTGATGATTTTTCCCTCCCATCTTTCTATGTCTTCAACAAACTTATCTTCTGTTTCATCAGCAACTTTAGTAGGTTTGGGAATCTCACTAGTCACATATCGCCATAGAAGTTGTCCCTTGAGAAAACTACACATCTCTTGGGACCATAAATCAAAATTTGAGCCATCGAAGGTAATAGTGATGGGATGAGAGATATGTTGAGCAGATTCAGATGAATCCATGAGAAGAAACACAAAACTTTGCAACAACATGAATCAGGGAAAAACCTAATACTGACTTTGGAAAAAAAAATGAGAAATTGGAATGCAGGTATTGAACTCAAGAGGATCAAACGGGGCTAAGTGGAAAAAAAATCACCAAGCTTTTGCAGAGAGGAGCTCTGATACCATGATACAAAAAAAACAAAGAAGATAAATGGAGAAAATAGTATTTCTTGATGTTGAATTCAATAGGTTACAACCTATTTATAATAGACCTAGGGATACAATCAGGAAACAAGGTCGGCGACCTAAATTAGAATACAAAAAGGAAAGAAATAAGATATGTACAACTAATTAGATCAGAAATATCTCTCCTAGAATTAAGGAGATAATGATAGAATACTAATTTTGATAGAATATACTAACAACTTTGGTGCATTACTGTTGTGTTTTAGATTAATCAATGCAAAATGAGAGTAATTGGACCAATGTTTACACTAAAATAGTATTTCTTGGTGCATTACTGTTGATAAAATATTAAAAAATTAAGTAAAATGAGAGTAATTGGACCAATGTTTACACTAAAATTAAACCTTCCCACAAATTGTCCACACTATAGTGTGGACCATCTATAAAAAAATACTATGGACGATAAATTGGGGTGTGGCTCATCCTAGTCCATACTATTTTTGTGAATGATGACTATCCACACATAATAGAACACCATATATTACCGTAAACAAGACCAAAACAATTCCTCCACGATATTTACATACTACTGAATGACACCTAATTAAGAAAGATATCATAGAATGACTGAAACTTTGTAAAAAATGTGCGCTGAGAGGTCAATCACTTGCATTAACAAACACAATATATTCTGAAACATAATGTGCCCATCATTTAAATGCATTCTATGATCAGTTCAGTGGTCCTCCAGGAGAAGAGACCAAGCTGTGCATATTTCATATTATAATAATGAGTAAAATATGCCTTTGTGCATTAACTCAATAGCCCCGAATTGAAACGTTATATGAGAATCAAACAAGAGAAACACAAACTAATTAACTAGATCAATGGTGAAGAATCAGATCCATATGAAGTTGATTAATGGATCCCCGGATCATCTAGTAGATCTTATAAGGAGGGTATTTTGATCTATTATGATAAACCCACCATAGGGTTTTTTTTTTTTTTTGGTTTCAAATAAAAAGGAAAAAATTTGGTGTAAGGAAATAACAGAATTGAAGGAATCTTGATAGGACACCCTGATAGGAAAATAATGACTGCTTTCTTAACAAGGCTGCGGCCAAAGAGAATAAGCTAGGGTTTAATTGCCACATGTCTCAGTTTTCAGAAACCTCTCCACAGATAAGCTCTTATACGGGTTAGTCACCCATACCTTGATGGTGTTACATTTGTACTTCATGATTCCTTTTACTACATATAATCTGGTGTGCATATATAAACTGTATGTCTCTGTATGTATGTCATAACTGAATGGCTTTTCTCTGATGTCGGTATTTCATTTCCCCATGTCTCAAAGATTAGCATGTGTTGTACCCTTCAATCTCACGTATCGTTCTCTCTCTCTCTCTCTCTTTCTCTCTCTCTCTCTCTATAATTGACAAGAAGTGTCTCTCTCACTTCCTCTATAATTGACTCCAGTGTCTCTCAACTTGGCCTGATTATAGAGGCTAGAGGCTGGCATATTAGGCACCCAAACACAAGATAAACTTAATCAATAGGCTAATGACTTAGAGTTAGGCGTCTGAATCCTAATTAGATTACTTGCCCATTGGCCATTGATGAGGCTATGGATTGAGTTATAAGACTATACATTACATGACAATCTCCGTCACAGCAAGAGAGGTCTGTAGGACCCTTTTCCATGTACAGTAGTATGTCATGGATGCACTGAGATTGGTCGAGATGAAAAGATAAGAAAGTAACTTTCATGTATTTTTATAGCTAGTTGGGTCTGACTGGATCAATAATGCCAAACATATATATACATATATAGGCTCTGCACATCTTGGACAAGAATAAACCAGGATGCTTAGGGCTTGGGGAAGACTAGAAAGATCACTGATCAACAATGCATATTTCTTTTCTGATATATATGTAGTAGCCAAACAATTCATACCCAGTTGAACAGTACTCCTTTGCCTACAGCAAGCCATTTATTTCTATATATATGGAGCCCCATCTCCCACTTCACTTGTCAGCTCTTGGTGGGAGTGTAGTTTCACTTTCATTCTCCTTTTTTTCTTTCCCCTTTTCTGTTTTTATATTATGGGTGGATAGTCAGTTGGTTGCCATAAATTTACTGAGGTCACAACTTTGCAATGTGTGTTGCTGTAATAATGTCATAGGTGACCAGCCAATTTGAGTCAGCAGGAACAAGATTGTATAATTTATTGTCCACCATATATAGTAGATGATGATCTTCTTTTCTCCTACTATTTGTTGGAAAACTGTATGTTCAGTGTAAAGATAATAGGTTAAGCTGGATTATGGTGGTGTACGTATATGTCTTGTATGTATGATTTATTTATTAGATCATGCCAAGGACTAAACCAAAGAAGAAAAGTGTGAAGGAAGAATATTATCAACATGATAGATATGGCTAGCTAGAATCAAAGCTTTCTTTCAAAAAAAAAAAAAAACAATGATAGCATACACATGGTAAAGTTAATTATTAATGAGGTGAGGTCCCCTTAAGACAAGACAACCTCAGAATATTGTGTTTGGAAATATCCCACTTCCAATAAAATTCCAAGGGCCCCCCACTATCCATACATTTTTGTCCATATTTTCCATCAAGTGACGACAAGTCAAACCATAGATTAGCAATTGAGAGAGAGAGAGAAGCTACTATATGTCATCTGGTTTATGCTACCTTAATCGTATTTAGCCTCATCAAACAATGTAATAAATATGCATAATGAAAAAAGCTACTATATAGTAACTAATATTCATTCTAATTAAACTTCATTCATCAGTACCTATTAATGGTTGACACATTTCTGGTTAACTATAAACAAACAACCAAATCCTTATCAACCTGGTAAAGATTCCCAAGCTTCTGATATTTCTTCGACACCAAAATTTTCCCCATCTGTTCCTGATTGATGGATCAAGAGTTCAATACCAAGAAATTAGATCTTAAACCATTTTTAACAAAAACTAATATATAGATGATCTAGCAATATTAGACAGCTGATAAGAAGTGAACGTACGTACAAGAAGGTAAACCCAATTCATGTAAATAGCAAACAGTTCTGATCTGTAGTACAAATATTCTAGACAGCCATGATTTCCCCAGACAAAACTGGAATATGTGGAGCCCAACAAAAGAAAGGACCAATTATTCAATGGAAAATATTTTGGAGCTTTCCAAAGTAAAAAATTCAAACATATGGATGATCATGGCTTCCAATCTCTGAAACTATCCAGTAATTTAGTTTGTTGTTTTTTGTAACTATATATATATATATATACATGTAAGAATACAATAGACAAAATGACTGTGAACATTAATTTCTAAGCTCTACGCTTCCCTCCATTTCTAAATTTTTGTATGCCACTTGCCACGCACCTTGAACAAGCTCGTGCAGAGATCTCTGCATTTTCCCAGTATTAATTACTGAATGTCTTACAAGAGGACATTTCTTCTTCATAGTCCGTATGTAACAACACTACATGAAATGAGAATCCTAAGTTTGTTCCTTACTACATCTCTGTAATTTTTAGTGTTTTACGATATAATCATGAGGTTATTATATAAGTTAAATTAGATGATCACCTTGCTCCGGAAACGAAAAGTCAGTACGGAGGTGATTTTGCCTGATTTCAACATTCATATTAAACCTGGATATATGTGATGAATTTTCTTTTTCTTTTCACTTTTGTAAAAATGTATTAAATTAAGGGAAATTCCTAATTAGTACTCTGTACTTTGGGCTTGGTGCCATTTTGGTCCTAAAATGCAATAATTCGGTATCTAAATTTTCAAAGTGTGACAATCCAGTATTTGTCGTTAACTTTTTGTTAACCAGCTGTTATGTGGCAATTGAAAAAACACATAAATGCCGTTTGAGTATCATCTAATTTTCTCTTTTAACCATTCAAACATTGACAAAAAAATTAGCAGTCCCAAATCCTTGCCTCTTTTATTAAAAAAATTTGGGGTTGTCAATTAAAATGCCCACTTAAATGTGCCCCAACTTTCTTGAATGGAAGAGGCAAGAATTTGAGACTGTTAATTTTTTGTCAACGTTTAGATGGTTGATAAACAAAATTAAATAGCACTTGAAGGGCATCTGTGTCTCTTTCAAATGCCACTTAACGGCTAGTTAAAGGTAAGTAGTGGATTGTCACGTTTTGAAAGTTCGGGCACTGAATTATCGCATTTTAAAGTCCAAAACCAAAATGGCACTAGACCCAAAGTACAGGATACTAATTAAAAAATTTCCCTTAAATTAATTTCGTACAACCCAAATATTTACCATGCAAAAAAGAGTTATAAATGGGCATGGTGATTACCAAAAGGAATATACAAAAGGTGGGATATGATGGAAATATATCATATTAAGCTACTCTTTATGAAGGAAATGATGTTTTACTTTTTATGACACTGATTTACGAAAGAAAGTAGTGCTACCCAAATATAAACTGTCCTATGTCTACACTAATTTGGTGCAAAAGTCACACCATGGAACAAAAACGTGAACCAGTGATAAAATGAGACATCTCAGTTGACATCATTAATAATGAATAAACCTTTTACATGATTGGTAATTATATCTTGTGAAATATGAACTAATAAATAGTAAGTAGACCATCGTGTGATGTTTTTTAACATGACTACTTAATAGCAAGATTTCACGTGTCTTAAGTATTCCTCTACACCATATATATTAGGACTACTATATTAATCATGTTTATATATGTCTAAAATATATTGTATATAAATTATTTCAATTTTTCTTTTTTCTTTTCAGATATCATTTTATACATCTGAAAACAAAAAAGAAAAATTGATTTCATTTTTTTAGGGCTCAGTTAGTAAAGGTATACTAAATAATACAAAATACAAGGTTTTGCGCTTTGCATATTTGTATTTATATTCCTTCCAAACTGAGCCTAATGATTTCATTTTTAAAACGAGTTTTGTCAAACCTTATTATATTGTTTCTTTGTTAAATGTGAGTGCTTTTAATTTCCTATTCCCATAGGGGAACTCTGTTGGATCAGATAGGAAACCCCAATAAGAAACTTTTTGTTAAATGCGAGTCTTGATCATCCTGATAGCTGATAGGAAATCCCAATAAGAAACTTTTTGAAGCAAATTGCCTTGTCTACCTGCTGGCTTGCTCTGCTAACTTGAATGTGGCAGACATCCTCCTCAGGGAGATCCCCTGCTGGCCACATCGATCACCAGTCGTCGGACTTAATTAGCTCACTAGCAAGCGCTTGGGCTTGTTGACTTACCTTGCTGTTTACTAGAGGACTCAAGACTAGGAGCCTCAGGTGATGCTCTTCGAGCCTTTGAGAAAATAGAAACGCTGCTGCCAAATGAAAGAAAATGGGAGTAGAACACTACTGGATGTTTTAGCAGGCCAAGACTCCTTAACAAGTCTGGGTGGGCGGGGCGCACCACGATTTGGAAGGTTCAAGCCAATTGGACCATAATATATAGAACTTGGGTACACGTACAAATGTGAAAATGCACTTTAATTACATGCTAGAACAAGTACACTTCGGACAATAATAGATATCCCAGCCTCAGTTTCACCCCCCTTAATTTTAAGGGGAAATCTAGATCCCGGCCCAAACCTTGGGCAAGACCATGTTCTACCTTCAAACCACCATTAATTACTAGCTAGCTAGGGGGGATATAGATCCCTAAACAAATAACCATTCAAACTCATACCAACCACTTTCAGTTGTTCGAAACCACCTTGCTTGACCAGGCCCTCTTACAAGTTGTTTGTATCTTTGAAGCTAGTTGAAGCATGGCGATAGTGCCTCAAAGGATTCCTTTCGTGACAATTCCTTGGTCCCCTCTGCCTCATGGCTATCTTAAGCTAAATCCTGATGCAGCTTTGAATTCATCTACAGAGGTTGATGGTTTTGGCTTTATCTACCCTCCCCCACCTTCCTCTCCTATAGTAAGTGAAGCTCGATCTTAATGTTCGTCAAGGTCTTCTAGAGGCTTCAAATGCAAGGCTTTCCCACATTATTGTTGAGTTAAATTCTGTTAATCTCACTTCAGAACTCACCAAAGTTTAGGCTAACCCTCTACATGAAGTTTACTCCCAATCTCTAATATTCTTTTGATGCCTGGAAGATTCTCTAATTAGCTTCTCTTACATCCCAAGACTAGCAAACAGAGTTGCTCAAAGTATTGCAAAAGATGTGAGTTGCTCTATCTCTTGGAGTTCTTTGGATCATCTTAATTTCCCCTTGGCTGTCCAATGCTATTGTAATCGACCAAGCTTATTTTGACCCGAGTTTATCTATATTTCTTGTCTCTGCTTTTCCTTTTTATCAAATAAAAAAAAAAAAGCTTCACACATAGTGTTGGGAGGAACATTCAAGTGGATATGAGATCTGTTAATTAGGAGGTTTTGTGACTGTGAACTTGGGGAACTTAAGCTTGTAGAATGTGTAGTCTTTAAGGTTGCAAAATGCGGTTGAAATCAAACTATTTGAAGCATGGGTAATGATTTTCTACTTTTGGCAATTTTGATGGCAATAGGGTTAGAAAGAAGGTGGGGGAGGGTAGAGAAAGGTGAAACTACTATTCTAGATTTTAGATTCGGTTCTACAGGGCTGGGGGTCAAAGGAGAGGTCATCAATGGTTTTGTTTTGAGAAGGAACCTTAGATCATTTTAAAGAAGAAGAGGATGGAATAGAAATTTTGGGAGTAGCTTTGGCAAGAGTCAACATTACCATATTTAATGATGAACTAAGGGAAGTGCCACCATTTGAGACTAGTGGTCTTGCTTTGCTTTGTTAACCATCGATCTAGATCAAGACTCCCAATGGTTTCATTTGGTGGAGAAGTGATTGGGCTCAAACCCATATTTAAATTTCAAGCCTAAGCTATGTCAATTTGAACGGATAGATGAGTGACATCTTGAGTAGTTTTGATTGTCAACACAATTTTCCCATCTTTGAATATGGGTCCATCATTTAGCATATGGGACACTCGAACATGTATGGTAGTTTTCATGGGCCCTACCACTAAGATAGCTCTGGTTGTTAGTTGGGTTTGGTTTTGTCCAAAATCATGTATTGGGTCCTCATTTGGAGCAATCCCATTATAATTTTGCTTATAACTTGAAAATTATTTTGAGGTTAAAGGGTGCTGACTAGGTGGGTCTTAAGTCAGCATACAAAAGTGATGAAGGAAGATTTGGCCCGACCTCGTAACCACTCAATACGTGGCAGAGGCAACAGCTCGGCACGACAGTATGCCCTAGGCGCGAGCTCCAAAAGGAGGAACCAGCGGTCCAAGCTCCCCAAAAGGAACCCGAACTCTCCCTTTAACCCCGAGCCTTACGAGGAGCGCAAAGGGCAACAACCCGAACTGGCCCGCCCCAGGGCAGTTCGGGCCACATCTCTATCCGAACTTAAGCACACCACTCCAGCACTTCGTCTCCAGGTCGCCGAACTGAACAACCGTACCATACCTAACACCAAAGGAGTCCGTATCCTGAGGCGGTGCACCTAATTGACTTAGGATCTCATGCTTGACAGCCGCACTTCAACGGCCACCTGCCACCTGCCACCTCCAATTAAAGAGACGGCTCCGACAAAGAGAGTAGTGGCGGTTCTGCCCCAGCAGAGGTGATGACACCCGAACTGGCAGAAGTGCAGAGGAAATGATACCTGACCTGACAGGAGCTTGGGAGTGAGTGCGCAAAGTGGCTATAAAAGGCCCCCTTCCCCCCAAGAAGAGAGGTATGTGATAACTTTGCGCCATCTGGTTTTTTATCTTGCCTTTGAGNAAAAGGCCCCCTTCCCCCCAAGAAGAGAGGTATGTGATAACTTTGCGCCATCTGGTTTTTTATCTTGCCTTTGAGGAAATACTAACTTGAGCTTCCGAGCACTCTCACCAGGTTCTTCCCTGGAGATTACTCGCTTTCTCCTCCGTTTCAGGCACCCTTTGCTCCAGCCCGAGGCAGGATCGTTGACAGCTAGGACCAGTCGGATTGTGCACCATCAATTGGCGCCGTCTGTGGGAAACGCTTCTAAAAGCCTCCCTCTAAAACTCTCATAAACCCCTTTTTCCAACAAACCCCAACACTCATGACTTCTTCCAACAATGTCGGGCGTAGCACGGAGATGAACGCCCCCGGGGAACAACTTCAAGTCCCCGTGGTGTGCATCGGACAATTCACCATCCCCCTTCCGGTGGATGGGATCCCCAGCCTGAATGCGCCACGAACAGTGGTGCCCGTGAACCTTCCCACCGTGAACGTCCCCCTTCCTCTCCCTGTCGAGACAACCTTTACCGAACCAACTGCTATCCCCTTAGAGACTAGCCAGAACCAGTTTGATGACTTGATAAAGTGCATGCAGGCAATGCAAACCCAAATGCAGCAGTTCCAGCAACATCAGCTCCAGCAGCACCAAGTACTGCACCACATCTCTTAGTATCACTATCAGCAGCAGTTCCCCCAACTGCCTCCTCTGCCTCCTCTGAACCAACCACAGCTTCCACCTCGGCACCCTACTCCAAAGCCGGTTAAGCCCTCCCCTCAGGGCGGACGCCATCACCGAAGAGAAGCCTCCCAACTTCAGAACCCCCCAAGAGCCAGGCCTCATCCCCGGGTCGGGGGGAAAGAAAAATCACCCCCGCCTCGCAGCTCGCCAACGGGTTGGGAACCTCGCCCGCCAAGTCAGCACCTCGGCACTCCAAGTCTGAGCTCCCGCCCACAGAGAACCGATTCAGCGTCCTAGCGGCGGACTACCAACAGTCTAAGCCCATCGAGCTTGGCAACACAGAGGCCAGCAGCGCCAAAACCAGGCCCACTCAGCAACGAAGACGTCGGCGAAGTCGCCGAACTGCCACCCGTGTCCTGCCCGAGCTCCGAGGTAAAAGCGGGATCGAGAAAAGGAAGACGGAAGGAGAGCCCTCCAACCCAGATGACAGAAGAAGGAAAGATCCAGCCCGGGAGGCGAAGCCGAGCCAGCCGTTCCGAGCTCCCTTAGCAGCTCGGACGGACTACACACCCTTGAACACGAAGCGGGCCAAGATCTTGATGACGATCAAAGACGCCCATTACGTAAAATGGCCACCTCCCCTAAATGGGAACCCAAATGAGAGAAACAAAAAGTTGTACTGCAGTTTCCATAGAGATCACGGTCATAGTACCAAGCATTGTAATAATCTCTGGGACGAGATAAAGGGACTCATCCGTCGCGGGTACTTGAGAAATTTTGTACAGCATAATAATAATAATAAGACAGGTCGGCAAGGGGAGCACCGTAGGGATGCCCCCGATTCCAGCAGTAGGCCAGCCAAACCTTCGCTAAGACAGCCTCCGGAAGAGAGGCCAGTTTGTGGAACCATCCACGTGATAGTGGGAGGTTCAGTGGTAGCGGGTTGTACTTCGGCAACGGCCCAGGCGTCAGTTCGCGAAGCTGCCCGAGAAGAACAAAACCCTCCGAAGAGGCCAAAGACGGAGGAACCAATTTCCTTCACGGAAGACGATGCGCGAGGGGTCCACTACCCCCACGATGACGCGCTTGTCATAAAACTGAGGATCAACGACTTCAAAGTCAGGCGCGTACTTGTTGATTCAGGCAGCTCGCCGGGCATTCTCTTCAAGTCGGCGTTTGACTAGATTTAGTTGCAGAGAAGCGAGTTGAAGCCCGCGAACACTCCTCTAGTGGGCTTCAGCGAAGAGGAAGTCAGGCCCCTCAGGAAAATAACAGTGCCTATGGAAGTCGGCACATGGCCCTGTGTGGTCAGACTCAACCACGATTTCCTAGTGGTCGCGACCCCCTCCCCATACAATGCCATAATAGGGTGGCCAATCAATCATGTCCTACGGGCAGTGGTCTCCACCTATTACTTGGCAATGAAGTTTCCTACAGACTTCGGTGTGGGGGTTTCGCGGGGTGACCAACTTGAGTCCCACAAGTGCTATGTTGCCGCCTTGAAGGGAAAAACCAAGGTGGCCGACGACCTTGAACTGGAGCGGCCTACGGAGCAAGGTGAAGAACGATCTTCGCCCACAGAGGAAACGGTCGCAATCCTATCTTCAGCTATGGACCCGGCTCGGACGCTACAGATCGGTGCTTCTGTCCAGGAACCTCTACGAACCGAACTGGTGAGTTTATTACTTCAAAATTTAGATATTTTTGCATGGTCCGCGGCTGATATGCCCGGTATTGACCCCAGCCTTATAACTCACAAACTTAATACTGACCCTATAGTCAGACCCATTAGACAGGAGAAACGCAACATAGCCCCAGAGCGCTGGAGGGCGGTCGACGAGGAGGTCGAAAAGCTCCTCGCAGCAGACTTCATAAGGGAAGTTCATTACCCGAGCTGGGTAGCCAACCCAGTGCTGGTAGAAAAGGCAAACGGCAAGTGGTGCATGTGCGTCAACTACACCNAACGGCAAGTGGTGCATGTGCGTCAACTACACCGACCTGAACCAAGCTTGCCCGAAAGATTGCTTCCCCCTCCCCAGAATTGACCGCCTAGTGGACGTGACCTCGGGACATGAGTTGCTAAGCTTCTTGGACGCCTACTCGGGCAATAACCAAATCCGGATGGACCAGTTCGATGAGGAAAAAACCACCTTCATAACCGAGTTCGGCCTGTACTGCTACAAGGTCATGCCATTCGAATTGAAGAATGCTGAGGCGACCATCTAAAGACTTGTGAATAAGTTGTTTCAACCCTTAATTGGCACGAAAATAGAATGTTATGTAGACGACATGGTCGTCAAGACACAGTTTTCATAGGAATTAATACAAGACTTAGACTCTGTCTTCCAAATTCTGCGTCAATTTAGCATGAAACTGAACCCAAACAAGTGTGTCTTCGGTGTCACCTCGGGTAAGTTCCTAGGGTACATTGTCAACTGGCGCGTTATTGAGGCCAACCCGGACAAGATAAAGGCCATCCTAGATATGAGACCACCCTGAAAAGTAAAAGAGGTTTAGAGGCTAAACGGCCGCATAGCCGCTCTGAGCCGCTTCATTTCCAAGTCGGCAGACCGCTGCCTGCCCTTCTTTAAAGCAATCAAAGGCAAAGGGTTCGAATGGACCCGAGATTGCCAGCTCGCGTTCGACATGCTAAAAAACTACCTCGCTAGTGTGTCGATCTTAACCAGGCCCGAGGAGGGCGAGGTCTTAGAACTGTACCTCTCGGCAAGCGACGAGGTGGTCAATTCGGTACTAATAAAAGAAGTAGATCGGGTCCAACGACCCATCTATTATGTTAGTAAAATCCTGTAGGGAGCAGAGACGAGATACCCGCAGATAGAAAAGCTGGCATACGCACTGATAATTGCAGCTCGGAAACTCCGCCCATATATCCAGGCTCACACTGTCATCGTCTTGACTGACAAACCTCTGAGGCAAGTCTTACTCAAGCCCGAGGTTTCCGGTCGGCTAACGAAGTGGACCATCGAGCTCAGCGAGTACGACCTCCAGTATAAGCCACGAATTGCTATTAAGGCCCATGCCTTGGCAGATTTTATCGCCGAGTGCACGTTCAGCCTCGAAGTCCCTAGGCCGGTTGAGCCCGAGATCCCTAGTGCGGGTGAGCCCGGAGCTCCCAAGTCAATAGAGTCCGAGCCCCGTGAAGTAGCAGCCAGAGTAGCATCTCTCCTAGATAGGCCAAACGCGAACTAGGATGAGGAGCCCAGGATCCTTCACGTAGATGGCTCCTCAAACCAACAGGGCAGCGAAGCTGGAATAGCCTTGCACGGCCTGGGTGGCACGAAATTGGAATATGCACTACGCTTTGAGTTTGCGGCATCCAACAACGAGGCAGAGTATGAGGCATTGATAGCCGGGCTGAACCTAGCACAAAAGGTAAGAGCAAAACACATAGTTGCAGCGATTCCCAGCTTGTGGTCAACCAGGTTACGGGCGAATATGAAGCACGCGAGCTAACTATGATCGCCTACTTGGCAAAGGTAAAGGAGGCTCTGCTCAACTTCYARTCACACTTCATCAAGCAAATCCCGAGGTCAGAGAACACTGAGGCCGACTCCGTGTCCCGGTTAGCCAGCATCAGTCACAACGCCATGAGAACCGTGTACATAGAGGACTTACCACGGCCTAGCAATCTCGGTGGGGCAGAGGAGGTCGCTCCCGTCCTTAAAGCAGAGCCTAGCTGGATCGATCCACTCGCGAGCTTCTTGCTAGATGGGACTCTCCCTGCGGACCGCAATGCAGCCAGAAGGGTGCAGCGCCAGGCAGCCAAATATGTCATAATAGACGAACGACTGTACTGACGGTCCTACACACTCCCCTACCTGCGTTACTTGCGACCTGCCGAAGCCGACCTCGTACTCCACGACACTCATGAAGGTCTGTGCGACAGACACTTGGGGGGTAGAGTCCTCGCCCAAAAGGCACTTTGACAAGGGTACTACTGGCCAACGATGAAGGCAGAGGCCATTAAGCTCGTCAGAAAATGCGACAAATGTCAGAAGCATGCCAATATCCACCATCAGCCTGCCGCCGACCTCAAGTATCTCACCAGCCCATTGCCCTTTGCGCAATGGGGCATCGACCTCCTAGGGCCATCCCCACCAGCAACAGGTGGGAGGAAGTTCCTAGTGGTGGCGGTAAATTACTTCACAAAGTGGATAGAAGCAGAACCTCTTGCAACAGTTACAGCTCGAAACATACAAAACTTCTTTTGGAAAAACAATGTATGTCGCTTCGGGTTACCTCGAGTACTGATCTCCAACAATGGCAAGCAGTTCGAGGACATCAAGTTTCAGGAATGGTGCCAAGATATGGGGATTCGGCAGAACTTCACATTGGTCGCGCACTCGCAGGCAAACGGTCAAACAGAAGTAATGAACAGAGCTATCCTCCGCGGACTGAAAGCGTGACTAGACCGAGCTAAAGGGTTGTGGGCAGATGAGCTACCAAGTGTTCTATGGGCTCACCGAACTATGGAAAAAAACGCCACAGGAGAGACCCCCTTTAACCTCACCTACGACACTGAAGCGGTAATCCCGGCGGAGATCGAAATACCTACACGATGACTAGAAGCATATGACGATCAGACAAACGGAGACGAGTTATGTACCAACCTCGACCTACTGGATGAGGTAAGAGACCTCGCGTTCATCCGGACCGCAACTTACCAGCAAAGAGTAGCTCGGTACTATAATGCCAGAGTAAAAAGGCAGAACTTCCACATCAGCGACCTGGTTCTCCGTAAGATCGTGGCACCCGAGCCCGGTGTGGGCAAACTTGGACTGAATTGGGAAGGGCCCTACCGAGTAAAAAGAGCGCTCGGGGGGGCATACGAGCTCGAAAATTTAGAGGGCAAACAAGTACCCCGAGCGTGGAACGTCGTTAACTTGAGACGATACTACCTATAGATCACCAAGCGAAGTGAACTAAGTCACTACTAGAGCCTAATGGCTAGAATGCCGAGCTAACAAAGACCTCGGCATGGGCGAGCAAAGGCAAAAAATGCCAACCAAGTGTTAACAACGAACTAATAGGGACATCGGCATATCAGAGGCCAAGTGTTAACACCAAAACAGGCCGCATGAGTGCAGTAACCCGGGCAAAACGGATTGGGCATATGGTCAGTTCAGCAATATGGTCAGTTCGGAAGAAAGAGTGACCAACACTTAACCAAAAGAAATTCATTCCATTGCAAAATACTTTGTGTACATTTCAAAAAAAAAAAAAACAACAGAAGCGAGCTCACAGGCCGGGAGGTACTTCTTCACCATCAGAAGGCACTTCAACGATACCCGAAGGTCCTGCCTCGTCCTCAGAATCAGGTTCACCGTCAGCAGCGTTGGCCATCTCTTGAGTAATGCGCGAAATGGTCATGGCGCTAATATCGAGCTCAGGGTACGTATTCCGGATCATCCACTGGCTCAGTTTAAAGCCCCTTCTATACGAGCCCACCATCAGGTCGTTAAAGCACGACAACGCGATATACTCATTGATGACCTTCTTCTTGGCATCCTCGATGCCCTGAGAAAAGATCTCTATCCTCTCCCTAATATCCTCTCGAAGGTATTCAACCTGATGCTGCAAGTCCAGCCTCAGGTCCGCCATATGCTTCACCACCACTCCCATGGCCTCGGTGTCTCTCTGAGACCTCGCCAGCCAGGCCTGTGCAGCGTGAGAAGCCGCTTCAGCAGCCCGAGAAGCCGCCTCAGCAGCGCAGAAAGCCTCTTCGGCAGCTTGTGCCCGTCTCGAGCTCCTTTCCGCTTGGGCCGCCAAGGCATGGATAGAGGAATTCACCTACCAAAAGAAAAAATAATGAATGTTCAAAAGAGAAATAGCAAGAAAGGTAATGACAAGGAGCCCGACGAGAAGTCGTTGACTTACCACCATGGCGTGAGAGGCAGCATGCGCGGCTACATTGTTCAAAGGAAGCACGGCCCATGCTGCGACCTCCTCAGGGTAAACGGCCTCCCTACTATTTTGAAGAGCGTGGTTCGGCGACAACACGCTCCTGAACTCGCCTTGGCCTCCCGAGCCTGAAGGCCCAACTCGTGTATAAGCAGACTCAGTGTAAGCAGGAGCCCCCGTATAAGCAGCCTCGGCGTAAGGGGCTCTTGCCGCTTCTTGTACTAGACGGGCCATCTCAGGCTCCCTGGGCGGATCCACTGACGGGAAGCCCGGTACCTCGAGCTACGCATCTTGGGTCAGTTCGGCACGAGTCCGCTTGGCGACTCGCTTCCTCCTCTTCATGACATGGAAAAGGTTCCCACCGCGAGTCTTCTATGCGTCCATCGCACCTGCAAAAAGAGCTCGACATCAGGAAAACGAAAAAAAACGGAAAGCAAAACAAAAGGCAAGCCTCTGAGCAAGAACCTACCCGAACTCAGACTGGCCTCGATGGGCTTGGCCTCCGTCAGATAATGGTGGCATTTTAGCCCAAGCCGTGCCCATTCTCGGAGGCCCTTCGTTGTCTCCCTATCAAGCGTGACACCAGCATCGGGGGCAACCATCCCCCACCCGGTTTGGAACGGCCACCCCATTGCACTTTGCACCCTGAAGTAGTCCCATTTCCACGCTGGGACCTTGTTAGGAAGATCGTGTAAAAGTTTGAACCCCGGGCAATGAGACAGGTAGTACGCCCGCCTACGCCCGGGAAGGGGACCCGCTTGCTTCTTAAGCATTAGAATAAAAGAAAATATCTCCAGGTCTAAAGGCAAGATCTGTTCGCAAAAGAGGGACATAGTCCCCACCAAGTTACAAATAGAATTCGGGTGAAGCTGGCCGACGGTAACGCCGAAGTGGTTCATAACCTCGACGATAAGAGGGTGAAAAGGTAGGCGCAACTCAGTGACGAGCTGCTCCTGGAATATCACGATCTCATCGGGACCGTGTTCCCAAGTGAAGTTGCCCAAGGGTATAAAGTAAGTGTACTCCCTAGGCAAGTTGAACTGGGTGATAAGGTAGTAAAGCCCCTCAGGCGTCATGGTCGGGGGCCCAAACTTGTCTAACGTCCGACCTCGATGGGAGGAGGACGCCAAACTACCCGAGGCGACTTGGCCTACGGGTTTGAACTCTTCCTCGAGCTCGGGCTCTACCACGGGTTCACTAAGGCTGTCGGAGTATACAGCTCGGTTCGTAGAACCTGCATCTGACCCCCTTGAAGAGCTGTCTAAGCTATCCGAGCTAGACATCAGGAGGAAAAGGATACCAGGAAGAAAGTAGACTCACCCGGAAAAAAGGCAAACGGACTACGAAAACTTGGACGCAAGCTAAAAACTTGGACGCGAGCTCAAGAAGCAAAACACAAGAGAATGGCTATGAAAAGCGAGTGGGGTCCCCCACTATTTATACCCACAAGTGACCAAAAACCGACGGTTCTGATCGTGGCGAATCCAACAGCCCACGATCGTGCCGATCGCACGTCTCCTAAGACCGAAACGTGACTGGCCGCACGTCTTTTGAAACTGGAGCAGAGCCGGCGCACGTCTCCCCGCATTAAAGGCGGCAGCGGTACGTTTTTCAAATTTGAAATAACGCCCGTTGTCACGTCTCCCAGTGGCACGTTTTTTAAATCTTGAAATAAGCGCACACTGTCATGTCTTTCAGCATTTATAGACGGATTGGCGCGTTTCCTGACTTTTTGGCGCTCGAAAAACTCAAAAAACTCCTGGCAAATGCGCATTTCGCGCTATCAGTCAAACCAGTTTGAAGTATGGGTCAAATCCACCCGCCACCTCGCGAACACCCCGAGCCAGGGCAAGCCCCTTAGCGCGAGGAGTGGGGGACAATTGATGAAGGAAGATTTGGCCCGACCTCATAACCACCCAACACGTGGCAGAGGCAACAGCTCGGCATGACAGTACGCCCCAGGCACGAGCTCCAAAAGGAGGAACCAGCGGTCCGAGCTCCTCAAAAGGAGCCCGAACTCTCCCTTTGACCCCGAGCCTTACGAGGAGTGCAAAGGACAACAACCCGAACTGGCCCGCCTCAGGGCAGTTCGGGCCACACCTCTATCCGAACTCAAGACTTCACCTCGCACACAACTCCAGCAGTTCATCTCCAGGTCACCAAACTGATCAACCGTACCGTACCTGACACCAAAGGAGTTTGTATCCTGAGGCGGCGCACCTGACTGACTTAGGATCTGACGCTTGACAGCCGCACTTCAACGGCCACCTGCCCCCGCCATCTCCAGTTACAGAGACGGCTCCGACAAAGAGAGAAGTGGCGGTTCTGCCCCAGCAGAGGTGATGACACCCGAACTGGCWGAAGTGCAGAGGTAATRATACCCGACCTGAYARGAGCTTGGGAGTGAGTGCGCGAAGTGGCTATAAAAGGCCCCCTTCCCCCCAAGAAGAGAGGTATGTGATAACTTTGCGCCATCTGGTTTTTTATCTTGCCTTTGAGGAAATACTAACTTGAGCTTCGGAGCACTCTCACTGGGTTCTTCCCCGGAGATTACTCGCTTTCTCCTCCGTTTCAGGCACCCTTTGCTCCAGCTAGAGGCAGGATCATTGACAGCTAGGACCGGCCGGATTGTGCACAATCAAAAAGGAAATCTCTTAAAGGCTTCTTACTTGTGGACTAGAGCTTAGGGGAGGGTGTTGGCCCTCTATGTTTTGATGATAATAAATTCATTGAGAGTATTAATGAATGTGCTAAGTATGCAGCTGCACCAAGTTAATCATCCTATTAAGCTAAAAGGTTTGACAAATCAGTTTAAAAGAAAAAGAGTACTACCAAGAGTTCAAGGAAATTAAAGAGCATCTATTTTAATATTCTACATTTATCATGTTATTAGGACTTGATGTAAATCATTTGCATGTGATGCACACTATGGGCTTAAACTTGACCTATTTCAGTTGACCTAACCTTAGATATCAATGGCTAGTATTAGGCTTAGTTCTTAGGTGTTCCTAGACTCAAAAAGGACAAAATCTAAGTTTGAAAGCCTAAGAAAATGACTTCAAAACTGTTAGAATCAATACCTAAAAGTTTCTAAGGTTGTGAATTATAGTAAGTAGTCAACTATCCATAAACATATAATTGACTACTTGTGACAGCCAAAGCCACTGTTATCGAGACACTGTTCAGTAATCGACTATAAAAAATCTACAATTGACTATGTCTCATAGCTGAGACTGGACATAAATTAGTAGTCTACTATCAAGTGGAAGTAGTCAAGTAACAGAGAAAAATATTCCTCCTTATGAATGGGTTGACTACTAACTTGTACTAGTTGACTATTTATAGAAAAGTTTGACCATTTGAAGTCATAATGATTATTGCCTCTTATGGCATGCCTGGAAACTTGCTTTGAACATTTCCAAGTATTGATGAATCCATTCCTAATGGATCTATGAAGGTCATGTGCTCTTCAAAATTATAAATCAGTGATGTTGGAATGAAATTCTTAAGAACTTGAATCAATGATTATCTACCCAGAAAAGAGAGCAATGTGAGTAAGAGTTTCCTAGTTTGAGGTTGTAGCATTGTGCATACTCTTGCATTCCATATAGTTTGGTTTGTATTTGTTTTTATCATCTTGTTAAGATACACTAATTTTGTTCTCACGTTACTATATATGTTGTATTTGTATGCTTTAGAATGAACACCATTGTAGGTGTGGTTGGCACCCGTAAGCCAACCAATTAGATTAAATTAACACTCAAAAATTCAACCATTCAGGTTTTTTAAGCATCCGGAAGTCCTACTAGTTGTAAGGTTTTGTTGGCATTCGAAAATCTAATTGTTTAGTGGAATTCTCAAGAGATATATGAAGAGAGGACGTAGGCCTAAGTTTAGCTCAACCTCTATAGAAATCTTTGTGCACTTTACTTTTTGCAATCATTTACTTTATTTGTCTATTTTATTTGATTGATTATTCTATTATTTACAAGAACACACACACATCACAACCTTTAAACTAGGGGTGAGCAAAAAATCCGAAAAACCGAACTAACTGAAAAAAACGACCGGAATTTAACCAAAAAATCGGTTAACCAAACCAACCGACATACATATATTTCAATATATATATATATTATGTATATTATATAATTTATGCTTTTTTATAATATATATTGTAAAAACTAAAAAACCGAAAAACCAATGAACTAAACCGACGGTTAATCCAATCGGTCAATCGGTTAACTGATTAGTTTCGATTCAGTTTTAGTTATTGGTTTTCCAAAAATCGGTACTACCAGTTCGTTTCAAGAAAATGCCCCACGGTACCCCTACTTTAAACCCACCAAGTCTGAATTCATTCATTTAGAAGGCTTTCGTTGGGGGAAAAATCTTTTAGTACCTGATGTTGCTCGATCCGAGGTACTTCTTGAACCGAGGTCGCAATCAAATAATCCTACCAACTGGGTAGAGCCGAGGTGGAAGGACGAAGCTACACTTCAAGATTTGAAATCAAGAAAGTGGTCAAAGGCCCGAGGAGTTATCCCCAGATAGGTACTTTGACGCTAAAGTTAGTCGAGAATAGCGGGCGGTCGGGCCAAGAAGTTAGAGAACGGTGCTGGTACGAGCAGAGTAACGGTATAGAAAAAGTTGGATCCCTTACCTTGAGCGGGAGGTACCTTTTTATAGCCGAAGATTTGTGTCTTGGTTAGATGAGACTTTCGGGGTTGTCGAGATGAGGTTGTCCGTCGAGGTCTTTGGGATAAAACCTAATCCCAAGCGGAATTGTCCTCATCAATACGACATTCTCTTGTCTTGATCGTGCTTATCCACATGGTGCCAACATGACCAAGGTGATAAGGCGTGCCATAGAGATAATGTGACACTCGGGGCGATCTCAACCATAACCCAAACAATACCTAATTCACCCCCATAACCCAGTGAGAAGGCACCTCTTAAGGGTGATAGTAGATCTTTGGAGAGTTCTAGTGATCAGATCTAAGAGGAAGGATTGATGATGATGTTGAGAAGTTGTATTGTCGGATTAATGAGGTTAGGGTAATGCCTAGGGCTTCTATTTCTGTTCCTCAAATTTTGTTCCACTCGGAATCCAATTGCTAATTATCAAAGAGGAAAAATATAGATACTTGCAACCATAGCCATGGTGTTTAAATAAACTTACACAAGGGCATTTATGCAAAAAATAACAAACTATGCATTCATGCAATTATAAATGTATAGTATGTTATGGGAACACCAATTGGGTGAAACTGCCTATATCTCCCAAACATGCAGGAGCTACCTATATTTCAAGAAAGAGAGATTAAGGCCCCGTTGATTCGTGAGAATAGAGGTCTGGAATTGAAATAGGAATAGATTATTCAGATTTCAACTGTTTGATTGGGCAGAATTAGAATCTCATTCCCATGAATCACACAGATTATGGGAATAAACCATTCCAATTCCAATTCTAAAACAGTTCAATTCCGATTCCAACTGTAAATCAACAATGCGTGCAATGTGTGAAGCACAAATGTAGTTCAATAAGAGAAAGCCAAGTTCATTACAGTCGTAAACGAGATCAAAAGATGTCAAAATAGTTAACAATCAAAAGCAAGCGGGTATCTCACAATCATTGTTAAGAATCATAACATGCTTAACAAAGCCAAGAAGTGTCCCTAGAAAGTCTAGAAATTAAGGTCCCCGTAAGGTTTCCAAAGTGGGTCCTACAAGTACAAGGTGGTTCAAGTCTAGTTGGACCGGTCCAATTCTACTGGAAACCTGATCTATAATGGTTTGTGATGAAGGAAGATTTGGCCCGACCTCGTAATCACTCAACACGTGGCAAAGGCAAATAGCTCGGACTCCCTACAAGGAGCCCGAACTCCCTACAAGGAGCCCGAACTCTCCCTTGGGCCCCGAGCCTCACATAAGGCAATGACCCGAACTGGCCCACCTCATGGCAGTTCGGGACACTCCCCTATCCGAACTCAAGACTTCACCTCTCTCACCACTCTAACACTTCGCCTCCAGGACGCCGAACTGAACAAACGTACCGTACCTGACACCGAGGAGGTCCGTATCCAAGGGCGGCGCACCTGACTGACTTGGGATCTGACGCTTGACAGCCGCACTCCAACGGCCACGTGCCACCGCCACCGCCACCTGCCACCGTCATCGCCAGTCGCAGAGACGGCTCCGACAAAGAGAGCAATGGCAGTTCTGTCCAGCAGAGGGGATGACACCCGAACTGGAAGGAGCCCAGAGGTAATCATACCCGACCTGACAGAACTCTTGGCTGTCCCCATGCCCAGAGATTTCAAGCTCCCACCTTTGGACAAGTATGATGGTCCTTCGACCCCAACGTCCATGTTGATGCTTTCCAGTCCCAAATGCACCTCGCAAGGGCCAATGAATCGTGCATGTGTGTGGCCTTCACCACCACCTTCAGGGGGGTAGCCCGCACTTGGTACAGGAACCTGGCCCCCGGGTCGATAAGATGTTGGGCCTAGTTCGTGCAGATCTTCACTACACACTTTGTCACCAACAAGCGGTGCCCCAGAACAGAGGAAAGCATCTACGGAGTAGTCTAGAGAGAAGGAGAATCCATCCGGGGCTACATCAAGCGGTTCAATGAAGCGTGCTTACAGATACCGCGATTAGACCCCCCGGTGCAGCTCGCGACGGCCAAGAGAGGAGTAACGCACAAAGAGTTCAAATGGCACATGGTAGTTAACCAGCCCACAACCGTGGCCGAATTCCTCAAGCTCGCGGATAAATTCATGAGAACAGAGGAAAAAATCAACCAACGGGCCGAAAGCGGGAACGAGAAAAGAAAGAGGGAAGACGAGCCCTCCAACCCAATCGACAGAAAAAACCAGACCCGGGAGCCGAAGCCGAACCAGTCGTTTCGAGCTCCCTTAGCAGTTCGGACGGATTACACGCCGTTAAACACGAGGCGGACCAAGATCTTAATGATGATCAAGGACGCCCCATACGTAAAGTGGCCAGCTCGCCTAAAGGGGAATCCGAACGAGAGAAATAAAAATTTGTACTSTAATTTCCATAGAGACCACGGTCATAGTACCGAATAGTGTAATAATCTCCGGGACGAGATAGAGGGACTCATCCGTCGCGGATACTTGAGGAATTTTGTACAGCATGATAATAATAATAACAATAAGGCTGGTCGGCAAGGGGAGCACGGAAAGGAGGCCCCCGAATCTAGCAGCAGACCGGTCGAACCGTTGCAACGATAGCCTCCGGAAGAGAGGCCAGTTCAGGGAACCATCCATGTAATAGTGGGAGGTTCGGTGGTAGCAGGGTGTACTTCGGCAGCGGCCCAGACGTCAGTTCGCGAAGCAACCCAAGAGGAACAAAACCCCCCAAAGAGACCGAAGACTGAAGAACCGATCTTCTTCATGGAAGACGATGCGCGAGGGGTCCACTACCCCCACGATGACGTGCTTGTCATAAAACTGAGGATCAGCGACTTCGAGGTCAGGCGCGTACTCGTGGATTCAGGCAGCTCGGCGGACATCCTCTTCAAGTCAGCATTTGACCAGCTACAGTTGCAGAAGAGCGAACTAAAGCCTGTGAACACTCCTCTGGTGGGTTTTAGCGGAGAGGAACACTACCTGTGGAAGTCGGCACATGGCCTTGTGCGGTCAGACTCAACCATGATTTCCTGGTGGTCGCGACCCCCTCCCCATACAATGCCATAATAGGGCGGCCAATTATGCATATCCTGCGGGCAGTGGTCTCCACATACTATTTGG
>NW_010729074.1:6642555-6731858 GCF_000365185.1 Nelumbo nucifera
CCCCCCAAGAACAAGGTATGTGAACTTTGCGCCATCTGGTTTTATCTTGCCTTTGAGAGAATTCTAACTTGAGCTTCGGAGCATTCATACCGGGTTCCCCCCGGAGCTTCTTCATCTTCTCTGTTTCAGGCTCCCTGTAACTCCGTTCAGAGGTAAGGTCGTTGATAGCTAGGACTAGTCGGATTGCGCACTATCAGTTTGGTTGGTCCAAAACGGGTCTAGTTTGGTCTAAATGGATTGATCTACTTGTCCAAAAAGACTGTAGGTCTAAATGGATTGGAATATACACCTAACAGCATAGCTAGAAAGGGTCGATTTGAATGCTAAAACTGAATCTAGTGTTTACTGAATGATCCTGTCAGGCATTGACCTAAATTCCCAAAAATTCAGACTGATGTTCGTTGAGACATTCAACCAAAATTTTGGTTGGTCTAATGTCCAAGACGTTAAAAAACCAAAGCTGGAGTTCATTGAGACATTTTACCGAATGACGACTGATCAGAGTGTTAGAAGGGCAAACTAAGCTTACCAATACATATGCATGAATGGTCTGGCACTGTGTATGCTAGGCTGATTGCCGCAGGCATTGGAATTGCCATGGTTGGGTATTGTGGCTTGGCCGGACACCCATGCTAGGGCTGGGCTGCGCCAGGTGCAACCTTCAAAAGTGTGGGGGTGCCACCATACATAGCACAAAAGTGCTATACTTCATATAGCATAGTACGTGTCCATAACCAATTCAGTTCGGGTCAATGGGTCAGACCGGGTGAACCTGAGTCAGATTAATTCAGGTGAGGTCAATCTGAGTAGGACTGACCCTCGAGGGATCATCATCTTCACTCTTTTCTTTTTCGTATTTTCTTGAATTTTTTATTTCAAAATTTCATATCTCCCTTATCCTGACAGGGAGGTAGGTCAACTCAAGGGCTACCTATTGGTGTTCGTTGATTGGTCAGAATCCAGCAGTAAGTCACCGGCCGGAAAAAAAAAAAAAGTCTGAAACATTATGAGTATCTCGAAAAATACCCCCCCAAAAAAAACAGTTAGGCTATTGCAAATTAAGCAATAAAAAGCACCGATGAAAGGTCTTAGGGATTTCCAAAACCAATGATAAAGGTCTAAAATAGAATAGAAACCCAAACAAATATAAAAAATATATATATATATATATATATTGAGACCTAGAAAACTGCAATAAGTTTCCTATAAAGTATAAACCACTTATTATGGCTCCAATACCAGATGTATGCATCCAAAACGGCCTCTAAATATCATATCAGATCAAATAATCCCAAAAGGAAACAAAAGAAACTTACACGTGTCTAAATATTATTTATGTTTTGGATCCCGAGCTGGAGTCTATAACAGTCTGTCGGTGTCAGCTCATCTCCTTCTGGATCTTTTCCTATTCTTCAATGTAGTGATGGGAACTCTATTCCCTCCGAAAAAAAGAGGGATTCCTTTATCTACAACCTTTTCACACTTTGTAACCCATCAACGAGAATATATGTAGTCCTATCCTAAATGACTACACCTCTTTTTTTATGGTCAACAGTCAATACCAAACCACTAGGAGATAGTGGTCTATATTATAGACCACCTTTACTAAACCAAGTATGCATGCCATACATCTTAATTACCTAACGTGTCATTAATCTTCATTCAATTGAACAATGAATAGATGTATTTTTAAAGAAAGGATAAATATTATTGGAAAATTTCCGGTATAAAATAGAAAGAAATCTAGTTCTTGCTAATTATTTTACACCCAACACTTAAATGGTGTTTCAACTTTCAATTGTGTGCAGCTTGGGAGATATTTTGTGATTTCATACTATATTGATTGAAGAGGTTGTTTGATGATTCCCGTTTTTTCATTATGGCACGGTCTAAACGTACTGTAACAACTTCTTACATGCTTTTGATTTTTTATTTTTTTGCTTTGTCTTTTAGCAAATAAGTTATTCAGGAGGTTGACTGTAAACTCTTTCATGGCTGAATCTGACTTTTAGCTTCATGACTCTACCCTAGATTATTAACAATCTAAAATATATACTATTCCTCATCATTTCATCACATCCATTTAAATTCATATATTAATGTGGGAAATGAGAGAGAGTTAGAGAACCAAGCAAGTCCTACAAAATGCCAAGTGATTGTAGCACTGAATGCTGCTCAACGGTCGAACCATGCAGGGCTGTCGGTTCCACCTCATGAATCGAGCCACCTCTGTACCCTACAAACGTCATCATCTTCGAATGCTGCCAACAGGAATCAAGCCCATCAAAGGCCCAGCAGGGCCCACGACAAAGTGGGAATCAGACACCCTTTTGGCTTCTGCCACGTGCAGCACATCGACTGGGTTTTGTCTTTAGGTAATCAGATGGGACAACACTGGAAGATGGTCTCCTCCTCTGCTTTCACATTTGATTTGGTCATTTTCTACTAGAGTAGTTGGTTGGTACTCAAAAGAAAAAAAAGCGTCAAATCCAAATTCATGCTTGGTGTGTAGTAGTAGGGTTTAAGGCGTCAGACTGATAGGTTTGGACGATCGACGACGTGCTTTAATTATAGTCATAATGATGACGACATCGACACCTCTTTTCATTATGGTCTCTTGTAAGGGTGTTGCTTGTAGTGTTGCCTGCCGGAGAATCCATTCACGGCGTCAATTTCAGATTAATAACGTCCGTTTCACTTTAACGGTCTCCACACGTGCGCCTTTTTTTTTTCTTCTTTGTCTCTTTTTGGCTTTCCTTCCTTTAATTGCAGTGGTGTCATGAGGTGAGCCAGTTGTGGTCATGATTCTTGCACGAGTCTTCCTTCTTCCTTCCTCAATAGAGAGGTAGGGCCCACGTGTGTAATTTCAACTTTTTAGGATCGTGCGGTTGAGATGGTAGAGTTACACGTGCGACATCTTTGATGGATGTTGCATCCGACTCTCAGTTGCAATTTGCAAAAGTGAGAATTTTCTTTTTCTTTCTTTTTTTTTTTAATTTTCTTGACTGCGTGGTTGAAGTGGATAAAGTGAATTTAACGTCATGTATTTGATTTTTTTTTACTATGAAAATGAATTAAAAATTATGGTTTACTTTTGATCGTTAATTAATTAATAATTATATTTAGATGTTTATAAAAATTAATTGAAGCTTTCGAAAAATATAAAAATTACTTGAAATGGTTGTTGGGCCGGAAAAGTTCACCCATGAAAACATACATAGCTTTAGCAAAAGTTGGATACCCAGAGAGAACAAGATAAGATAATATGGATATGGATATACAACCATCTGTAACCGTGAACTATCAAGCACTGATAACCGTAGATCTTAATTTGTTTGATTTTGGAAATTAGAAGGTAAAGGTCTTGATTATATAATGTAGGGAGAGTGGTACATGTTATCATTGAGTGGCATGTGCAAACTTTAATTACGTGCAATTAAAAAGTGTAATGAATTTAGGAAGAGATGAAAATAATTGGAACAATAAATGTTTGTGATGGTAGGTGTTTTGACGTGAAGCCAATGGCAAATATAGCATAATATTGTAAAATAAGGCTGTAACTTGGGTTGGGTCAGCCCGAACTCAACTCTAATTCAACTCAAAAAAGTTGGGTTAATTTGATGCTCAGGTTAGGGTTAGGATTGAAATTTATGAATTCGACTTTAGTTTGGATTGGGTTAGGTTATACCCTTTAGACAATTCTACCTAACCTGAACCTAGACTCTATAGTATATTTCATATAAAAATATATGTTATATGTAATAATATAACATACATTGATTTGCTTAGATGCATGATATTTATATAGCCCCCACCACATAGTATCATGTATTTCTTTTAAAATAATAACTTCACTTAATCCTAATCACAAAGACTAAAACCTTAATAACATTATTTTACGTTTCTTGAAAATTTTATTCTTCATCTCCTCTCTGTTGTTTGCTGCCCACAAAAGATCTATCATAAGTCATAACTCATAATAAACTATAGTCTTTTCTAACACTTGTTTTTCTGAATTTTGTACCAAAAGAACAAAAAAAAAACATTGACAAACAAATACTAATGAAACATAGGATTAATATATGTTGTGAAAGTTGAGTTAAGACCTAAAATCGAGAAATTCTGTGAGGTTTTAAGGGATGAGAAGAAGGTTGGGTTGGGTTAGGGTTGAAGGAATTTAGTTAGGGTTAGGATTGCGTAGGTCAGGTTGGGTTAAGGTTAGGGTTGGGGTTTAGAACTTAGGGTTGGGCTACGGTTGGCCTCAACCAGACCTAACCCAGCCTGACTTGCAGCCCTATTGTAAAACAAGTAGCATTTCATATAGGTTTTCTTTTGCATGCCCTTTCAAAAGTATGGCATTTACTTTGAAGTTAAAGGGGTAGTTGTGTCTTTTTAAAGGATAAGTTTAATATCTTGGATTAAAACCACGTGCAGTGCATGTGCCTTTCCCAATTGTTCCTCTTGAAAGCAATATCTATATTGCTCGTAAAAGTAAGGGATGATATTTTGCAATTGTGTTAGGCTTAAAAATTCTAATTTTTTAATTTAGGCTATGTTTGGTTTGCAGTAAAAGGTAGGGAAAGGAAGGGAAACCTATGTTTGGTTTGCGTAAGGAAACCTATACAAGGTTTGTAAAGATTTTCCTACATTTTCCTTCATTTCCCTACTTTTTCCTTCAAACTAAACACAGCCTTAGTGATAGTTTGGAAATTTTATATAACTACAATATTCCTATTTTTGAATTTAGTCTCTCTCTATTTCTAAGGGTAGAAAGTGTAATTTGAACTATTACTTTTCACCTTATTCAATTATTTTTTATCTATTTATGCTCCATCTAGCTAGCTACATGACAGGGTAAGGGATAGCCTGCAACCTTGGTGCAGACAAGATTCTGATACCAAATCTCTACTAGAACCAGTTAGAGACCTTACCAACTAGATAGTTGGCATATTTAAGGCAATAACTCCCCACCATTTTTCCTCATCAATTAATCCTATCATTTGGATATATGTCTAATACTTTTGACAATACAAAGTCCATATGTTTTTATAAGTGCCCCCAAAAATGAATTAGTTCTTCCATCATTGTGGCAATTAAGCAATTCAATCATTCAAGCAAAATGGGCCAACACATGATGCCATAGCGAAATAATAAAAGTTTTAAAATTGAAATAAATTTTAAAAATATAAACAAATTGGGCATATCTCTAATATTTTTCTATTAATCATATTAAAAAATAAGTGTGATAAAAAAATTATTTTTATTGATAATAGAAATGAAATACAAAATTAAAAACAAACCCAAAAATGAAATCATTGAAATTATTTTCCTATTTGGTGGTGGGTCAACAATTTAACTTTTTGGATAAAATGTATCAACCCTTAAAATCATAAATAAGTGATAAAATTAAAAAATAAAATAAAATAAAAAAATGAAAAACACATAAATTTTGTCGAAAACATTTAGGCATATGTCTAATATTTTAAATTAATAATATATAGAAAAATAACTATAATAAAAAAGTTATTTTTATTAATGATGAAAATAAAATGCAAAATTCAAAACTAACCTAAAAATGGAATTGTTTTCTGTTTGGTGGTGGGCCAAAAATTCAACCTTTTAGGTCAAATGTGTCCAATCTTGATGTCATAATTAAATAATAAAAGTTAGATAAAACACAATTTTTGTAGAAAACATTTAGTCACATCTTCAATATTATATAACCATCATATTAAACAAAAATTAGTATGCTAAATAAGAGTTATTTTTATACAATAGAAATATAAAATAGTAGAAAAATTTGGAAACATATTATTACTATCCTCATCATCTAAAATTGACACATGCACAATTGCTAGTACTTATAAAGCCCTCTTTCAAAAATCATTAAGCAGTGTTTGTTGGATAGAAAATAAGAGAGAATCATAAAGTTAAGGGAATTAGGGGCAAGGGTGTTCATTGGTCAATTCGGTTTGGTTTCAGGCTATTTGGCCAACCGAACCAACCTAGTTGGGTTAGGGAGTTGGTGACTGAAAACTGATCAGCCAATAGTGAAAACCAACCAACTTGGGTTGTATTGATTTGAGCCAATTTTTTGGTTTGGTCAATTAATTCAAAAGATATAAATTAAAAAAATTATTTTTAAAATTTTAATTTTAATTTTAAAAATTATAATGGTATTATTAAAAAATAAATTTACAATAATAAAGAAACCCACCAACTCAGGTCGGATTGGTTGTTTCATCTGTTTGATGAACAGTCCTACTTAGGGAACATGACCCTTCATAAGCTGATTACATATTGATGGGATCCATTGTTGGATCTCCAATAAGAGTATGTAAGGACAGAGTGCCATGTAGGGGTTGTGAATTGGATTGGGCAGATTTGAATCAAAGTGACCTAATTATATAGGGTTTGGATCTATATTACATGTTGATGGGATTAAGCCCTTTTTGCAATATTTACATATGACAACTTTTTATGTTTAAATCCAATCACTATATGTATTTCCATATAGAGAGTGGCGCTTAATTTCCACTCAAACAAACGTGCCTACCCATCTTCTTAAATAAAATAATTTTGACAATGTGGTTATTTCTAGGGGTGAACATCCAGTTTGTTCAGTTAAAAATCAAACCAAAACCATTTTTTTTTGTTTGGTTGCTTGTTATTTCGATTAAAACCAAATTTTATTAATATTATATTAATACAGTAATACATATTATATACATATCATATATTATATATTACATATTATAATATATGTATATATTAATATTATATATGTTGGTAAAATAATATATTATATTATACATATTATAATATATATTATATTATATATAATACATTTGGTTTAATTTAGTTTTTTTATTAATTGAATTTACAATCTTGAAAACTGAAATTTTCAATTTGGTTTATTCGGTTTTAATTGATGAACAATGCTCACCCTAGTTATTTCCACTCTCGAAAAAAAAGTTGTAATAGTTACCTCAACTCAAAAATACCCACTTCAAATGATGTAGACCCATATTAATAATAAACACCAGCATTTGCAATTGAATTTTATTATCTAAAACCTGATTTAATCTCTTAAATCGAATAAAGATATAGTATATATATATATATTAGTAAATATGTAAAATAGTAGCCCCATATCAGAGGGTCATTATCTAATACATGGTTTTCGAACCGTTGTTGACCTGAACGGTCAGACAGTTCGTCTTGGGAACCGTTCAGGCAATTGGTTCCATTTTACCCAAACCCCATCCCTAGCCAAAAAATGTTGAATCAGTCAATGACCCGTTGACTCAGGTGGTCAAACCATCAATCCATCGACCCGTTCAATGGTTTTTGGCCATTTTTTATTTTTTTTTTGTTGTCAAAACGAGCCACCCGTTTAAACTGGACAGTTGAACCATCGAACCAGAAACTGGTGGCTAGATTGGTTCTGTTTTCGGGTCATTTTTTAAAGGGGTAATAGCATATAAGGGCAACTTTTTGGGTTTAATATCAATAAAGGTAATATATTTAAAAAATTTTCAAAAATAGGTTAACCTTTTAAAAGTAATATCAATAAAGGGCAAAAACACTATTCATCATCTTCTTCTTGCTATTTATTCACCAGAGTCACCGTCCGCTACCACCCGCCACCACTGTCTGCTGCCGCTTGCCACCACCTCCAGCCACTTCCGCCTCCGGCAACATTGCCGGAGGTGGCCAGAGGCAAAGGTGGTGACGGTGCTGGTGGTTTCTCTGTCCAACGCCGCCACCTCCGCTCACCTCTGCCTCCACCTCCAGCAATGTTGCCGGAGATGGGTGGAGATAGAGGTGGCGGTGGCGGCGGGCAGAGGAATGACCACCAGCGCTGCCGCCGCCACCTGTGCCTCCGACCACCTCCAGCAACGTTGCCGAGGTGGAGGTGGAGGTGGACGGATTCACGGCGGGTGGCGGCGAATGGCGGTTTTGATGAATAAATGACAATAAGAAGAAGATTAACAGTGTTTTTGCTCTTTATTGATATTATTTTTAAAAAATTAATCTATTTTTAAAATTCTATTAAATATATTACTTTTATTGATATTAAACCCTAAAAGTTGCCTTTATATGCTAAAAACCCTTATTTAAAACCATGATCTAATATATAATTCAGGTAATTATAAATTACCACCCTATACTTTTGGAATAGTGACACATAGCCCCCCCGCAAAAAAGACCCCCTCCCGAGAGGAAGCTAGTTAATTCACCATAATGCCCTTTTGACTGTAGTTCTAGTGCCACTTAAATAGAATATACGGTCAATGTTTACATGCTCCAAATTAATTAAATGCATTCAGCAATCCTATTTCCTATTGCCTAGACCGGCAATGTTTTTCAAACCACACTTGACCCAGACCATAGAACCGATGATAAGATGACTGACCGGATCCAAGTTTTGAATGATTCCCATATCCCGGGAACCGGGATGACTGCCAGGCAAAACATGTATATATTGATGTGTTTTCCATATGCTTTGGGTGGGGCTGGAGATAAAAGTCATTTAGGTTTAATTTGCAAATTAGCTTTGCAAGAGTGATTCATTTAAGCAAATAATATTATACAAATCGATCCACAACTAGCTAGAAATGAAATCTTTGCATGCATTTGGAAATGGTAGATGCAGAGACAGGAGGTAGAAACAAAAGAGTGGCTTTCTACTATCATTTCCAACAGTGGCACTTATGGACATAAAAGCTAAGGCAAAGAAGAATCATGATTCATGGGAATAGAAGAAAAGTGACCTCTCCTTCTCTCTCCGTTTCTATATATTCTCCAGCGCCAAGGACATGACAAGGTAGTGACTCGGTAGGCAACCCAGATGGAAGAAACACGCAACGCAGAAGCAGATTTCATTGATGAGTCATTTTCTCAAGGACATGCCTGCTTGAGGCCGAATTGGAAACTAGTGTGCTAACTTCTAAGTCTTCCCCCACTAAAATCTAGTGCTATTGATGTCATCTTCTTTATATTTATATTCCATTTTCTTTTATTTTCTTTTTTATCATTGTTGTATTCATTCCACTTATATTAATTGGTGGATACAGATGGTTAAAATGTTGAACCATTGCGCTTTGATCAATACGGATGGATGGTTAAATCAATAGGAACTTGATTTCAAGGACGGATGATGAGAGACAAGAACACCCATCAGAAAAAGAATAGATTTAGTTAGAGATGTTGCTATGTAATGGGCTACATCATGATAGAAAACCAACAAAACAAAATATAAAAATTAGAAGAATAACCGGATGGAAGGTATAAAAATTGTAGATGCATAAAAGGAAAAAATAACATATTAAACTAATTGACTAAAACTGAATTACTTAAATTGAAGAATATCTAAGACAGGATAATAACCCAAGCACATATGTATGTATGAGAATGTAAAATAAATAAAATAATTATGGGAATTAATGATTACTAATATAAATGATAAAGAATAAATAAATTACCTACTTGAAAGCTCAAGTAATTATAAATTGATTTTTTTTATAAGTAACTACCTGAAAATTAAACTAGGAAAAAAGAACTAATGCAGATTTAGATAAATATGAAAACAATCTTATATATATTAATAGGATTGGGGGTGCTCTTTCCGTGTAGGAAATGGAATCTACTCATGCGAATAGATTCCCACGTGAGAGCAACCCATTTCCTCTTAATTATATAAATCTTGTTAGATAAATATACAATAGTTATTATATATAATTATAAATATTGTTATTATAATTATTTAATTATATAAATATATAATAATTATTATAAATATTGTTAATAACTAGATATCGAACTATTTGAACGGTTTTGATCGATTTTTATTTTTTTAATTTTTTTTTGTCAGAACGGGTTGACCGTTCGACCTGGTAAACTGGACCCTTGATCGGTTCAGTCTCCAAGTTGATTTTAAAAACCATGATGTTATGCCATTCGATTGCTTGAGTCAATGGATCATCGATCGATTCAACGGTTTTTGGCCAGGGAATGGGTCAATGGATCAATGGGTCAACAATTCCATTCCAGCCCCTGCGAAGGAGGGCCCCTCCGCTAGTATAAAATTAAAATGTGAGATTTGATGTTTTTCAAAGGTATGGTAACATAAGAACTGAATTCTTGACTTTTTCTATATAAAGTTTAATTACGTCAATAATTTCCTCTCCTTTGATGGTCATCTGGACGAATTTAGAATATAATGGGTAAAGGTTCATGTAGAGTATTTTAGGTAAATAAATGAAAATTGAAGTATTTAAATTTAAATACACCTTTAGTTCTAAAACCAAGAATTTTACATGAGTTGTGCTTTTATATGATAAAAATTTAGTGTATTGAATAACTTATTAGCTTAGAATGTGTGTAATGCAGAACTTACATGCTTCAAGGTGCATTTTTATTGGTGATCCATGACTCAGAAATGGAATCCATTAATAGGTAACTAGCATATTCCAATGCTTTAGATGGCATTTTATTTATTCAAAATCAAATCAACATATGTGTTGTACGTGGCAATTTCAAATGATGATGATGATGATAGTAATCATCTTATATTTTTGTCAAAATAAATATAACTAAGACTAGTAATCGAAGCATAGGACATTAATTGTGGGTTTTATCTTTCTACCTAAAGACCAGTCTCAAATTCTTTTGTAGTTATATCAATGTTTTTAATTATAACCTTGCTGTTGAATTGGACAATCAAATTGATTAACTTACCACTAGAACAAATTTTTAAGTATCTTTAAGTTAAAACCTTGGCATTTTGTAAAAAAAAAAAAAAAAAAAAGATGGTGACTCAATCACCAACAAGGTGATCAAGTTAATTGAACCATTAAATCTTTTGACCTGGTGAATGGGGTCATGGGTCAAACATTAATGCATCTTTTTCATAGTTGTTGTATTCCATTTTCATCATCATCATCCATGCCTTATCCCAACTATATGGGGTCAGCTACATAAATCCTATTTCGCAAATCCGTTTTATTTAAAGCCATATTCATTGTTAAATTATTAGTGATTAAATCATTTTTTACTACTTCTATCCATGTCCTTCTTGGTCTACCCCAAGCTCTTCTAACCCCTTCAATGTGTAACAAATCACTTCTTCTAACTAGCACAGTTGGTGGTCTTCTATGCATGTGCCTAGTCTCTCTCTCTCTCTCTCTCTCATTTTATCACCTATTAGATATACTCCTAGGTTTTTATAGATAACTTCATTCCTAATCCTATCCTTTCTAATTTTTCCACTCATTCATCTTAACATTTAAATTTTAACCAAATTCATGTTTTGGACATGTTGTTTCTTGACTATTCAACATTCCACTCCACAAAACATAATTAGCCTTACAACTGTTTTATAGAATTTTCCTTTTAATCTAAATGGTATTATTATGACAATCACATAAAAACCTATATGCACCTTTCATTTTGCCCATCTTACTCTAATTCTTTGGGTGACATCCTCCTCAATCTCTCCTCTGTTATGAATTATTGAACAAAGGTAGCAGAAGTGGTTACATTAACTGAGTTATCTCTTGATCTCCAATCATAAGTGTATGTTGATTTACACTCCTATTATTACTAAATTTACATGTCATATACTCTATTTGAGTCTTATTTATTTGAAAATCTCTTGTTTCCAAGGCATTTGATCATAAGCCTAATTTTGCACTTAGTTCTTCATTAATAAAAAATTATTCTTATCACATTTATTTTTTAGTATGATGAATATATAATATTAAAGATGTATCCAACATTTTTTACAAAATTTCTATATTTTTTATTTTTTCTATTATTTAATTATAACATCATGGGTTGATCCATTTGGATTGGTTTTAAGTTTTATATTCCAATGACATCATTAAATTGAACATTCTATTTAGGTCTTGATGTGTGTATATGTGTGTAGGTTCAAAGTATTGATACACCCTTGTGTATCGGTACTAAAAAACATCCGCTTTTATATCCTTTTACTTTTTTTTCAAAAATTGATTTGTAGATATCTTTTTATATATATTGTTGACTTTTTGTATAAAAAAAGAGAGGTCCCATAACCTTTTTGGGACCCAAAAGATACAATACGATATACCCGATACTAGTCGTATCTTATCAAAATTTTGAGCCGTGTGAGCATTATATTACAGATTGGGCCAAGCCTAAACATAAAACCTAGCAGACCTTTGCTTAAAAGTTTTAAAGCTGGGCAAAGCAAGGATAGAATTAATTAGCCCTAATCAATAAATCTTATTCTCACATATTTATGTTTAATATGATGAATGTACAATATTAGAGATGGGCCTAAATGTTTCTTCACTTATTTACTATCTTTCTTAAAATGTTTATTATTTATTTCTGACATAATGGATTGATCCATTTCACGTGGAATGTTGGATCATTAATTCACCACCTAAATAGGAAAACAATTTCATTTTTGGATCTACTTTAAAATTTGTAATTCACTTACATATTTAATAAAAATAATTCTCAATCATCACACTTATTTTTTATTTAATATGATTAATAAATAATATATATATATATATATGTATGTATGTATGTATGTATGTATGTATGTATGTATGTATGTATGTATGTATGTATGTATGCATGTATGTATGTATGTATGTATGTATGTATGTATGTATATGTGTGTGTGTATGCCCATAATTTTTTATAAGCTTTCTTTATTTTTATATTTTTATCTTTTTAATTTTTATTATTTAATTATAACATTATGATTGACCCATTTGATCTACATATGGTTGAGTTGCTTATCCCACCACCTAGACCAAAAAAGAAAAGAAATTTCATTTTTTGATTTATGGATTTAATTAATGAAATTTAATGATGATAAAAAAAATGTGAGTGAAAATTAATAATATCTTGAATATAAGACTTTCTAGACTATTGTTCGAACAGGGTAGATTCTCCATCTGCTTGTTGTAAATCCATTTGGGTTGTATACCCACTAGTGTTCAAGGAGTAATGGTAAAAATTAATTTACACCAAGTAAAGGGTGGATCTGTAAAAGAAAAGCTGACAATCTATATGACAATACAAAGCATTTGGGTCAATATTTTATTAGAAACAGAATGAACCATGCTGGCTTGCTTATATATATATTCAGTACCTTGGCCAGAAACAAGTGATAAAGGTCCCAAGTTCTGGTGGAATTATCACGATCCATCAAATGGTCGGTGCAGAGATGACATGATCAAACCTAACTATGTGTCAGATAAGTAACAACAATCCAGTATACCTTGTACTGCGCTGTGGCCTCGATCTCTAAGAAATTTTCCCACGAAAGCTCCTACAACTGTAGAACAGGCAGTTAGCTAGGATGAAGCTTTTATTGGGAGAAGAGAGTGATGATGATGTTGATGATGCAAACTGAACCCATTGAGGGCAGCTACTGTGCTTACATAACACTTTCAAACTGCTCGATTCACTTAACAGATGGCATGGCCTTCCATCTGTACAAGGGGCAGTTCTGACCCGACCCATGGACCTATCTATCATTTCTCAAAGTTAACTGCAAAGTTAAACTTGATTTGGGTCTGTCTTTGTACTAATTCAATCCCACATGGTTTTGATGAAGAACCAAAATACATATTCCTCGGATTCGAACTCCATCACCAATAATAACCAATAATAACAGGATGGGGTCGGCCGATTTCTAGCCCACAAATGGTGTGCAGGGTAAAGGTATAAGTGTCGGGTAGAAGTACAATCACATAGACTCATCAAAATGATGTTTAAAATTAAAATAAATATGGTATGTGATGAGATAACTACTTTTGTATCATTTGATGAGATCATTTTTCTTTACCGACAAAAAAAATCATTTGACCACGAAAATTTCTGGGTTCCAAGATATCGATAATTAACGGGGTTTATATATTAATTAGCTATTATATGGCACTCGGGATTTTCTATTCATTTTTCCTATCCACCGTGAATTGGAGCCATACATCTCTATAATGAATTGAGGGATATGTGTGGCTGCAATTTACAACGGGTCGAGAGTGAATAGGAAATCTGGGCTCATTATATGGACCAATCATGCATCACATGATTGTACAGATGAATATATGATATATTTTACAAGGGGTTATTGATTGTCCCCAGTTTTTTCTTTTTTTCTTTTGCTTTTAAGTAAACCAGCAAATGTGTCCAATAATAATAATAATAATAATAATTTCTTTAACAGTATTAGAATCCATGTGATAAATACAAGTAATCGAACATGATATTGTGCTGGATTTGTTGTTTTTTAACATAGAGAACTAATTTCAAATCTTTCTACTTGTAGTTTTTACCAATGTTTTCAATCCATAATTAAATTGGACAGTTGGACTGATTGACTTATCTGACTAACTTTTTAGATCTATTTCACTCCAAAACATTTGTTTTCCTAAAATCCATTGACTAATTCAACAACCTAATGACCTGCTTTATTGAACTACTGACCTACTTGACCTCATCAATGGATGACAAATTAGACATTAATTCTCTTTTTCTATATTTTGTATTTTTGGACATTTTCATTATTATTAACAATAATGTGATGAATATATAATGTTAACGACATGCCTAAGGGTGTAACTTGAGTGGGTTAGGTTGGGTTGATTCTTAACCCAAGCCCAACCCCAACTTAACCCCACAAAGCTCAGCTAAAATCAATTGAGTTGGTTGGGTTTGAAGATTTTTGAATATGTTTTGCATAACCATCTTTTATTGGGCTCTATAGCCAAACACAGGATGGATTGAAAATAAGCACAGATGCCATTGATAAATGCATATATAAATATTTTATATATAGCTGTAAACGTATCAGATCAAATTGGATATAGGCAGATCCAAATTTCATTTGTTTACATTCAGATTCAGAATCGAATTGGATCATATCCATCAGTTATCTAATGGATTCGAATTGAATTCAGATTATAGTCGGATATTAAATATATAACAATTAGTCTAAAATGATCAAATATTAATAACTTAAGATTACCTGGATGTATGGTTACATTACTAACTCACCATCGAGAGTGAAATGTAGTTTCTATTGGTTTTCAAAATAAATGTTTTAATTGGTGTTTTCAACTTCTATTAAAATAACTTGGTCAGAATGATCAACCCATCATTGCCCAGAATTTCGAGTCCATGTCACCACAAAACTTCTTCCCTACAAAAATACATTAACTCACTTAACCAATAACTCATTAACCCATTCATTTAACTGTTTGACCTAATTAATAGGGTCATAGGTTAGATACCTTTTTTTTCTTAATTTGTGGTTATTCATTTTCATCATTGATAAAAATAAGTATTATTTGTCAAACTTATTTTTGTTCATTATGATGTATTTTTAAAATTTGTCAAACTTATCAAAAAATGTTTGCCTAGTTTTTGATAGATTTTGAATATATATTTTTTATAATTTTTATATTTTTTAAATTTTTGTGATTTAATTATAAGGTCATAAATTGACCCATTTGACCTGGACAAGGTTCAAAGTATTACACCCTGATACGACCTACAAGGGGTGTATTAGTACTTTGAACCACACATTTTTCTTAAGTTTTTTTTTTCATCAAAAATATGGAAGAAGGGTAGGTCTTAGGCATGCCTACCCCATGAAATAGGTCAAATTCCCAAATGAAACATATTTGGTGTATTGGTGGATCAACGATACGATACATATTGATCGATATGGCTCGATACATGACGAGATTTTGAACCTTAGACTAGATGGTTGAACTATGAATAGAAAAATAGTTTTGTTTCCATGTTAGTTTTAAAAACATTGATTTTCATAGTATTAAAATTATGGGGTACAAATTTAATCAATGAAATTTATTAGTAAGAAACAAGAATACCTTAAATATAAATATAGGATTTAATTAGTACTGGTGCAAGTCAGATACTTAATTTGAATCCTAATTTATATGTGTTGGGCCTAGGCTTTCAGGTTGAGTCCATTTAATTTTTTTTTAACAATTTCCAAGCTGGCCCAACTTTTGTATCCTTATTAAGTAGAAAGAGTAGGAACTAATACCATAAATGTATGAGTTAAATAGAAAGAATAGGATGAACTGACAAGTAGTTATTTTTTGCAGCAAAAAAAAAAAAGTAGTTATTTCTTACACTATTAGTATAACTAATTTCCCTCCACTAGTAGTCACCCAAATCTCCCATATGATAAGTCTCAATGATCACCTAGAATATATACCTGAAACATTACTTGAGGGTCTTCTAGTGATAAGCAAATACAATTATAATAAGAATGCCTTGTAAAGAAAAGTTTCATTCTATTGAGAAAGAGGATAAGGTACAAAATACATTTGGCTTTGGATAAACACATAGAAATCTCATTTCCAACATCCCTTCTTATTTAGTTTCTTGACTTTGAATTATCACCGTTGAGTTCAATGCCACTAAGATTATAGATTTAAAGCTTTATCATTAGTTTGTTGTGCCAAGAACCAATTAAGAAATCGTGTAAAAAAATGCCAACAATGAGAAAGAAAAAAAAAAAAAAAACAAATCCCTTTAAAAATTCAACAATTAATTAAGACCAAAGTGCCCAACCTGCTAGTGATTTCATAATTACATTTTATTCCTAGTTTGACAACAACTGAATATATATATGGATAGATGGTAAAAGAAATATTTAAATTAATTACCACTGTAAAGAATGTATATGCATGAAACCCTTGTTAGATTGTATTTTGCTTGTAAGAAAACCCTTTGGACACAAGATAAGTATTCATCGGTTGATAATAAGGATAAGACCATTATGACCAAAATGAATTATAATCGATGAAAAGACGTCTTAATCCGATCGAGGGATCCTTTACAAGAAAATCTAGTGAATGAAAAGTTGTTAGAGCAGATGCTTGTGCAATAGGTCTGTAATTGTTTAAAAGTGAAATTTTGCAATATCCAAAGGATGTCGGTACAAATCACTAGATCACATTGTATCTTTTGCTTTCTTATCCATATTTGCAATTTTCTTTTCCGTGTTTTGTTGGTTTCTCATACAACATTTATATTCTTTCACTTTTAGGCGTGAGAAAGGAATCAGAAAAAAATAAGTAGAATCAATCTCAACCTCTTCTATTCTTTTCAGTGCAATGGAGCAATGCTCTGTACCGCCAATGGATGTAGGCTTCCATGGCCGAACCACATAAATCTTGGTCATCCTTATTTCTAGAGTAATCTTCAATTTTCTGCCATATATTTTCTTTGTTAAGTTCTAATGTAGGTATTAATAAGAATCTAACTAAAGGTACAGAAATTATATATTTCTTTATGTCAATTTGATTGGAGATGGAGATATATAGAAATCTCTGTTTGTCATAATAGAGGCAGGATGTGGTAGCCTTATTGTAAATTAAATAACTTGATATTGTTACTTGTTATATTTATGGGGAGCTAATGGTGATGTTGACATATCAACTACATATGATCATGAATTCATATAGCTGGATCCTAATTATTCCTATAAAGATTCTTCTGCTGGTGAATTTATTATTATTATGGGAGGTTTGGCCAGACAATAGAAAACCTAGTAATTAATCTAGTGACTGAATTTGGTAGTGGGAAGCCTTCCATATGCAGTGAGTTGAGCATTATATTGTGATCACACTCATTTATTAAACTCCTATTGGTGTGTTAGATTTTGTTGAGAGATACTAAAGAATCTAGTCTGTGAGAGACTGTTGTTCATAAATATAGGGAGTTCATTAATGCTTCATATTAGCTTCCATGGGTGTATATAGCCAAAAGAATCAGGTCTAAAATGATTAGAGGAACCTTCCCACAACTTTCTTGACAGGTTAGGTTTTATTTTGGTTTGATGCATATTGAGTGGAATAAGTTTTGTCTTCATCCTTCTCAAGATGTTTCTTGGAAGTTGTTTTGGGTTGGAGCATTTGGATTCGTTGTAAATTAGGGCTAAGGCTTAATTCCTCCACTTCTCCACCTCTCTACATGTGCATAATTGGCTTCATTTTGTAATAAAACATATAAAGTTGTCTCTTCTTCACCCTAGATCTTGCCAAAGCAAAGAAGAAACAACAAGTGCATTTATTACATTACAACTTTAATATCAACACATACAAGGAGCTTATTTATTTATTTGTTTATTGTTTGTATGTGGATAAAATAATAGCTGTGTGGTTTATGGTTTAGCGGTTGATGATTAGACGCTGGATTTAACCCTAGGTTTGAAATTGAAGGTCTACTACGTACCAGAGACTTTACCAATTGAGCCAGAACCCTCCCCCCCCCCCCCCCCAGTAGTTAATTATCCACACCAAATTTCAGCAGAGGAAGTTGATCAGTAACCTAAAAATCATTTAACAAGTTAATTATTATTATTATTATTATTATTTCTTTTGAGTTACATTCTCTCACTAATCAATAGAAGGCTTCATACTAGAGCTGTATCTCTTTGTTTATTGTGATAAACATAATATAGAATAATGTCTTTAACAAGAAATAAAGAAAACTTATAATTTCTCAGCTGCTATATATATGTTGACTAGCATAATTAATACCCTTCCATCGCTGAAAAGAGCCTTGAGATCGATCCATAATTAGTCTGTGTTTGGTTGCAGAATAACTGTCATTTGCAACAGTGTAAATGCTAGGCATGGGAGTGCAAAAGGATGAGGAAAATTCTAGTTTGGTTTTGCTTCAGATTTGACTGTCTTATTTGTTTGTGTAGGAGGGGCTGTATGTATAGGAATAAGGCAGGATGCAAGATGACGTGATAGAGCATATCGGTGTAACAAAAAAAAAAAAGGTAGGGTGCAAGATGATAGAATCCCTACTTTATATGAGAAAGAATTGAGTTGGAGGAATTGAAAATGGTGCAAAATTTGAACTGCCAGAGTACCATTGAGTGCAAAAGAGATGGGGAGTACAAACAAATGAAAGCAAAACTGAACTGGGTACGAATTTTGCACCAGGTCAAGATTTGGACCGCAACCAAACGCATCTAGGAACAATAATTATTACCACCAACCTGCCATATCATTATATCCATCATTTGAGTTCCTTCTTGCTTGAAAAAAGAAATATTTATCATAAGTACAATTTTGAAATCAATTGTTTTAATACAATCAGATCCGCTAATCATGTACCCACATTTAGGGTTTTAGAGCCACTAAGAAGAATCATAAGAGTGACGAATAATAGAAACAAAACGAAACATGCTGGCTGTATACAATCACCAATGACCCATCTTGCATTTATTATGAGAGAAGAAGATACACATGGTTAGGAATTAGGATATATAGCTCCTATCAGATCAGTATACAAATATATAACTAGAAGAATATAATACATGAAGATAGGAAACAATAATGTTTTAGAACTCTGTACGCCTCTAAAATCTAAATGTTATGGGTTTGCATGGGATTCTTCTTAAGACTGACGTGGAGTTACCCTTATATAATAAGAAATTAAGAATAATAATTAACAAAGTGGATGTTTAATTAAAAAAAAACAAAAAAAGCTAGGAATCTTACTTTAGGAGAAGGTAATTAATCCAATTCCAATTTCCAAGTTCATTCAACATTCAATGGCGATAAGTTGTTGATGTCAATAACTATTTTCTTGTGGTAGCTAGCTAGCCACCCCCTTAAATTAAAATATAATATTTTACTCCTATTAAGTTCATTCATAGTGAACAAGATAATGTGACAATTTTCATGAATAATGTTAATAAAGTGACAATTAATTAATACACGATTGACCCATCAATGTCAGCAATTTTGACATGCGTAAGCTGCAATTGATTAACAAACTTTGACATGGAGAAGGACGTACTTAATTAGTTCAAGTGACAACAACAAACAAGTGGAAATTGAAGGATGAGGGTTGTCAGTAAACGAAATGGGTATTTAAGTTAGAGTTATTAGATTGAATAAATATTAAATGAAATGGTTATTCAGACAACACGTTTTTCTTTTTCAAATCCGTCTCCCTTAATTTCGACGCTATCCTTATCAATGTTTGTAGCTTCCTCTTATAAAGAGACGATTGTCGAAGGCTGTAGGAAATTTCGATCCACCTGTTTTCTCTCTCTCTCTCTCTCTCTCTCTCAGACAAATAGTATCTGGGTCGCCTCTTTCAGTCTCTCTTACACTTGTATTCAATGAATACTGTATTCATAAAGAGACGATAACGGAAAGTGGTAGGAAACGAGGAAGACAATGATAACATGCATTACGGCTATATATATAGCAAGTGCAAAGTTTTGGATTGTACTAAATGATTTTGGTCTTATTATAATAGTAATACAGGGACTAGAATTCACCTAGCTAGTTCCCTGTTTCACCTCACCCCCAGTCCCCACGGAGCTATATAGCAGCTTATAATTTCTGTAATCTTAACTTCAAACTATATCTTTACATTGATCGAGTACCTCGAGCTCTCTTTTGGGTACTTTCTAGCTAGCATTATTCCCGTTTAATAGGATAACTACTACTGGAGCCAGCTTAGAGAGAGATGAAGAAAGTAGAGAGGCCTAAGGACTTTTGATCTTGGTAGAACAATTGGAAGCCTAAAGGGCTCCAGGTGCTGCCTTCTGGGCTCTCTATCCTGTGCTAGGTTTCCTAGCTGTTGGCCAGCCCCAGAAATATGACCGAATTGGATTAAACCCTTTTCCCTGTTCTCTTCTATTTCTTTTTCTCCTGGAAAGTCAATTTCACTGTTTACTCTCTCTTCTAAGTTCTAACACAACAGATAACACTATCTAGCTATTGGCGACAAGTCCAATAAACGGTGGGGTGGTGTTAGTGTTACATATATATATATATATATATATAAAGCTGACACATGTTCAGGAGAAGTGAAGATAGCCAATCAGAGTCTTTATTGTATGTTCAGATTGGCCGGCCATTGGCCACATCATCACTCCACCTGGCTGAAAAGAGAAACAAGAAATGTGTAGTAGTTTGTCTACTGTTATATGTGTTTTCTGAAGATGGGTATTTATTACACCTTCACCGCTTGCAAGTGTTTCTTTCTTTTGATTTTGGTATTAACCGCTTACAACAGTTGAAGTGTACTGACTGCCTTTTCAGGACATGAGGACTTCTGAGCTACTCACTCTATCCTTCTTCCTTCTTCTCTTTATATTTTCATTAAATTTTGTTTTTAATTTTTGTTTTTCCTAAGGGAAGGAACGTCGGCTTTTCAGACTCCGACACCGCCATCACATATTGTCAGCTTCTTCTTTTCTCTTCTCACTTTCAAAACCCCACAGAAGCAAAAGAAAATAAATCCCACAAAAAATTTCTAAAACAAACAAACAAACGCCTCTGAGAGAGAGAGAAAGAGAGATCCTGTTGTTTGAAGGATTTAGGTGTTAAACCAACTGCATACATACATACTTACATTCACTTCTTATAATACGAACAAATATAAACCAGACAAAGTAATCAGGTGGCAGTCCGGTAGCAGGGCCATTACCTCTCCTACCCATCATGAAAATTATTGAGGGACACAGATACCCTTAGCACCCAACACTCATGCCTCTCTCTCTGATTTGATATTATACTCTGCATAGTAATAGTATACCTCCATTCTCCAATAGTCTAGTTGGTATCGTCTACAGTTGTACTTGAAAATACTGGGCCAATCATGACACACCACATCAGCTCCCATATACATGGGACCCAGAATATTAGGATGACCTGGTATAGAATGATTGGCCCAGCTCCTGCGCAGTGGATTGGGAGTCCCAATAGGTCTATAGACATCCCAGAGAGTACAAGTTATTAAATCAATAAAAAAATAATTAAAAATACTTTAACAAAAGGACAGGAATTACTTCTTGGGATGCCTTTGGTTCCATTCTTAGGAAACCCATTTGCATCTATTATGTAAAGTTGCAAGTAATATAAAATTAAGAGAGAGAGAGAGAGAGAGGGAGAGTTTGGATCTTGTTTGGACAGGTCTTAACCTACTTAATTTATTGTGCTTCTTGTTTTAATTTAAGAAGGGATTATTAGATTCGGGATCGAGAACGCTTGGGAATGATGATTGCCAACAATATTCTGTTCTGATGCTGCATGTGTTGAGAATCCACCTCCCATCATCTCCCCATTCCTTCGAACAAATAAACAAAACATGTTAAGCTGCTTTTCATGCTTTCTTCTGATTATTATATTATCAATGACAAACAAGCTAACCTTGCGCTCTTTCCCTTTTCTTTTTTCTTTTTAAATTAAACTTTTTGGCATTTTTTATTTTTATATTAACTATATGTCATCCGTTAGGGTCTTTCTTTCTTTGTTTATTTAAGAGATTTTTCTTCAATTTTCCAAAACTGTTGAGCTTATATACCATTTTTTTTAAAGATACCAATTTATGGGTCCACCTTTTTTTGAAGGAAGCCACCAAACAAGAGGCCACATTTTTTTGTGAAAGAGGATATTGATGGGTAGATCACAACCTTGACCATAGGATATGCATCTTCCCCATCAAGACTATCTAATATATAAAGGGTGGTTCTTGAATTGGGTTATCAACACCCAACAGTATTGAATTATTGATTGATTGAGAGAGATGCATCTGGTAGATAATATTGTACAGTGTGCATCAAAAAAATCAATTTTTTTCCTGTTTTGGGGTAATATATATTGTTGGGATAATTTAGTTACACCAGGATTATGCTAATTACAAGGAGTGGAGTCTAATCAAATGAGTTAGATTAGAAAATGGGTTTTTTGCAATTTATGGGGAGATGCGAGGAAAGCAGGTGAAATGACGGAAACAACATTGAAAAGGACAGAACGTCTTCAGTTTCAACTTTAGAAAAGCTGCTTCCTATAATTAATAATCAGAGTTACTGTACAGTCACTAACAGAGGGCACTTTGGTCAATGGATCTGGACTGCAAACAAATGAAATTGAGATTTAATTGACCAAGAAGGAAGCAATAAAAATAGGGAGTGAGGTAGAGCAGATGGGAGCGCTCACGTGTATTTTGGGCCTGGGCTGCATTTATGCATGCAAATTACTGTGTGATGAATTATGAGTGCTTTGTTTCTTTGCAAGGATGTTTTTTTCTTCCCTGTCCCAATGCTGAGTGTGGGCTCAAGTTTCGAGCATTTTGATTGGATCAGACCCCCCCCCCCCTCTCTCTCTCTCACTATATCTCTATCTCTATATCTCCTGTGATGAGGCTTATTAAGGTGGATTGGTGGAGTACTCAATACAAGAACCCGATGGAGGTGAAGAGTGGATGAAGGAAAGCTGATAGAAAAGTTGAAAGCTTAAAAAGGAAAGAAAGCTGATGGCCGAAAGAAAGAGCTTTTCCTCATGTTCTAGTGGTGTCTACCTCTCTCAATAGTCTATATCTCCCTCTTCATCTCTCTCTCTCTCTCTCTCTCCATTCCCTACCATTGGTTATATTATTAGTCTGAGACAAACAACGCTAATATCAACAGCTGAATAAAAGAAGGAAGAAAGAAGAAAGTGTGTGAGGAATCTCTTTGGTGGGATATTTGAGGAGAAAACCACAAACCAAAAGTGAAATTTTTTTCCCATGTTAGCCAACAATTCTTCTCCGAGTCTTCCTTCTTCTGAGGCATTTACTTGCTTAGAAAATGGGAATAACAACAGTAAGAGAAAAAGAAGGCCAGCCGGAACACCAGGTGAGAACCTCGATATATGGGTTCAATCTCTTTTTTCCTCTTAATTGTGGTTTTATCGGTTATTTGCTCCATTTGATGAGTTTGCTACTTTGGAATTGGGTTTCAGTGGTTAGTGATTACCTTTGTTTTGTGTGCATTTGTATTGTATTGGGTTTAGATCCTGATGCAGAGGTGGTTTCTCTATCGCCAAAGACGTTGTTGGAGTCGGACCGCTATGTTTGCGAGATCTGCAATCAGGGATTTCAGAGAGACCAGAACCTTCAGATGCACAGGCGTCGGCACAAGGTGCCATGGAAGCTACTCAAGAGGGAGACGCCAGAGGTTCGAAAGAGAGTATTTGTTTGCCCAGAACCCAGCTGCTTGCACCATGACCCTTGCCACGCACTGGGCGATCTCGTCGGCATAAAGAAGCATTTCAGAAGGAAGCACAGCAATCACAAGCAATGGGTTTGCGAGAAGTGCTCCAAAGGATACGCTGTTCAATCGGATTATAAGGCTCACCTTAAGACCTGTGGTACCAGAGGCCATTCTTGTGATTGTGGCCGTGTGTTCTCCAGGTATCTAAACTGATTTTTCTCTTGTGATAGTTAATTAAATCCTCCAACAGGATCAACTGTGCGACCGTACCAAGCAGAGGGTTTTGATTGATTTTCCTGTTACGGTTTCGTTCTCCTCATTCACCACCCTTGTTGAGTCAAGGGCCTCCAACACCCCTAACCCAAAGAAGCAAAACATGAAAAGACAGTTCTGCTTGCTTTCTTCGTTGTTTTCCTTGTGTTGAGTTTTTCTTTTTCCAAGACTTCTTCCTTTTGCCAGCACCCACCTAGAATTAATACTAACGAGTAAAGGCCGCTCGCTCGCTTGATCGAAGTTTCTTGTTGGGTTTCTCTCTTTTTTCTTTTCTTTCTCTATATCCAATTAAATTCAAACCCGAGAACTTAAGCTCAGCAGATGGAGAATACCTTGTTAAATTGTCAACAGTTCAGTAATACTTGATAAGCCATAGTTCTTAAGATCAGGATCTCCTATAATGTTTGGTTGTCGTGATCGTTTCAACTCCTCTAACACAAATGTCCTTTGTTGATGAATAACTTACTTTTCATCTTTTTCTTATTGATTTTCCTCGCATCTTCAGTTTGAATCCAAAATCCAAACCCAGTCTAGCGAAAACCTAGTTTTTTTATTGATTTTTTTTATATATATTTCATTTTAAGATGGCTGCAGCTTTTTGGTTAAACATATCTTCTACAAGACAAACAGGAAGATCATCAGGAACCACTTGAATGTTTTCTTGTTCCAGTTTTTTAAAATTTTTGTGTTCCAACTTCCAACATCCATTTGAAGTACCCATTTAATCAAACCGTAAGCTGATTGGTTTGATTAGATCATTTGTTTTCTCTCTTATCAGGGTGGAGAGTTTCATTGAACACCAAGACGCTTGTAATGCTGGGCGTCTCAGAACTGAGTTGCAGACACTGCAATCGGCAGCTTGCCTGTCTCGAACAGCTTCAAGCCCGAGCCCATCAAGTGACACAAATTTCAGTACAGCTCCTTGGCCTGGATTGAGAATGCAAAAGCCGAAGGGACCCGTCTTCTTATGTCCAGAACGGAATAATCCTTCCACTGTGGAACAACGCCACAATCTGGAACTGCAGCTGTTACCGTCATCGAATTATTTCACAAATACCTTCGATACCTCGGTTTCCCCAAATACAGACGAAAACCATGCTACCCAGCTGCAGCTCTCAATTGGGTCATGTGACCATGGCGACAAGATTGATTCAAACAATGCCAGTTTGAGAAAAGATGCAGATAGAAACTCTCCCAGAGAGAAGACAACCATTGAAGAACCGGCTTTGGCAGCTTCTAGACTGAAAGAACAGGCAAGGGAGCAGCTAAGGTTGGCCATGGCAGAAAAGGCCTTTGCTGAAGAGGCAAGACAGCAAGCAAAACGGCAGATTGAATTAGCTGAGCAGGAATTCGCAAATGCCAAGAGAATCAGGCAACAAGCACAAGCTGAACTTGATAAAGCCCAGATTCTGAGGGAACATGCAACGAAGCAAATTAATTCTACCATCCTCCAAATCACCTGCCATTCCTGCAAACAGCAGTTCCAAGCTTCACCTTTAACGGCACCTCCCGATGAGAACTCCCTCGTCATGAGTTACATGTCTTCAGCTATCACAGAAGGAGAGGGAGAGAATGATAATAAAACTCATCAAGCAAAGTTATCCAAAACGTAGCTCTCTCTAGATCTCTATCTCTCACTCACTCACTCACTCTCTCTCTCTCTCTCTCTCTCTCTCTCTCTCTAGACTACCTTTTTCTTCTATCGACCGGTTACTAAACCAAATGGGGTGCTGTAATTATCGTTGGTGATGTTGATTAAGGGGGTGTTTTAACCTCCGACGTTGTGTTGGTTTTGTTATTTTTTCATTATTTCAAGGAAGGGAAAGGAAGCCACCATGATGGATTAGCTTTTTGTTTTTCAGTCAATTTTCTCATAAACTGTTTGTATTTTGGTTATGATTACAGAAAATTTCTCATGCAGACGTCTCCTCTCTATCCGTGGATGTTCTTCTGCTCCGTCCTTGATTAACTTTTGTTCTGGGCTTAAAATAGTACTGTTATATTACCAAGCAAGTTACCTAATACCAAAAATAGAGTAACGGATTAAGTTAAGCTGGTTTCTTTTATTTCATTTTTTGTTTTCTGATATTCATTTCTTTGTAATCAATTTTCTGATATTCATTTATAGTGATAGATTTTCTGCCAGATCTAGCTATTTGGAGAACTTTGTATGTAGGACAAGGAGGAGAGAATGGGAAAGGGTGTTCAAAGTGGGTACTGACCTAAAGTTACAAGTTGAATTTAAAATGCATCTGTAAAAAGTAAGAGAGAGAGAGAGAGAGAGATGGGGGATGAGAGGGGGGGTTCTGATTCAGACAGTCCTTTTCATTACTGGGCCTGTTGTTTCTTTTAAATGTTTTATGAAACATCATGTTTTTCAGTGCCACAGTAGTAAGGGTTAATGACAGACAGACTCGTCTCTCTCAAGATACAACAACACTGAACAACACAAACACTCCTCTTCATCTTTCTCTATCTCCCTCTCTATTTCTCTCCCCTCATATTTCACTCTCATCAGAATCAGGAGCCAAAGAAGTAGCAGCATCTTTCTATTTATGCAGAGACCATATTAGACGACTTCAGTTAAGTGCTATTTATATGTTAAAAAAACTCTGTGTAGTCACTGATATATCTTCTTTCACCACTAAATCCATAGAGAAAACGACCAACGGAGTTTGAACGAGTGGAAGAGTTTCCGTTTCTTTTCTTTTCTCGGACCATGTGCAAACCTTCCTTTAATGCCATCCTTCCCTTTTTACCTGACTACTCTTTTCTTTCCCTTTTTGTATTTGTAAGGTGGTTATAGTAATTATAATTATTTCTTTGCTTTTCATAATTTCATACTTTATTTTATTTTATTTTTCAACAGCAGTTATTATTGGGGTGTCTTGAACAATATCCCCACCCAAAAATAAAAAAATCTCCATCTGATAGCCACATCATCCTCTGCCCTCTGCTTATGTGGCAACTTTCAGCTAATATAAAGCTGCCCATGGGGGCTTTTTTAGAAGAAAAAGATGAATTAAGTAATATTTGTCTGGTGAACTTTGAATAAAAATCTGAAACTCGAATTGTAGGAAACTCCGGAAAATATGGCTGAACTTTTTTTTTCCCGAAGCCAGAAAACACGGCTGAACTTGTACCATAGAAGGTCTTCTTGGTGGCATTATCTATATTGAATTTATCAGTATGGATGATCCCTGAGAGAGAGAGAGAGAAAGTATTTAACTTTAAAGGTGGTGGTTGTAGAATGTATGGAAAGAACATTTGACTCATATTATATGGTTTATTCTGATGGTGAAAAAGAGATATAGCTACTTGTTGAACACAGCTCAACTACAGATTGATCCCTAAAAACTAAACTAAACAGATAAAGTTGGCTTAATTAGTACCAGCATTGATGGTGGTGATGATAATGATAGTGGCAGTGGTTTACTGTATTTTTTCTTCATTTGGGCCTTGAACATTGAACAACATACAAACCCATTTCCATGAAAACGCCATATGGCCTACTGTAAACGCCCTAGATTCTTTTACGACATGGTTTAGTAAGGGGAAAGGCTAAAGAGTTATACAAAATGGGTTTAGGACCAACTGATCAGACTGAAGAGTGTCAGATCCATTTTCTATATCTGGTTTTTAGTTGTCTGGTTCTGTTTCTGTCTTTGCTTTTGAGAATACAATTGAATGCAACTGAGTTACAAAACAAATGTTGTCTACAGAATCTCTATCCCTGGTTGGGAACTCGTCCAGATTGCCAAATTTAAGGGTTACATCTGATATCTGAAAAATGTATAGCTAGTCATCACATGACCATGATGACAAGCAAATCAAATGGTTATACTAAGTTGATTTCCTTATTCAATTGACAAATATCTTCCTTCAATGGACAACTTAAAATTTACCCATTTCCCTCTATAGATTTTACGGTCGTGGTAGTCAAAAAAGGTAGAGTGGTCCAAACTCCAAAGGGAACTTTACAGATCTATTCATTTAATTTCTTGTACGTTGAACATGTAGACTTCAATTCAGTTGCCATATTTACAGTAGCAAATCAAGCATGGTAATAGAAATTAAGGTAAAGTTCATCTTAGGCTGTGTTTGGCTTGACAAAGAACAAGAGAAGCCCCAAAGTTGAGGGAGAGTTCTTAAGGAATTTTACACCTTTCAGTCTCATCACTTATGTTCTGTCAAGCCAAACACAACCTTATTCTTAGCTTCCTTGAGGTAAGTATTCTTTTATAACCGAGCCCCACAGAGATTTTGCCCTTCTGATGATCCACTTTCACATATACTCACCAACAGCAGTTGGGGGTGTTGCAGTAATTGGAAACAGAATTTTACCAAAAGGCCCTTGATAGAAGCTTTTTCGTGTTCTAGTTGGTCCAGTTGGGAAATCCAATTGAAGCTTTTTTTTTTCTGAAAGCCTGTTTGACTATAAATGAATATTCAGAAGAATATCAATGGTTCTAGACAACCCATCTGGACTTAAGAATGGCTCTCCTTGTTAGGGCTTGATTTCAGCTTAGGCCAGTTAATGGGTCATGAGCTTACTTTGTAGGCCATTTTATATGAGGTGGGATTCAATTTAAAAGCTCCAACCGGATGAGAATGTTATATTACATTCAAAATTGTATAATAATTAAGAAATACATCAAGTTTGTTTTGAGTGGGCTTTGAATGCAACAGATTGAAATAGCCTGACTTTGGTACGGCCCAAATTGGGTCCTACTTTGTATGTTTTGAATGCTTGGATCTGTCCATTTGGAACCCACAAACCTCAATGACCTGCCTGTGTCTTGAAGGAGTGAGATGCTTCATCTATGACACTGTTTATAATGAATCGTTCAATGTTGTTCACTGTTGAACGTAAAACATTAAAAACTGTATAATATTAAATGCTCAAAGAGAGGGTACATTTGGTGTAAGTTTACTGGTCAAGGCCTCATGGGCAACAGAGTTAATGGGTGTTTTCTGGGCATCTTCCAAGGGTTGCCAGACAGGAGTTAGAAGCGTTGAGCTATGTTGGCCTTATTCACTAAATTGTTTATTTGTCCTATAAAGTATTAAGCCCGTTAAAAGTCCGGCCCATGATTAAGAAAACTGAGTTACCTCCATTTCTTCTTCTTCTTCTTCAAAGTATTAAGCCCATTAAAAGTCGGGCCCATGATTAAGAAAATTGAGGTACCTCCATTTCTTCTTCTTCTTCTTGAGGTACCTTCATTGAAAGGAGAGTGAATCATACATTGTGCCCTACAGCATAGTTAGTAATTGTAAACATGAAAAAAGAATAGAATAAAACAAAATCTCTTGCAAAAGTTTGTTGAAAAAAGAAAAAAGATCGGATAAAGATATCTTTTCTGTTTCCACATTGAACATTTAGCTAGGTACAGATGGTACTTTCATACTTTATATATGTGAAACAAACAGGGACTGGTTTTTTGTAATTGGATGGAAACGGAACTATTCTGGCCACTGGTTTTCAGGTTGATGGTTCGATCGTCCAGTTCAAACGGAAGGCCCATTCTGAAAAAAAATAAAAAAATAATGAAAAATAAAAAATGGCCAAAACCGTTGAATGGGTTGATGGGTCCACAGTTCGACTGCCCGAGTCAATGGGTCATTGACTGATTCAAGGGTTTGACCAGAGACCGGGTTTAAGGTAAAACGGAACTGATTGCCTGAACGATTCCCGGGCCGAACGGTCTGACCATCCGAGTCAACAGCAGTTCGAAAACCATGACCTGTTTCTTGCATGTGGAGGAATTACGTGCCCAATCTAAACGGGGGAGGGACTCTCTAAACTGATCACATGCAATTGTTTCCCTAGTCCATATCAGCTCTATGACCGCACAATTTTTTAGGTGCCTGTTTGGGAGGACTTTCCTATAGTGGGCCCCACCTGAGCAGTGTATAAGTAATGAGCATTGTTTGGGGGGAAAAATCCCAGAAAGCCCAAATTTACTATTCTTCGGCCAAAAAAAGGGCTTTCCGTAGAAGCTTCTACCACAGAAACCGCTCTGTGGAAGCAGCTCAACGAAAACTTCAGCCCTCCCAAACAAGTCCTAGATGAATTTGGTGATTGCTCAACTCCCAACTCAACTCAATTAAGCTTTCACCCAACTATATATATGGGGTCTTCCACTTTTCCATTCTATTGGGTGTCATGTCCATTTTCAAATCATGGACCCCTAAATCATCGCCCACCACTTCATTCATGTCAATTTCGTTCTCCCTCTGGTACTTATTGACAAATTAGTTCTTCTCATGGGGTGCTGAACATGGTATTCTCTGCATGTTATCAAACCACCTTAGTCACTTTTCCTCATTTTATCACCTTTTGAAACAATTCTGTTCTGTTCCTCTTAATCAGTTCATTTTTTTATCATGTTCTCCATTCATCAATCTCAACATTTACATTTCTGCTAGACTCATTTTATGCACATGTTGTTTCTAAATTCGTCACAAAACTGAAGTATTAATATTAACTTGGGAACTACCATAATTCTGAGAAACCCCTTACTTGTAATAAGAGTTAACATGACAATTAATGTACCATGACAAACCTAAAACAATCTATTCAACATATATTTTTATTGTGTCACAAAATATCCTTTTTCTAGTGAGACCAATTTAAGGAGAAAGAACGCTGGAAGGAAGCCAGCAGAGAAAGCTTCCCATCTTCTGATTTTTGTTTGTGGGAAGATCCTAGCTAATAGCAAGCATTTTGAATAACTTTAGCAATATCAATTTGTTTCTTCCTTAACTAAGATGAATGGTAAAAGCAAAAGCTTCCCCGATGCAGGAAATTAAATAATCTGCTCCAGTTACTAGGTGCAGCATTCATGAGAATTTATATGTGAATAGGTAAATTGCTAATCAATTTAGCTACATGCATAACTAAGATTGAATGAACCACTGAAAGAGAGAGAGAGATCTAATAATAGGTCACACTAAGGCTATGTTTGGTTTGAAGGAAAATGTAGGGAAAGATAAGGAAATCTATACAAGGTTTCCTTACCTTTCCCTTCCTTTCCCTACCTTTTCCTTCAATCCAAACATAGCCTAAAAGGTAACCAGCAGCAGATGGAGAGTGTGTGTGTGGGGTAGGGATAGCTTCTTTTGTGACATATAACGTTGATGAAGTCTTTGTTTGTACAGTAGTTTGTCTTGATTGAACGAGGATACCCCAACCTTACCTTTCACCACCAGGAGGTGATAAAGGATTTCAATGGTGAATCTTGTGGAGATAAAATGCACCCATGTCTCAATCTGTGCTCTAAGGAGGCCAAAACCGGGAGTAATTATGAAGAGCTGATAATATATTCAGTGAAAAGCTAAAGCCCAATTCCAGCCCATTCTATATGGGATATTACTTGTAGGCTCAAGCCCGAGGAAAGTTGGACTCTCACGTATACATCTTGGGCCACCTCTCATTATTCTTTTGTGATATAAAGACTGTATCAGACATACGGTCAGACTTGGACCAGACTCTTCATTCTTTGTCCTTTAATTTTTGTGTCTGTATTTTAGATAGTGCCCATTTAGGAGGGTTTTCATGCAGGGCTTCTGACATTGCAAGGTAGGCCCCAAACGAGCTGGGCAATAGTCTTTCCAGTGAGAGCCCGGATCTCCTGTCCACGTTTATTTTAGTCACACATGGAGAACATCTTATCCTCTGTATAGTATTATGCAGGGGGAGATGTTCCCAATTCACGGGGGATGTGTATTATGGATAAATGTGGGCAGGGTTCTCGTGGGCAGCAGATCCGGAGTCTTCCAGTGAAACTATTTTTAGTAGCTTATCAGAAGCGACTCAGTCAATGCAGCAGAATTAAAGTTTGAAGCCCAAGGCTCCTACTACCCATAACTGGGTAGAATTTCAATTTGGGTTAGAATGCCATAAAGATTGGCCCACTACTTTGGCAGGTTCACTCAAATTTCCAAATGGAACAGGCTATGGGCCAAGACCAACAAACCCTGAGAGGTATTCAAATAATCATGGAGGGACTCCAACTTACCTGCTTACCTTAGTTCTTTTGATACCTAGTTAGATTATACAATAACTCTTTTATCCATAAAAAGTTATTGTTAGAATGGTAAAATTGTCCCAACACGATTTAGCCCCCATGTGGGAAAATTATTTATCCACTTGGGAGATGGACATTACCTAAGGAAAGTGATTTTTCTATAGACTCCATAGCCACATAAATCCGGAAAACTAACATGAGAAAAGCTATTAATGAGAACCACAGCCCCATTGACTGACTTCCCCCATTCAGAATCTGAAAAACGAACAAGGCCTTAGTGAAAAGTTCAAGCACAATCGTAGACTGTTTACATATTGGGTTTCAATTTTAGCCCAAGCCCATGGAAGAATAGGATCAATACATTTCGAGCTACCCAAACCAATAGTTGATCACTTGATCTCTTCCTAAGTTAAATAAAGACAAGCCAATTGCTTATTTTCACCAAGATGGAAAGTCTTCCCTTTCCCTTGATTTCAATGAAAGGGCTTCTGGTGGAGATAGAGTTCGCTTTATCCAACCAAAGATACAACATGACATGCGATCTCAATCCAAAACGCGCGTTAAAGATCATTTGATTATATTAATTTTTGGTGATAAGAGTGATTCCTTTAGTTGTAAGTAGGGCAATTACTTGGGCCAGGTTAGCCCAAACCCAACCCAAAAAATTTAGGCTTGGTTGGATTGAGATGAAGATGAGGTAAGAGTTATGGTTAAAAAGTATGGACCTGACTTGAGGTCAACTCTTGCATCATATCTGAATACTCTTTCAAAGTCATATCAGGCAAATGTGTTTATGATAAGTGGGGGACACCCCACATATCTCATAATCCAAACCATATACAATGAAACTCCTTTTCTTGATGTCTATATACAATGAAATTCTTACAATCACAAAACTACCATGACATTTAGTACACTTTTTTTATTTTTTATTTTTTTTTAATTTTTTATGAATAGACATTTAATGCACATTAGGAAGTAGCTAATTTACAAAAGATCCCTGGTTTGTAAAGAGAAGAGCATTATATGACATCACCACATATCTAAGAACTGAAGAACAATCATGCTTTGGACCATATACTACATATATTCCAAACTATCATATATTGGTAAGCAATATCAATATTAATTTGCAAAATCCAGAAGTGTCAAATTCAGCACCATCAAGTAATGCTTATAGCCTGACTGTACTAGCAGGTACAAATGGTGTTTTCGTGTCTATTCTATCCATCTAAGATCAATTAATTATAGATTGAAGTTGATTTAGTCTTTAAATCAAATAAAAAAACGCTCAATGTGAATGCTTTAGGGCTATCACTGTCATTAAGATTATCAACATAATATAAGAAAAGAAAACTTATCCATAGGAATGAAGAACAATCTCTTGGCATGAGAAAACGTTTTCAGCTATAATGCTCTCTCTCTCGCTCTCTCTCAGAAAGACATGATACTAGAAAGAACTTGACCAATCAATCTCATGAATTTTGATAAAAACCCACATGATTGATTTGTCACTTTTGAGGAAGCCAACATGAAAAGCCGAGGAGTTCAAATCAGCCCTCCACGATGTCCCACAGCACATTCCTGCCGTGTATTGGGAACATTTTCCCATTTTCCAATGATAATATCAGGAATGATGATGTCATCATCGGGAAATGTTCCCAGTACATGGTGGAGATGTGCTGTGGGGGGCTAATTCGGTCTCACGTCATGTGTGGACTGTAAAGCCCTTCAGGCCCACCCGCAACATGTGCCCACTATATTACACAGATGTGGGGCTCTACACTGTCACGATGAGAAAATAAAGTTGTATCTCTTCACCATCACCAATTGGTCTTGGTGTAGTGATAAGCACTTGACTCTAAGATTATGTTTGGTTTGAAGAAAATGGTAAGGAAAGGGATGGAAATGTAGGGAAATCTATGCAAGATTTGTAAAGTTTTCGTACCTTTTCCTTCTTTCTCCTACTTGTTCCTTCAAATCAAACACAGCCTAAGAGGATTCCAGTCATATGTTTGAAGTATAAACCCACTTGTCTGAGGCCTTGGCGCCATTAACAACAAAATAAAAAAAAAAAAAGGCCAAGAGTAAATGATCCGAGCTTTGAATTGTTAAGCTGGGGCTTGTGAACAAGATTGAGCACAAGGTTGGCCCATGCTCATTTGGCCAAACTTAGTCTTGGCTCTTGTTAATTAATTCACAATCATAGATGCTCAAATTTAGAGTCTTGGCTCTTCTAACCAGACCAAACCCAAAATTATTCAATAAGATGACTAGGTGAGACCAAAAAGTGATTCATAATGAGGCAGAAGCTCCAGCTGGTACAAGACCTGTAGCACATACATTTGTTAGTGTTGCAAATGGGTTTAGTACACCCAACAGCAGGTAGATGGGTCTACCCACGACTCCAAATTAGTCTAGCTTTGGAATTTGAGTTTGGTTCTATGGGTGTAAATGGATCAGATCCTATTTGGTCAAATTTAGGTCACCCCTGTTTGGATCAGATCAGATAATAAGATCCGATCAGAAATAGGATCAGATTCTGATCATTTCTATCCGATCCAATATATTATATGTTTATAAATATAAATATATAATACATATATGTGTTATTTATTTTTATAAAAACATGTATATATATGATAAAAATAATTAAAAATACTTATATTTTTTATTTTTACTTTATTTAATTTAGTCTATTTTATTTTTCTTTTAATAATTTATTAATTAAAAAATAAATAAATTGAATCGGATCAAATCTAAAAATCCAACTTATCGATAGGATTCAAATTTAAATCGAGTCCTATCTGATCCAATTGGATCAAATCCAATATGAACAATATTGAATTGAATTCAAATATACCCTGATTCATTGCTGCAGAGATCCTTGGCATATAATCTTCAGAGTAGTAGCCCCATTGACCCATCAATAAATTAGCCCTGAAGTTTACATTCTATGTACGCAGCCCAGGAAAAAGAGACCTGTTGTACTATTAATATACAAAAAATGGGCTGTCCTTGGATTGGAATCTTATGTCAGCCAAGACCCAATGTAGGCCCCACCAGTATATAGTACTAATTTATAAAACCCAGAAGTGTCAACGCAGTCATTAATGCTTAACTGATGTAATACTCAGCTTATCTGTAACATGACGGATCTGTACAAAATGCATAATGAAGAAATAACAAAGCCAAGTTTCATTTTGATCAGAGGGAAAAAATCATAAAGTTTGATAACCAAGCCTATGTTTGAAGCTCAGGAGTTGCAACTTGAGTGGGTTGGACTGAGTCATCTTCTTTAGAGTAGGAATTTCTTCTTGCCAACTGTTTATAAATTCGTGAATAGAACTAATCCCCTTTTTATCTTGCCTGCAAATAGAACAAGGTTAATCCATGTTCTCATGGTTCCATCCACACGAAGAGACCTATTCATGGGTCTTGACAAAAGCTAATTCCAAGCCCAGCCCATAAACAAATTAACACATAAAAAGAGAGCCGAAAAACCCAATTGCATCTTAGGATGGATGTAGTCCACAACACAACTCACCTAACTTGAGTCGGGTTGAATTTGTTAAATTTTCAGTGGACACAAATCCTAATGAAAACGCAATATAGTTGAAATATTTCTAATCGGGCAATTTGACATGCAACCCTACCTGGGAATGAACAGCCTGGATGTGTCCCAAATCTCAATGCCAAAAATCACGATGAGAGTATCTTCACCATTCACGTCAGAATCAAGAGGACTGCAATGCAAAAAAAAAAAAAAAAGCATTCACTCTCCCACGTTTTATTTTCTTTTATTTTCATTTTTTTCACTGAGTTAATATGGCAATAGTACAAATTATATTTTTTTCCTCTGATCAAGTTTAAAAATAATGGCTTTTTAATCAGGAAAAAGTCAAACCATATTTTTCTTCCAAGTATTTTTCTCCAAGGCCTCTTTGCCAAATGGTTGAGGTTAGGGTGGAGACAAATCAGGTTTGGATTAAACCCAACATGTCCCAAAGCTGAGCCCTTGTGATCCCTAAGACTGTGTTTAATATTTGCACTGATGCAAAACCATAAGAATGCAAATGATTTGAGTGTAAATCCAAAACTTAAAGCTGATGAGCTTAATGTTATACCACCATAAACTTGACCTGGTCTAAAGCATAATGCATGGAAGACCTAGTCTAGAGCATAATGCCCAGGCTGACCACCTGGGCCTATGAATCTATATATAAAATCTTGAGCTTTAATGGCCCAGTTAGCAAATCGGATTTTCTGCCCATAACTCACTCTACCCGTTTGAATTTCAGCCACACATTGTCATCTTGTATCGTAAAATGTGCAGCGACAGTATACCGTGGGTAGGGCGTACACAGAGAAAATGAGCAGAAAATCTGGATTCCCAGATAAATCCTTATAAGAGAGTCTATCAGGCTATGTACGACCATCCTGTATGGCACAGGTTGAACACTGGGATATATGCAATTTCACATGTACCAGTCCCCATATGGGTTTGCATTGATATAGTATCGATGAGTATAAGAGGATGCAGATCAATATACAACAGACCATATCAACCAGAAAATTACACAGAATAAAGATAAACTAAAGGAACAAAAAATAATTATTCAAAGTCAGTATTTTTCTAAACATTCATGACATTTATATTGATTTTCCTGGAAAGAAAATTCATGCATATCTTGATGTCAATCCTATGTACCTGAGCATCTTTTAAAGGCATTTTATTATATATATTAAGGCTGCATTTGACATTTCTTATTTTGAGGACTTTTTTTTTTGCATTTAAAATGCCTTTATGAATATTGAGTTTTTAACTTAAAAAACGAGATAAATCTTTAAAATGAGAAATGCTAAAAACAGCCTAAAATTACTTTTTTTTAATATTTTAAACAAAGGAATATGTATAGACCCAATGCAAATTTTTTATTTTTATTGTAGAGTTATAAATATTCAAAAGATCAAAAACCCTCACTCTATATATTAATGCCCGCCCGTAAATTAGCATTAATTTTAAACTGAAATCCATTCTAACTGTAATTTGAACCTACAAATTCTAGACTGATCGGTCATTCTCTTGCTCTCAGGGGAGGAACCGCCGCCTTAACTTTTATTAAAATTCCATTTGAAGAGTGGTTCCTATCCTCAACTAGTGCCATAACTTCAACTACAAGCAACTAACAAGTAGGTCAATATTCTAATCAGAAGCTGAGTAGAGATAGGGACACCTTTCAATTCCCATAAATGGTCAATTCTTTGTTAGATAACGGATGAGACAGGAAACCACTTGGAAAATTGTCTCTGAACAACCATTGGGTTAATTTAATTAAGGATTTGTTAGATTTCATTCTTGACTTTGGAAAAGGATAATGGTGGTTAGCTGACCCTACTCTACCCTACCCTTTGATTCATTACTATTTTAGTCTAAATTCCACCCATTAACAGATTCCAAGCGGCTTTAGCCTTTAGCTTTAGTTTATGACGATAGCGCCGGATATTTGATGGAAAAGCATTAATTAGCTTAATTTAATTTCAAGGTGGATTGATTAACCACAGAGCACAGAGCATGAATAACCACCCTATGGAACAGAAAGAAAACATTGTCACTCATGAACAGAATAGCCAGCCCTATTCACAGCATCATATTTAGAGAAATTTGATAAATTTTTATCTAGCTAGATGTAGCATATAGCATATGGTAGTACGAATAAGTGTTTAATGGAAATAAGGACACCGGGTGGCGGTTCATATTGTTCTGTATCGTATTGCATTGGTCTGAAATTCTGAATTGATGAATCAGAAAGTTGATACAAAAATTAAAAAAAAAAAAGATAAAGAAATTAAAGAAGAAAACAAACTGATCATCAAAATTCGTATTTTAAAGTGTTCAGGAGATTTATATTGGCTTCTTAAACACATTCGTGCATATCTTAATTTTTTTCATCATTTTCCAATATTTCCCACATGTATTTTCATAGTTTCATCATCATCATCATCTAAGTCTTGTCCCAATGGGGTCTGCTACATGAATCCTGTTTTGCCATTTCATAAATTTTTAATGCATTCTTATAATTCATACTTTATATAAATCAACAAAATATGTATTTATTTCTCATTTAATTAGTAATTTTATTTAACATTAGATTTATTATTATTAACGCATTTACAAATTTATATGAATTTCAACAATAAAGCATAAAACCATACCAAACATTTCCAACAGTATCTTTAAATAATAGTCTTTCCAATACTTTAAAACCTAGCTATTAGCACTTTCCACTCATAAATTAATATCATATTTCAAGGGTCCAATTATCTTCATTTTATGCTAACTTCAACTACAAGCATCTAACAATTAGGTCCACCCGACTAAGATTATGGCTCCTTGCCATATGAAGGGTGCCTTTCAGTTCCTCTAAATGGTCAATTCTTTGTTAGATAACGGATGAGACTAAAAACCACTTGAAAATGAGCTCTGAACAACCGTTGGGTTAGGAGACCTTTTTGAATTTCATTCTCAGACTTGGAAACAGACAATGGTCGATAGCTGACCCAACTGTTTGATTCGTTGCTATGATTAGTGGAGGCTTTTGTGCCCAATTAAAACCACAAACAGATTCATTTTCCAAGCAGAAATTATAGTTAATTTGTAACAAAGACCATTGATAAGGTTTGTAGCTTGTAGCTACGTAGGGTTCAGTTATGAATGGACTCCACTCTGCAGATGTCTTAACATCCAATCCAATTAAGATCTTAATTAAGCCCGATTAAAATTATATTATATGTAAATTTGTTATATATTAATATGTTGAAATTAAAATAGTTTTTCTTTTTACTTTTTAATTTTTCTTTATTTTAAAAATAATAAAAAGGATATAGAATAAATTCCAATGCAATCCAAAGTCCAATATTTTGGATTTTGTATCAAATTTCATACCACAAATCTAAGACTGTGTTTGGAGAAAGACAAACTTCAGAAAACATCCTTTAAAACTTCTCTTAATCTTCTGGTTCTCTCTTATTCTCTACCAAACTAGGTAATTTCTGTGATGAAAAAAGTATGATATCTGCCTAAAATGGCTCAATAGCTTAAGAAATCTACGGTTCCATTAGGTTTGTAGGAATATGGGTCTGGAATTGGAATCAATATAATCAGAATAAAATTTTCATTGCTGCTGGAATGGAATTCCCCCATTTGAAGAAATGGTCATTCCCTCCCCCTCTTTTGAGAATGAGAATCATGATTCTGATTCTGATTTCAATTCCTGTTTAAACCAAAAAGGTGGGGTGGGGAGTAGACCATTCCAATTCCGTTGAATTTAGATTCTGTTTCCAATTGCAAACCAAACTGATGACCCTAAAATTTGAGCATGAACCCAAAGTGTAACCCCAATAGGTAGTATGATACATGTTCATAACTTTGGGCTGGCCTAAAGCATAAGGTAGCCAGGGAAGACAGACTTTGAGAAGGGAGTTTGAGTGCTTAACCATACCTCCAATTGGAAATAGAGATATAGAGATATGGTCCAATTGGGCCCATTGATTGGGTAGTCATGAAACATCTTATAGTCATAAATCAATATTTCAGTGCACATATTTCCCTAGTTTGTCCCTATAGGTGATGCGATATCGATCAATGTTTTCAATCCACTGTTGATCCGGATGGTTGAAACGTTTAAATTGTGACCCAACTCTATTTTCAGGTTCAGTTTTTCCTAAAACCCAGTATTTGACCAAAAACCGCTGAGTTGAACTATTGACCTAACTGATCCATTCATCAGGTCACGGGTTACAAGTGGCATGTATATGTAAACTTATAGAGGCCATAACTTTGTTCACAATTATTCAATTGGGGTGACCTTTTCCTTTTGATTTTAGGTAACTTTTCAAGAGCTATTTGTTCCAATGTGACAAAGGTGCCTGTCCTGTTATTTTTTCTAAGAAACACCAATTTTAGCCTCAAAATTCAACTTTTAACATTTTTATTTATAAAAAATAAAAATATAATTATATGTTATTTATTCAATATAATTGCACATAAATATGTATATATATATATAGTGATGATGTGTCATGGTTGAACTGTTGACCCGTGATTGGGAGATAAAAATGGTTAACCTCTGAACCGGTTTTTAAACACTGGTATGAACAACCCAAGAACCAAAAGATGGGCCTTATGGAAAACAACTAAAATTGTCATCATTGTCCAAGCCTTATCCCAACTATATGGGATTGGCAGCATGAATCCTGTTTCACAATTCCGTTCTATTTAATATCATATTCATTGTTAAATTATAGGCATTTAAATTATTTTTAACCATTTTTTAAGGAAATGATTATAAAAAATTTTTAATCACTTCGACTCATGTCCTTTTTAATCTAATAAATGTATATATGTATATCCGTTTCCAATATTTTGGATTTTCCAATGAGATTCGGAATTTGATTTTCAATAATCAAATCAAATAGAATTCAAATGCAATTGCAGCCATAGCTGTGTTAAGGGCTGTTTTACCAATAAAAGCGCTCCATGTCAGCCATACACATGAAGTGAGAATTTAGTGATTGTGGAGCATATACACTTAATGGCTAGCATGGGACATTAGTATTGGCTAAAACAGCCTTAAACACAGCCATCAAGTGCAGCTCCTTCGGACTCAAAATGGAGAAGTTAGAAGGCGCTTCCCTGAACTTGCATACTTAATTATTGCAAATGAAATTTGCTAAAATGTATATGAAAATCCAATTACAATTATTAAAAGTGAAAGTATAATTCCTTTCTGCGCTCTCTTTGTTGACTGGATCAGCTCAAAAGAACTTGGGAATACATGAGATATCTCTAAGGCTATGTTTGGTTTGAAGAAAAAGGTAGGAAAAGAAAGAGAAACATAGGAAACTCTATATAAGGTTTGTAAAAATTTTCCTACAGTTCCCTTTTTTTCCCTACTTTTTCCCTCAAACCAAATACAGCCTAAGTGTAGTACTAACCAATAACCATAACCAAATTTTGGGTGTATTCTAATTCTTCTAACTTACAAGCATCATCTGAGAAGTCGGTCAATATTCCAAACAAAGCAAGCTTTGGGTCACAACTGCATTACACGAAATCACCTTCCAATTTCATTAAATTGTTAGTTCTTTTTTAGATAAAACGGACAAAACAAAGAAAATACTTGAAAATGGGCTTTGAACAACCTTTGGCTTACCAAACCGTTTTTTGGATTATTTCATTACTCAATTGGATAGGGACAAGGATGGATAGTTGACACGACCCTTTGAATCGTTAATACGATAGTGGAGACTTTTCGCCTGATTGAACCCACAAACAGACTCCCAGCAACATTAAAGTGCATGAGAAAGGAGATTAGATCAGAAAGTTTGAGTTACAAGGATTGCTGAACCAGAGAGAATAAAGAGCCCGCCATATGAAAGCTATTTGATGTAGCAACAGAAAGTCAGAAACAAAACCAATCATCGTTTACCAATCCACAGAGACCAACTCCCCATCTCTCCCCCTTCTCTTCTTTATATCTTGTTTAGTGCGGGGTTTTGTCATCAGGGCACCATGGAAAACCCTAGCAGTTCTTCTTCACCAAAGGTTAGGACTTCAATCCTTCTGTACTTGTTCAAAACTAGTACACGTTTTTGACATTTTGTTGCGCTGGTGGGAGGATTATCAGCAAGCCACTATAACTAGAGGGTGCTGTCTTGTAGGGATGCATGTCCTATTATTTCGGTTTAGGTCTGTGGACCTAGGACCTCTGACAAGCCAAATCTAAGTCAAGAGGGAGGTTTTGGAGGAGTTCAGATCTGCTGGCCACACTCATCCAGCCACACGTTGAGATTTTCGGTGACCACAACACATTCGATGTTCCATATGTGTGGTTGGGTGAACGTGACCAGTAACGTGTTGTGGTCAGCAAATCCAGGCTCGTCATCTTGGAGCATTGGGCTTATTAGACTTAGCCCAGATATAATATTAGGGTCATTGAGGCCCAAAAAGTGCCTATCCAGAAAAATCCATGTTTTTTTTTTTTTCATGGAGGGAAAAAGTCTATGATTTTGAGACCTACATTAGAAGATCAATATATATTTGAGAAATTTGTAATAAGAAAATATGATATAAAGTTTAGATGTGATTCGAACTAAAAAAAAATGTGATTCGGCTTGTTAAGCAGAACTAAGCTAGGCAGCAATAATTGAGAACTACTCCTAGTTAATTTTTGAGATTTTTTTTTTCATTTATTTGTTTTCCTTCCAACTCAATGATAATATAGTGAAGATTTTGTTTTTCCTTTTAATTTCCGGTTCAAGTTCATGAAGCCTAGTCCTAGTTCTACTATGTCTTCCAGTGTGAGAGGAGCAGTGAGATGCAGCCAATCTCAACAGCCTGCTAGACTTCAGAGTGAGGTAAGATACTCAGTCACCATAGAAGTGTTTTTACGTGTTGATTCTTTTGATCATTCCCTTTGAATTTAATTTTCCACAGCCCAAAGGACAACTGCAAGAGCGATTGTATGATAAATCAAAGGTCTCTCTCTCTCTCTCTCTCTCTCTCTCTCTCTCTCCCCACTTTGTTCTATAATCCAAAATGGATTACGCCCATTTGTAGGCTTCCAACAAAATTTCTGCCAAAGAACAAACAAGGCCATTGGAAATCAAGCTCCACACCCAAGAAAGAGCAGCCAAGCGTGCAGAATTCAATTATTTTGTAAGTACCGACAATTTATTTTTGCTTCCATGGCGTGAAAGATTTCTTCCAAGCATAATAGTTTTTCCCTATCAAGTGTTTAAGAAAATTTTCTCTTAAATTCACAGATTGCAAGTAAGATAAGTCAACTAGAAATGCAGAGGCAACTGGAACAAAAATTGCTGAAGGTAAGCTTTAATAATGACATGCTTCCCACAACATAATAGAAAAATTATGAATATATACAATCTCATGGACATCATGAACTGATTCAGATTATAGAAGAAGAAGAGATTCGGATGATGAGAAAGGAAATGATCCCAAGAGCACAACTAATGCCTTTCTTTGACAGACCTTTCTTTCCTCACAGGTATAATTTTACAAGCAACACACAGTTAAGCTCTTTAGACATTCTTAAGCTTTACATTTCCACCACTATATTAAGAAATACCTTCACTTTCATCCTTTTATTATAAAAGGTGCAAAAAGCTATCTAATGAATGTTGCAGCATGGAATGATGGTGACTTGAGGACCATGTGTCCATTCTGAGCTACCAAACTAGTTGGCTGAATCTGAACTATTTTGTAGTCTTTGTCAAACTATAATTAATCAACCTAATTAATAACTAATTCCACAACAATGATCTTAATATGGATATCTTTTCATTTTATTTAATTTTCTTTACTTTTTGCAGGTCAAAGAGGCCTTTAACAATTCCTAGAGAACCTACTTTTCACATGCTGAGCAGTAAGTGCTGGAGGTGCCTCTCTTGTAGTAATTTCTACGATTTTCAACAGCCTCAGACCATGTTATGAAGCCTTTTAGCTGAAGCAACAGGAAGGATCACTTGCGTTAGCAATATTGTCATTCATGGAGTAGATCGTTGAGAATAATTTTACTTTAATTTGTATACATGTAGCTGAACTTTTATTTAATTTTTGTAACTTTTTTATTGCTTTTTCTTCTTTTGTTTATGTATGTGCATTTGTGTGTAAACCCTAATGTAATGACTAATAAACATCCAATTTAAATATTTTGAGTGATTATATAAGTTAGAACATTTGCCCAAATAAACCACATTCTTTCAGTTGTGGTATTATGTATGTACGTATATATAATTTGTGAATTAAAGGAAATTAAAGGGAGGGGAAATCAAAGCTGAGTGGTACAGGAAATTAAGGTTATGTTTGGTTTGAAAGAAAAGGTAGGGAAAGGTAAGCAAAACTTCACAAACCTTGTATAGGTTTCCCCGTCTTTCCCTTCCTTTCCCTACCTTTTCCTTCAAACCAAACATTGCCTAAAGGAAAAAAGTTATATTCTGCATTTATCTAAAATCTATAATGTGTGAATTGGAAAGGGAGGGGAAGGTCTCCTGTCATGATCATCCCTTTGTTTCTTCATAGATCCGATATGAAAGATTTTATGTAAAGATGGCAATTTGGCCCGTTCGTGTGGAGCTCCCCCCACCCCTCCCCGGTTGGGGCAGGTTTTTTGACCATTGATCAAGATTCAGGAAAACTCAAAGCTTTGGGGATGGGGCGGGGATGGTATTTGATGGATAGTGATGGTTTTGGGTCTTTGAAACTATGGCGGGTGAGATAGTTTTTCATGGGTTGGCATTTGTGGAATTAGGCTCGTCTTCAGCCCATCTTGGTATTCCAAGACTATTTTTGGAAGCTAGTTTTCTTGATTTTCAGTTTGGGGAGATTCGTTATTTGAGAGTCAATCTATGTTGGAGATAGATATCCCTCCTCCTCTTTGGTGTTTTCAGAAATTTAATCCCGTTTGCATAGCTTTCACAAGTTATCTTCTCGCTCGTGTCCAGTTTTACAATTTTTTTTAGCTATTTGATCTGCTATCTTTTTAATTCTCCATCTTTGATATAGTTGTATGTTTGGCCTTTATCACTGTTTTGTGTTCTCTTAAGTTGTATCTGAGCATTGCTTAATGGATTTTGACTGGTTATAAGAGTAAAAAAAAAACAAAACAAAAGCATAGAAAAAAAAATAGGAATAATTTTTATTGGTTTTCTACCATTATTTGGATGCTACTCTTACACTACTTCATCATTACAAAATAAAAATAAATAACAATAAAAATAGAAGACTGAATCATCATGAATGACAGAAAACTTATTGTTCCAGTTTCCATGATACTACCCAAACAGGATTTAGGAAAATTAATTATTAATTATCAACCTAAAGAGAATATATCAGCCTCAGACCTCACTCTTGACATCAAAATTGGTTTGTGTGAGTGTGTATCAAATTGAAACCCCAATACAGAATGCTTCTTGAACTTTCTTGTTGAACTCATCCCTTTAGTCCCTCCATTTTATGGCAGCACCAACATTCACAGGAGATTCATCATAGGGACTCGACAGCATCGAAATAATACTCAGACTAATGGTTTTCACCAAGATTCAAAGTATCAGTAGGGCGTATCGGCCTGTATCGGTATTTCTTTTATGTTTTATTTATTTTTTTTTAAATCAATTTAGATGAATCAATTTAAGGCTTGATTACCTTTTGAACCAGTGTCTAACTCAATACAACCCTTGAAGGGACATATCAAAAAGCCATTGACATGATACGTATCAATACTTTAAACCTTGATCTCCATTGTATGCACCGGCGTCCAATGCTTACTCTTGAACTCATAGCCATGGGGTCCTTCCCACTTTCCCAGGAGGATGGAGGATCGATATGCAGACACAACCGTCGGGGTAAACATTCGAAGCATGCCACATCTCTGAACCAAACTTCACCATGGGAGAACTGTTTGAGTAATCCGATGTGAATTTCATTATGACATTGAAGTAGCCTCCTTCGTAAGGTGTGTCTGAAGACCCCATGATCGTGATGCTCCACTCGAATAGGTTGCTGTCGTCTTCTAGACCGGCAGATTTTTAAATTGTTTGCCAAGCAAAAGTTTTTCTTGTTCTGCAGCCATTAGAAATAGAAGTTGTTAAGGCTGTGTTTGGTTTGAAGGAAAAAATAGGTAAAGGAAAGAAAAGGTATGAAAACCTTTAGAAATTTTGTATAAGATTTCCTTCATTTCCCTACCTTTTCCTTCAAACCAAACATAACCTAAAAGAAAGCTGGGGGAGGGACTAGAGAGAGCTTAGATGCTTAGGAGAGGGAAAGAAGATGAGAACCATAAATATATAATGAGCACTGAGGGAGTCCAAATCAGTTAGAATTTGAAAAAATCAAAGGGAGGAACTTAGGCCTTCTCCTTGTTTGGATTTGACTTCAATTTTTCATGGGGAATCCAGATTAGATGCACTTGGTGGCTGTGCTAGAGGCAGTTTAACCAGTAATACATCTTCAGTTCAGCCATGCATGTGAAGTGAGATATTGGGGTGGGTGTTTTGAATTCGGATTAGCTGAACGCAATGGATGTTCAACGGGCTGTAGAACCAATACACCGGTAACAAATTCATGGGTTTTCACTATGAAAGGTGTGGGTCTCATGTATTTTATTACTGGTGTGGAACCTTACCATTGGTTCCACAGCCCGCTCAACAGCCATCTCGTTCAGCTAATCTTGCTCGGTTGTTTGTACCCTGTTTGGAAAATGCACTTGAGTAGTGGTGCAACTTGGGCAGGTTGAACCTGAGCTCAGACAGATTCAACCCACATTTTTGCACAAGGTGGCCTTGGATTTTCAGTCGTCATGCTCGATTTTGGCCCGAAAACTTAAGCTTTCTTATTTTTGGGCTGAGCTCGGCCTAGCTCCTAAGTAGCCCAAGGCCAGCCTAAACACAGCCCAACTATAGGTCAATCCGAGCTTGGATCAACTACAATATGCATAAATACAATTTTTTTTTTTTGGCAAAGAGAAAAGATACATGTGTATGTGTGTATGCGTAAGCACAAAATATACATGTTTCAACTTAAAAGTTCTAATTAATGATACTAAGACTGTGCAACTTTTTAATACATTGGGCCTAAAAAGCCTATTTGAGCACAATTGACCAACCTGAGTGTCAATTTTTGGTTCGCATTGGGCCTGGAAAGATCAGGTTTAGCCTTGGACCCGGTTTAGGCTTTGGCCTTAGGCCAAATATGTAGGATTGGGCCTTAGTTGACCTTAAAACTCAACCCAGCCCTTCTGATTTGCATGTGTACACTTGATGGCTGCTGACATAGGGCATTAGTACTTGTTGAACAGCCCCTCACAAAGCCACCAAGTTTAGCTAATCCGGATTCGGGTGTAGAGATGTAAACAGCTCCACTTGGGGTTTTCTGCTCGCACCACTGTGTGTAGGAGATTATATATCCAATCACAAGTATACACATTGTATGTATGTAGAATGTATCCAATCATGAGTAAACACGCTAGTGTTTTGTAACTGTGATTGCATGCATATGAATGTGGATCCCATGTATGCAGAACACTAGCGTAACCTGAGTGCTACACACAGAGATTCAGTAGATATACACATGACTCTTATACGAGTATGCTTGGTGTCAATATTTAGAATAAAAAAAAATCTCGATTGACCTTAGATGACTTTTAAACATCGAGACCCCATTTGCTTTTTGGTAAGTAAATACAATTATCTGGTTAAGTTTTTCCTGGGAAATATTTATCCGGGTAAGTGTATTTATTCATGTTCTTTTATTTCTCAGGTAAATAATATAATGATCATTTTAGTCATAAAAATCTATTATTAAAAGGGCATTTTTGTCCCATTCATGTGTTAGCAACCTTCCTCTTAGGTGGGAAAGTTATTTATCCACCTAGAAGATGGGTATCATCCAGAAAAATAAACTTTCCCTGATCTTTACATTAATCTGAAAAATAAAAATAGGATTCTTGGTCAATGGGAACCAAAATCCTATTGACCAACCTTCCCCCCTCTTAAAATCCAAAAAAAGAACACCCCCAAAATTGGCATTATTTGCAGGCAAAGGCTTGACTGTTTGAGAAAAACAACTTAGGCTGTAGGATAAAAGAGTAATTATAATTAATATTTTTAATTAAAAAGATAAATAAAATAAGATAACTGTCATGTACCGGAAGCTTCAAAACAGCCCAGGATGTTTCTTCCAACAGCCAAGCTGTGGGCATAGGCTGCAAGTTGGCAGGGCCAGCCAGCCAATCTTTTGGAGTGGTTGGATCTGGATTTTAAGGTTTTGGGCTGGGCCAGGACCTGAAAACTCAAGATTGAACTCGACAGAGATCGGGGTTGGGCTAAGGTTTTGGGCTAACTAAACCCGGACTGGGTTAAGGTCTTGATCTTGAAGTAAGAAAACTCAAGATTGCACTCGACAGAGATCGTTGATTTGGTAATTCATCACAGTCAAAAAGTACGAAACACAGCCTTTTCCTTCAAATCAAACACAACCTCAATGTTTCTGATATACTTCTACCGATTTACGTGTAAGATGTGTTTCAGTTTTATCATATGAAAATAAACAACTGTAATCAAGTAAATCTGTAAATCATGAGAACTCCGAAGAGAGAGAGAAATTTAGCTATAGGAGCCGATTCGGACAAAACTCTCTCCATCAAAATCCTTGTTAAAAAATTTAAGCAATTTATTAAAATTTATTAAATTTTAATCATCTACTTTTCTTATTGAAAAAATTATTGATCAGTACTCTGAATTTTAGGTTGCGTTTGGTTTGAAGGAAAAAAGTAAGAAAAGGAAAAAAAGGCATGAAAATGGAAATCTTTACAAATCTTATATAGTTTTTCAAACCTTTTCCTTCAAAATATTTCTCTGCAATGCTCAAACTTTCAAAACGTGTCTAATAGGTCCTTAGATGCCACTTAAAACTTTTATATTTTACCTTAAAAGTAGGGGTGTTCACAGGTCGGGTTGGGTCGGTTTATTGGGATTTTCCCAACCGACCCAACCTGGTCGGGTTACTTGAGGTGAAAACCAAAACCAACCCACTGATAGGTCAAACCGACCTGGTCGGTTTGAGTCGGGTTGGGTCGGTTTCGGTTTTGCTCCTATACAAAAGAACACCTAATTGAATTCTAATTGTAATTGCCTAATGAGTTGCTTATTTGGTGTAAAAGACTATAGAAAGTTAAAAACTATGATAGATTGCCTATTCTAATTATAATTGCCTAATAGGCCTCCTAGTTCTAGTAAAAAACTAGTTATAATTAAGTAGAAAACTACTCAAACTAGGAACTACCGAAATAGTAAAAGACTAGTTCGGTTCGTGTCGGATTGGTTTCGATTTTCACATAAGAAAACCGAAACTGACCGGTACCGATGAAAACCCGGCCAACTCGGATTGGGTCGGTCCGGATTAGTCGGTTTGGTCGGATTGGGCATTCCGACATAAGAAATGCATCAGATCCAAACCTGATGGTCTTGAAGAGCACCAGAGGATAAAACATGATGATGTTGATCCCAGTGAGTTGTTGCAATGTGGGAATGGCAATGAATATCACCAAGTGTGGCCTGTGCTCGCTCTCCATATCAGGTGTTGTGGGGTCCCCGGAGTATCTTGAGCCGGCCGGTTGACAGCTTGGAAACGATAAGTTGTACCAGGGTTTGCTCGTAATCAGCGATTAGAATGATATAGTTCATCACGTACCTTGTCAACAGGTGAACTGTGCCACTGGGAACCGGACCTTGGACAGCTCCTGCACAGCATTCTCAAATTCGAAAGAATCTCAGCAGCCTGCACGCGTACGGACTTTGGATGACTTCGACCCAAATACAGAGTCGACGTCCGACAGGAGGTCGGACAGGGCGTCATGGAGGTCCAGAATCTTGAAGGTCTTCTCAGGCGAGCGTCGACTGATGCTGATGGCCTCGGTGAAATTGAAGAGATGGATGGCTGGACCCTTAACGGTCTCCATGAAACAGGCATCATCGGCAAGGACCAAAAGATGCAACAAACCTACCCGCCATTATCGGAAAGTCAGGAAAAGCTACGATGTGGCAATCAATAACATTTCCCCGTCCAAGACATTGAAGGTAATGAACAGTGTCTGAAAATTCAGACACATTCTGAATTTATCGACCGGCTATTAACGACATAAACCTATTAAACACATTCTGAAAATTCAGGTACAACAAAATTCGGGGACCGACTTAAGACAATCCCCAGGGTATTGATAAAGAATTCAAGATCAAATCAACGAGTTAATAATGATATCATCATTGACACAACGGGAATGTGCTGTCAAACGTTGTGGGAGCCCCGTAGTGGGGCGCAGATGTAAACTCCAAATCAACTGATCAGCAGATTTATTCCAATTAATGGTTGTTCACATTTATTAATCTGGGGTTGCTCACATTGTTCTCGTTTAATAAAGCGATTTTCCTATTCTGTAATTAATAAATTCAACATCAAATCAACTGATCAGCATATTTATTCTCCAACTAATGGTGTGTTCACATTTAATTGGGGGTTGCTGCTTTTGGACTGAAAGCGATTTTCTTTGGAATTTATGACCAACATCCAGCATGTCAAAAGAGAAATTGCCACGGTTTCCTACTTTCATTTTTTTATCAATAATAGTCGGAATTGGTCAAACAGGTAGATGGTTCGACCACCTGGGCTAGCAGATCATTAACCACTTCAATAATTTTTGGGAAACTAACGGTTTGGGGCTGAAACGGAATTGGTACCCTGGCCAGTTTTTGGGTTAAATGGTCTGACCATTCGGGTTAATAACGGTTTTAAAACCTTGATAAAATCAACATTTTTATTAATTTATAAAAAATTAACAATAAACCTATAAGGTTTTTGTGATGTTGGAGTTTTTAACCACCTTGCCTTTTCTTTACTCTGCTACTTGATCACTTCTCCTTATGTTGCATTTGGCTGCAATGCAAATAAACTTGCACTGATGCAAAACCATGACAATGTAAATGATTTGAATGTAAATTCTGACCTATTTTTGTTTCAAACTCTACCTTATTTTGTTTGGTTGCAGTACAAATGAAGTAAGTTAAGCCATAAAGCAAAGCAAAGTAAAATCCAATACAAAATTAGACAACAATTTGTATTTTTGACATTTGCACTCCCATGCATTTGTGCTAGTGCAAATTTACAAAATTAGGGTTGCAACTTAGATTGGTCCAACCTGAGCCCAAACCAGTCAAGCCCACAATTTTACATAAGCTGGCCTTAGATTTTCTATTCATGGGCTGGGCTTAGGCCCCAAAGTTGATATTTTTTACTTTTTGGACTGGGCCCAAGCCTTCTCCAACTATATATACATATATGATGGGTAAAAGTGGCATTTTAAAGTATTAATTTAATGCATGGCACCATCTTTTTTTGTCAGGAAAAGCAAGGAAATGAAGCTTTTTACGAGTTCAGATATGCTTTTCGGTGGTGTATATGAAACATCTCCATAATTGGAAATTTTTATTTGTGGGGAAATGTTTCGGATGCACACTGAAACGTGATATAAAATCTGGTGTGAGGAGCAGATCCGAATTCGCTTTTTGCATATTTTGTATGATTTTATTAAGGTGAAAACTCAGGAGAGGTTTTTATAATTATGAGATATCACAAACCATTAGTGCCATCGATCAAACAATCTTCACATGAGTGGCCAACAATTGATTCTTGGTTTTTGTTTTTACTTTTTTGGTGCCTGATTAGTGCTTTCTGTAACCAGTCGTCATTAATTCTCAGAACATTATTGGGAAATCAAGAGCATACGGGAGTTTTTCTCTTAGGGGAAGCCGGTACGTAAACGGTAACCCGAAAGGAAGATCCATCATCCCTTCGGGTCCAGATGCACAGTATCCGGCTCCACCGAATCCGTAGTCATTAGAGTGTCATAGACTTATACGAGTCAAAATTTCAAAACTAAATTAACAATTTGTCATTTTTCAAAGCTCAACTGCAGCAGAGAAAGACCGCAATGTAATATAATAGGCCAACGCTGAATCTGAAGTCTATATATGTGTTAATTGCTTAGATAAAGTAGATAAAACACACATATAATTAAAGCATATAGAGAGAGAGAGAGATCTAGAGAGTAGAGAGACTGAGAGAGAGATGGAAATGGAAGATGTTATTCCAGAGGTTTCGTTGAGTGCTGTAGGAGACAAGGCCATGCCCATCGTGGGCATGGGAACTACAGCATATCCCCCTGTCGACGATGAAACCATAAAATCAGCAGTGGTTGATGCAATCAGGGTTGGTTATCGACACTTTGATACTGCTTTTGCATACCGGTCGGAGAAACCTCTTGGCGAAGCCATCGCAGAAGCCCTACGCCTTGGGCTAATCAAATCCCGAAGTGAGCTCTTCATCTCAACCAAGCTTTGGTGCAGCTTCGCCGAGCGCAACCTCGTTGTTCCTGCCCTCAAATTGAGTCTTGGGTACGTAACAGTCTTATCCCGTGAACTCATGATGATCACAACACTACTACGTACGTGCTTCCTCGATCCATGCCTTAATATTCTTAATTAATCTTGTATGTATGTATGTATGCGTATCTGCAGGAATCTCAAATTAGAGTACGTTGATCTTTTCCTCATACATTGGCCCTTAAGATTGAGTCAAGAGGTACGTCAATTGCCAATAATTCAGAAAGAGCATATCCTTCCACTTGATCTCAAATCTGTGTGGGAAGGTATGGAACAGTGTCAGGCACTTGGCCTTACAAAATCAATTGGTATTAGCAACTTCTCTTGTAAGAAGCTCCATGAGATCCTCGCCTTTGCAAATATCCCTCCCGCCGTCAATCAAGTAAGTCGTCACTTTCCCCCACTTAACTGGGTATAGTATACATCATGGTTTTTAAAAACTACCCCGACACCGAACCGGTCAGGGGTCCGGTTACCAGTTTGAACGGTTAATCACCTGGGTCAGCGGTTTGCTGACCAAAATCAACGGTTTTGGGCAAATTTCTGGTTTTGGGGAAAACCAAAACCGGTTACCTGACCAGTTCCCAGTTTTTCGGTCCGACCATCCGGTTCAGTTCAGTTTTGAAAACCATGGTGTAGATGCTTTTAAAGTTACCTTTGAATGGCAAGGGTGTCCATGTCAGCATAAATAACAATTTTCATGACCAATTTACCCTTGAATTGCGAGTTAGAGGAAAAATGGTCTTTTCGGTTTTCAATTTTCTGGTTTTTTGCATTTTTAGTGTTTTGTTATAATTTTCAGTGTTTTTTATAATTTCTGTTTTTTTACATTTTCTATTTTCTACAATCTATAAATTTTCCTATATTTTTTGTTATTTATTTGTAATTTCTGTGTTTTTCTATAACTTTTGGTGTTTTTCTACAATTTTTATTTTTTGATTTTGTTTTCAATTTCTATAGTTTCTATAATTCGAAAATAGTTTTTTATTTTGTTTGCAGTTTCTATAATTTTTTATATTTTTAGTAATTTCTATGTTTTTTATGTATTTTATATTTGAAAATATTTTTCAACTTTTTCCTTTCTTTCATGTCTAAATATTGAAATGGTAATATATTAACACCCATTAATTTATTTTGTACATGTTTTAAATTTTTCTATGAAGGTTAAAATGGTAATATATTAACACCCATTAGTATGTTTAACATCAAGTTAGTGACATTGTGCGTTTTAGACATTTTGAAAAATTGTGGTGAATTTAAGAGATGCTAAAAATTCATAGAGAGCTTTAGACAATTTCCCTTATTTTTAAGGCTTTCATCTCTCCTCATTAACTCTCCATTAATTTTCCCTTCTCTTTCTTGTTAATTCCTTTAGATTATCTCTCTTCATTAATCATGCCATTAACTCTCTAGCTAATAACTCATATCTCCTCGTTAACTCTCTCTCTCTCTCTCCCTCTTCTTTCACATTAATCCCTTTAGATTATCTCTCTTCATTAATCATATCATTATAAAGGGTTTATATGGTGTGGATCCCAATTTTTAGATGAAGGGTAAAATATAAAGACCTCCCTTGATCATAAAAACTTCCCCTATAATATTGAAAAAACATGTAGTGACCTGTCTTGGATGGAAAACATTGGCCTAATGCATTAGTTTTTTCAAAAATATTCGTTTTATCCTTATATCTATCAATTCAGATAAAAATTTACTAAAATACCCCAAAAGAACTTTCCACTTTTAATTAAAAAAATTCCCCAAGTCAAATTGAAAAGTAATTGTTCTGTGATGAAAATGTTAGGCCTAGTGAAGTTTAGAAGGGCAAATCGGCATTTTGAATTATATTGAAATGCCCTAATAAGTTCTAAGGGTAATTTCATAAACAAAGATGGAAGGAAGGTAATAGGCTTTTGTGAAACTACAAGTTGAGGTGTAAAATGGGTTATGCTGGGCCGACACAGCACAACTCGTGTGTGGGCCAGACCAAGCTGGTCTATGGGCCAAGCCTTGGGCCAGGCCAGGCCATGGATCGGGCCAAAGCTATTTATTTAAAAATTTGAAAAAAAACTTAAAATTTTAATTTTATATGAATTTTGATGTATATAATTGCTTATATATACAATAGTTAAATAAAATTGAAAATAATTGTTTATTTTATTAATATATTATAGAGTATATATTATTATATAATTATAATTTATATAATATTATATATATAAATATAAAAATATTTTATATATATGGGCCGAGTTGGGCCGTGCCAGCCTACAGGCTACGGGCCACACAATACGATAGTGCGGGTCGTGCTGGCCTGGCCCGCCAACCTAAAACCCCAAGCCCGGCACAACTCATACAATCATGTCATACCGCAGCATGACCCAATTTATACCTCTAACTACGTACAAGGGAGGTTTTCGTTAAAGTGAAACCTCATAGAGGTTATTATGATTGTTAGAAACTTAGGAGGTTTTAATATTTTACCCTTAGATGAAATAGGTTGTCAATCACTAATTAAACCTAACCTGATTTTTAAATTTAAAAAAAAATAAAACCAAATCAAATTTATTATATAAGCATAAGTAGTGAATCTCAGATGAAACAGTAAATGGTGTGTCCTGGTTTTTCTAGATGAAGTGGGATAACTTTGTTAAATCAAATAAAAAATCTACCAAATAAAGAAATGAAAATACTAACATTTTATATAGACAATGGGCGTTAAACTAAATACATGAGATTTTGAAATAAAAAACATGAAATAGTTCAAATTAGCTGCCCCATGTCCATGCCTATCCTTTCTCCCCTACACTTTATCTATTTTGTGGTTTTTTTGAATTTTTTTTTTAAATAACTTAATTAGTCAATCACCTTTAAGACTTTTATCTCTCCTCATTAATTCACCATTAACCCTCTCTTCTCTTTCTCCGTAACTACTTTAGAATATCTCTCTTCATTAATCATGTCATTAACTCTCTCCATTAATTCTTTCTCTCCTCTCAATTACTCCATTAAATTGCTTAAAATTCATTCAGTTTTTTTTTTTTTTGAATTTTTCTTTTTCTTTGAAAAATGAATAATAAACCAAACACACTTTGTTTAGAGGTGATCTTTTCAGCCCGAGTCAAGCCTAGGCCTGCATCAGGCCCACAAATTTTAAGGTTAGGCCTGGGCATAACACTTAAATTTATGCTTGGGTTGGACATAGGGGCTCTTTTTTGTTTCAATATCATTTAACAAAGCCCACGCACCAACAGGTCTCAAACTAGAAATCTATATAGACACTTACATGCTCATTTATGACCTAGACTAGCCCAGCCAAACCTACAAATTTCAGGGTTTAGTCATTTAAGCAACTATTTTCTTCTAGGTTAGGCCCAATTTAGGTCTACATCAAACCTACACATAATACAGGCTGAGCCCAAATTAAATAACCTTTAAGCTTGACTTGGAAGTTATATACATATTAATAAATATTATTTATAATATTTAAATAACAAATTTTATATAGATATATGGTACAATATATTAATATGTAGATAAAAACTTTTTATATATATTTTTTTATAATTAATTAAAATTACACAAAACTTTAATTTATAAAAAAAAACATAATTTTATAATTAACACGGTCAAACTTGTTCATGTCCCAAGCCCAAATAAAAATTATTAGACATGGGGTGCAGGCCAGGCCGAGCATGAGTAGCTTTCAAAATTGTTAATACACCAACCCTGGATCTTTTATTTTTTTTTGCTTCATTAATGGGGGTAGCCCATCCCCTAAGCCAGCGATCATACTAATTGAGCCACTCATCAGTATTGGGTAGCTCAGGATCAGTTTGACCCATATTACATCTATTCTTTAATTTCATGGGAGAATGACCAATCAGCCCAGGGTTGGAATTTGTAAGCTCAAAGTACTGTTGGGGTAGGTGCCAGCTCGGAATTGATGCCAATTCACGGGTGGGTGTTGGTGCGTAAAATGTGGATTATTGACCTTTTGAATATTTATAGCTCTGCAGTTAAAATCAGAAATTTGCATTGGACAAATCCATACTTCTTCATAATTTCATGAGCTCCTTTAACTTCAATTTCACTTAACAAAATTTATGCATTGCACGGGTCCTAACTAGTATATATGCATGATGTTTAGGTGTCGGTGCATGAAATATGTTTGAATGGAACTTTGCAGTTATTGAACAATTTAATTAAATATTGGGCACTAATGAACGATGAAATCACAATTTACTTCATTGTATCCTTATTGTTATAATAAATGAATATAATTTGAACTCGTTAACAAAATTAGATCACATGGTATTAAGTGAGGTAGGGATCAAGAGAGAAGCATGCTCCAAGGGTTAGAGTTGCTTTTTCTCATTATGCAGTGTTGATCATGCACTTTTGTTAGATTGATTCCGAGTGACCATCCCTAACTACTAGATCATCAACAAGTTATTTATCTAGAATGTATATCTGCTTTAATTTTGCAACAGGGAACCATGTATTGGTTTAAACTTCCCATCATAAAAACGGAGTACTCCAGGTTGACCATGCATCCACCACTCTTTTTGTCTGTCAACTTTATACGTTGCATTTGAGCCTTGTCTAAGCTAAATTAGCTGTTCAAAGTTTAAATTTTCCTATAAAAATTATTCCTTAAAATGAAATTTTCAACGTAATACAAGAAATTTATGATAAATACTTTCCCATGAACAATGGTTGGAGGCTAGAGATATGAATTAGCCCTTTTACACAACATTATAAGTTTTTCATTTTTTTTTTCTTTTTGCTACATTGGCTATACAACGGGGGTAGTCCATTCCCCAAATCCACAACTCGCAACCCCGGTGTAGGCAGGATATAATCCCAGCCCATATTAATGTGATTAATAATACTAATAAGCCCTATTATTTTCTGTCCATACCAGTGTTTAGAAAATTGGACTTGACCGGTCGATTGGACCACTGAACCGAGACCTGAGCCCCTGGACAATTCAGCCATACCCCCAAAGCCACATTGGGTTAAAAATTGGTCAAAACCGCTAATCCAAATGGTCGAACCAGAAAACCATTGACCCGATCCAGGTTTTAGAAAACTGGCCAGGTTTTTGAAATTTTTTAGCACATAAATGAAAACTTTTAAAGGCCATAATTTTGTGCTCAAATGTATGATTGGGGTGAACTATTTTATCTTGGGTAAGTTTTCAAGATCTACGTGTTTCCAAGAAACCAAAGGTGCCTTGCTCCACTATTTTTTGAAAAAAAAGTCTTTTTGTGCCTCAAATCTTAATTTATAAAAAAATTGAAACTAATATATATATGCTACAAAAGAAAATAATTATTTATTTTGAATGTATGCATATAAATAATGTTATTATGTATATAATTATGCATCTTATATAATATATTATATATGATATATGATATATAATATTATATAATATATTACATTACATTATAATATAAAATAAGATAAAAAAAATGTTATAACAGAATATAATCATGGTTCGACTCTAGGTGAACCTCTCCCTTTTCCAGGTCAATGCCTGGTCTAGTTCTCTGAAAATTGGTTCTTAAGTGGAGTTCTCCATAAATGATGCTCATTGTCTAAAGCTTCAAATGTTTAATACTTTAATTAAAGAAGTAAACAGCAAGCAAATTAATCTTATGTTTTATTCATAGCAAGGGATTTTAGGGGAAAAAAAAAACTATCCTTAAAATTGGTATGGTTTAAAGTAAGGAGTTCTCATGGTTGGTTTTGTTTTTGAAAACAAAAACAATTGCCACATCAGCAAAATTGTAATGTTTTGCTGACATGGCAGCTGCTTTTGAATTCAAAAACAATATCAATCACTTTGTCGAACACCAGCTAAAAGGGCTGATGCCAATTCTTGTCCAAGTAAGCATGATGATGGTGATGTTAAAACATGCATGGTGATCCATGACATCTAAGAATATTATTTATTTTGGGAAGGTGGAGATGAACCCACTTTGGCAACAGAAGAAACTAAGAGAGTACTGCAAGGCAAAGGGGATCCATGTCACTGCTTACTCTCCTTTGGGTGCAAATGGAACTAAATGGGGAGATAACAGAGTTGTAGGGTGTAATGTATTGGAAGAGATTGCTAAGGCTAGGGGGAAGACAACTGCTCAGGTGCTGTGCATCATCTACCATAATAAATTTTACATTTGAATGTTCATTCTGAAACCATTGATATGGCATCTGTATTATGATCCAATTAATTGATCCGGAGGTATCTTGTTCCGCAACTTGCAGGTCTCTCTAAGATGGATTCTTGAGCAAGAGGTGAGCATGGTATTCAAGACTTTTAGCAAGGAGAGGATGAAGGAAAACCTCCAGATCTTCGATTGGTCTCTGACGGGGGAGGAGTTAGATAAGATCAGTAAGCTCCCACAGCGCAAAATAGTTCTTTCTGCCTCCATTTTTGGGCACCATGATTTGACGGTGGAGCTTGATGAAGAGATATAATGACCTATAGATGTGGGATTTTTCAGATGGATTTACTGTTTTCCTTGGAATCATGTGACTAACCAGGTTATCATTCAAACAAAATTTCAAGGTGTCGGACTATTTCTTCGTAGAAATCAAATTTAGAATCATGATCTTGTCTCTGAAACTGTAACTATATATTTCTTTTTCTTTGTGTGTTTGTTTTGATTTTTTTTTTTCTTTTTTACTTGTTTTTGGGGGTAGATACCCGATTGCCTTTGTTCAAGAGATATGATTCCTCCAATAAATCAGTTGTAGTTGTTACCATCGTGGTTTTATTGCTATTAGTCAATCGGGTTAATATCGATTTCATTCAGCACTGGTCCATGGTTAGTGATAATAACTAATTTATTGTTTAATTTTTTTTTGAAGGCCGTTTAATATATTATATAGTTTTCATGTGAAACAGAGATTCAGTCCAACGTATAAGAATAGAGGAAGGATACAAACACGGTCAAACAAAACATAGTCCAACGGGGATTAGCTAACCAGTCCTACAAACATATATGAACATAAATTATTTTGAACTATAAAATCGAACGAACATGCTCAATGAAAACCAAGGAAGAACAGGGGCAACTACTTACCTGTATGAAGCTCCCGTAGTAATCTCAGTTCAACTTCCCTTTGAGAGATCGGCAATGGAGATAGTTGCAGAGCAAATGATTGATAGTGACGATGGAGGTGAGAAACAGGACGACAATGGAGGTCAGAGAGAGAGAGAACCAGAATGGTAATGGAAAGTTCTTGTCTGGATATGAGCAGTGGTGAGAAGCAGAACAGCGGCAATGGAGGTTGTTTGTCTCTCCAAGCTAAGGGACTTCTGGTATTCAAATAATATTCAACATACCATCATTACTAATAACAGCAGTGGTCTTAGGCCACTCATAAATCACAAGAAAAGATCCATACCAAAGAAGGAGAGATCTCACAACAAATCTGAAAGGTTTCTTGAATATTTTTTGATACTGAGTAATAGAATATTTGTTTCCTATCTCCCGAAAGGATTTCCTATCGTTTTGTCTAAACACTAAACTTCATTGCAACAGATTGAGCCTCTAGCGCTGCTCACACTTCCATCATGTTGAAATTGAATTGTTGATTGAACACAAACTGACATCCTTGCAAACAACAAACAACACCTTACCCTCACCTATCCCTTGCTACCACTTCAATTGCATTTGCACACCATCTATTCCCTCCCTTTCCTCAATGCATCAAATCAAAGTTGGTCTTCACTTCACCTCTACCGGGGCACTTCAAACTACAGTGCTCTAGGATCGGACGGCTTTACTGAAAACTTCTATTGTGAATTGTTGGGAAATCATTAGAGGACGTTTGTGTTGAGAATTGTTCTGATTTTTGACCTATCACTTTAGGAAATTTTTGTTATAAAATCATTGACAAACATTTTACAAGGCTTTCCTCAGTAATGGGTTTGTTACGAAAACTTAGTTGTAAAACCTTGAAGGTGAACTGATGATTGATCTGGTCGATAATATGATATGGGTGGTGGGTATGTAGGGGAGAGGGAAACATCTCATTTTTGGCTTGATAAATGGTTGCCGTGTAGTTGTGGTCCCTTGATCAATTTGTTGTCTACTATTGAAGGTTGTGTTTGTGGATATCAATCTAATGTTAAACCAGGTTATATCTTCGGATGGAATTTGGAAATTAGAGTTGCACTTATAATATATCCCTGATGTTTTTTATACTTATTACTAGTAGATGCTAAGGTGTGGTGCTCTCTAATAGACCGGACCGGGCTGTTTGGACCCTAAACCCGAATGGTTCCTTTATTATTGTTAGATCAGCTTGGGAGTTGGGTCGGGAGGTGAACTGGGTCAAGCATGTTTGGACTTTGGAGGAAGAAGCATATGCCTTCAAAGATATCCTTCTTCTGGATCTCCTTTAGTAGAATAAAGAGTGCGCCAATCCACAGGTCCAATTCAATTTGGAGCGCGTCTCCTTAGGTGGTTTCATATAGAAAGGTCTCGTACAAATCAGTCAGATACAGTTTGGCTTGACTGTTTGTTTGTTTGTTTGTGATTTTATGGGAGGCTTGGAAAGGAATGAAAATCGAAGGAAAATGGAAGGTCAATAATCTATATGGCTGGTTGCATGAGACCCACAATGAATTCACATCTGCGCCCCACATGCACATCTCAGCGTGCATTGGGAACATCTCCCGGGGCGCAGATGTGAACTCATCCACAAACCACAATGGCTTTTCCCTTCATTTCTCCTAGAATCATGCATGTGCTGCAACTTCCAGTGGGGTATTTTAAACGGATCAGGATCATTGCCATTGGTGAGGCCAGCACCAGATCCTGGGCCTAATGGAAGTGGAGTGGAGGCCTTATTAGAGATAGATATCCAAAAATAAATTTGTTTCAGATACCGTAGTATCCCTTGATGGTTTGATGACAGAATCTTGTAAACCTGCGACTGCCCTGCCACCACTACCGAAAATGGCCTACAGGAAGAAGGAACTTCTGTGCAAACCAGCAATCAGGCCCTACTTTCAAATTTGACTTTCTGTAACACGGATCATAACCCACTAATAGTAGAAATTAATGTAGAAAATGGATGTCTGCATGTCCATAGAACAAATAATAAGCACCAAACAATTCAACCGCCCCCCCCCCAACCCCCTATTATACCAAATATAAAATAAATTGAATTAAAAAAAATCACATTAAAACAAGTTTCTAACATTCCGGAGCCTTGAGACAAACAATTATTAATAATCAATATTAAAAGTTTCCAAATTTAACTATGTAAGGTTTTGGTTCCCCAAAATGCCTGCAAATTGCGAACAGGGAGGAATCAAACATTGTGCAGCTCTATTCTACAAAAATCTAAAAAAAGAAAAAGGGTCATTTGTGAATGCTGGACCAAGAACTATAAATGATGGGAGAAACTTTGTTTTCCAGGAAGTGCAGGTACATACAATGATACAATCTTCTTTCCAAGTCCCGTCAGTATCTTCTCAGATTAGTGACACTGCCCAACATTCTCGCTATGTGCAACACTGCCCCGTGTAACAGTATTACTTAAATCTCCATCCCATTACGAGAAAACAGGACCTTCTCACAAACCCTGCTTCTGGTTTCACAGATAAAAGGTGATCTTTCATCTACTTTTTTTAACAAAAAACATACAACTGTTCCAGTGACAAAGGCTATAGAAATAGGAAGAAACATACCTGATGATTCTGATAGTAGATCAACCCTCTACTCACACTTAATGGACCGATATATGTGACGGACAAAAAGCAAGGAGGCACGAAAACCTACAGTCCCAAGCATGAGGAAGAAGCCATAGCAGATGCAAGCCATGTACCCAAAGAAGAACGAAGTTTGCATGAAACCAGACATATCTGATCGGGCATAATAGTAATACAAGCAGTAGCCATAGATAAATAAACCTGTTGAACCTCCACATAGAAATGACCTGTGACAAACCAAGGCATAAATCCATTTAGACATCACCCAAAAGCTCCCTTATTGAAGAGAATTCATGTAACACAAAATGGAAAATGACAATCATGAAACAAGGGGAAAAAAGCCAATGTCCCAACCTCACACAGAAAAATCTACATGTAAAAATAGCTACAATAAAAACAAAACCCCATTGACAATTTATGAGATGTTCCAAGCAATCAGGAGAGACACTTCTCAACATAATGGATGTGCTTAGAAACTGCAATGAAGAATCAAAATGGCAAAACATCAACTGTAATACTTCAAAATCATCAGAAAGGACCCAATAAATAGTTTAGAACTCTGAACTAATCTTAAACCTTGCACTTGTAGATGAGATTTTAGAATAAATTGAGAGCTATCAGCCTATCACAGATATTAATAAGTTTTTTCTTTTTTTTTGAAAATTGGTATTGTATTTATAAATAAAGAAAAATGCCCATGTACAACAAGGGACTGTAAATTAAAAAGTTACAAAAAGTTGTGAGAATGTATGTATCACATTATCTTTCTTATAGAAACAAAAAGTCTGAATCAAAAAAAACAAAAAAAGAAAGAAATATATATGGCTGCCCAAGACAGTAGCATTTCTATTATTTTGTTGGCTATCAAAGTCTCTTCACTAAGCTTGTTTTAAAAGATACAGGCATTCCTCTCCCTCCAAGATTGCCCAAAACCACAGTAGGTAGTTTCCATACTTAGCTTGCCACCAAGGTTCAAAATATCAGCAACGTGTATCATCTTGGGAAGCTTGGATACGGACACACATGGATATGGTGGAAAAATAGAAATACACTTAGATACATTAGGAAAACTCTTACAAATCCCACAAATACATCAATAACACTAAATTTAAGGTTAACATAACTATAAATAAGGTATATACATACACAAAATGCACATTTTAATAATGAAGAGATACATTGCAATCAACAATACCGGGAGTGTGGAACAAGTAGATATCATACAAAAACTTTACTAATAATACATTCTTCAATTTTTGAGCTTTCAATCTACTAAAAATCATTACAAGACACATCATTGTTAGATCGATGAATGTGATAGATCATTGATATCCATCTTATAGTTCTCTCTTACCATAAAAATTATTTAATATATGTAAAATAAAGCACAAAAGACTTAAACATACCCTGAGTTTTCATAAATTGACTTAAGCGTACCCTGAGTTTTTCAAAAAATAAAACTTAAATATACCCTGTGGGCTAACCCCACTGCACTTGAACATACCCCCCCCCCCAATCAATGAAAAGGCACATGTGAAGTCATTTAAATTTTTAAAAAACTTATTTCGCCTTTCTGGGCAGAAACATTACTCTTAAATCAATGGGTTCAATAGATAATTGATAGATTCATAGTATAGTTCTTTCCTGCAATGAAAATCATTTATAATAACATATAAAAAATTATTCTTTTATAGTTTTTGGATTTTTCCAATTTCTTGGGAAAATCCATAGATCTAACAAATTTGGACCAGTGGTGTAATTGGATATTTCAGTTGTCCAAACTGTTGGGACAGCCTATTGAAAACTATCAAAGGTTTCAATGAATATATAGCAATTCATTGATATATACTGCCAATCAAAACTTTTAGCAGTGATAACGGATAACCGCCGCCATAGGTCCTCAACAGCAACATGCCATTACACCCATGCCATCAGATACCAATATGATACGCCCTGTATCGAGTGTATTGTGTTGATATTCTAAACCTTGGTTGCCACTCCTACTCAAGCCCCCAATCTGCAACACTTCCAGAAATTCCTTTATTATTTCTGGAAAGCATCTCTGTTCCCCAAATAAACCTAAAACCCCTGTCCACAGCTTGGAGGCAAAACTGCAGTGAAGAAAAAGGTGATCTTCTGGTTCAATAACTGTCACAGAAAATAAATTTTAGATTGTTCAATGCAACCCCTTGTTTCATCAATTATCTGATATGAAGCCATTGGGGACCACCACCTAGGGGTGCAACTTGGGTGGGCTCAGGTTGGGCTTTTTTTCAAAATTTGAACGAGCCCAACTGGAAAACCCAAAGCGTGAAACAATGTAAAATGTTAATTTTGACCAACCCAAGTTGCACCCCTACCACCACACAAAGCAAAAGGGAAGTTTTGGACAGAATGACTTAACAGAGAACTCCATGGAGCAAATTTATTAAATTTTTAAAGCGTTACTGATCATAAAAATAATTTAAGATTTGTCTTGCACATAATTCAAGAGAAATTAAAAAAAAAAAAAACACTAATCCCAAATTAACTAATTATAGGAATAAAGTAGTTAAAAAACTAATAATCTCTGATGTAGGATGAGAAAGAGAAAGTCTTTGGGTATAAACAAGAGGTAAAGAAAGAATACAGAATTTCAGATCTAGTTTACTAGAAAGGAGTAGAGAGGGGGGGGAGAGAGAAGTGGTACTTAAATTCCTTCTATCTCTGTATGGATACTAAACAAATGGTTTTACCTTTCAAAAAAATATACTAAATGAATGGTTTTACCTTTCAAAAAAAAATATACTAAGCAAATGGTTTATCATAAAATCATGACAAATACATCAAAAAGAACCATAAAATCATAACAAATTGCAATTTTTGAATTCAAGAACACGAAAAAATAGTAAGGAAAAAGAGAAACCATAACAATTGTTTAGATCCTACAAGACAACAAAGAACCTTACAAAACTTCAAATTTATAAGCTAAATGATAACATTAATACATATGACAAGAAATGTAACACTGAAAATTATTGAAGAATTTGCTATTGTCAGATATACATCACAATAACAAAATGAAAACTTACAAAACCAAAACCAAAACTTGAAAACATATGTCTTTTGGTTGTCATGATAAAAGTCTATAAAAGATACTACTGAACATTGGGAAGAAATTGCATACCTCCACCACCACTCGTGGTCTTCCGCAGCAAGTTGAAAGTATGTCAATGCAACAGTGATGAAGGCAGTGACAATCAAAAGAATAATGAAAACAATAAAGAGGATGCTGTAAATGGTGTAAATCCTGTGACCCCACACACTGGCAAATATGTAGTAAAGTTCAATATAGATAGCACTGAAAGGCAAAAACCCTGCCATTGCCATCTGAGGAAGAGTCCCTCGGTACCAAGGCAATGGTGGAATCTCTCTGGGATACTTTGTGGTGCGGCAAGGAGCTTGGAACTCAGCCTTGCTGTTCTTACCGGCAATTCCACCCAACACAAGCAGAGGTGATGTCACTAATGTCCAGATAAGAACTATAACCACAATTGTGCCAAAAGGCAGTGCTGCAGTGGCACTATAAACTATTGCAACAGTATTAAGGAAGCAGAAGGTGAGGAACAGGGGTCCACAGAAAAGGCATCCTGTTAGTAACAGATTTCTTACCTGTCAAAACAAAAGTTGATGAAACATCATCAGATTGACGAACATACAGCTCAAAACACCAAAAAAAAATACTTGCAGAGAAAATCAATGATTACCATACCCAATTTGTTCCTTCAAGCTGACAATAGAAAGAGGTGGCAGTATACCCAGCAATCCCAGATGTAAGAGCATATATGACAACCAGTGCAGTGAATAAAGCTCCTCTATTGTATGGATAAAATACCCCAACTAGGGAAAGAATAAATATGAACACCGTACTGGAACCAATGTAGTCAAACAAGGTAATTAGACTTAGATAAACTCGACAATTGGAATAAAAAAACCACATCAAACTATATAATTTCATAGATAAATCATGCTCAATGAGGAACTTACAGTGTAAAAAGTTGGGTGCCAGAACCAAGGGCTGCAGCGAACAAAGACTTGTTCTTTGGGTACCTGAAAACATCACCATGGATGTACTTCCATCCGGTCTCTTCTTGGTCGTCAACTGCTTCCTCATCATGTGCATACCTTTTATAGATCAACATAAATTAGAACAGTAACACAGTAAGGATCGCATATAGCAGATCCCAAGTAGAGCATGTACATATATCTATGCAGAACTGCAACTTGAAAAATGTATCTTACTTGACAAAATCATTCTTAAGGACTCGCATAAGAATAGTGGCAAGAAACCCTGTTAGGAGGAGAACTGTAACACATGAATTTATAATTGAGAACCAATGGATTTCCAGGTGATGAGGCAGGGAGGATGACTGAGAGTATTTTTCCATCCTCTTCTCAAAAGGAGTATCGGTTTCCTTCCATTTCACACTGTACATGAACTCCACTTCAGTCTCCTTATCCTCGGTCAGATCCACCAATGCATTGGGATCCGTTCGAACATTGATCTCAATGACACGGTCTTTGTTGTAAAGGATGTCAAAATGAATATGCTTATAAAGAAAATACTTGTACTCGCTGGGATCAGTTTTGCCTTCCTTGTCAACCTTCCCAATAAAACCCCAGATCGGCAAATCATCATAGTACATCTGGAAGTAGTAATCGTTGATAACTGCCTTACGGAATTGAGCAACTTCTCCCGTCGACAACTTCTTTTTGCAAACAAGTTCAGAGTCTTTCTCAGAAAGGAAATCAAGTTTGTAAGGCGCACTGACCAAACGATCCCCATTCAGAACTTCACCAAGAGCTTCTTTTTTCTCAGTGACATGAGCTGTAATAAGGATCCAGGAAATACAATGAACTCCCATATGGAAAAACGAACAGAGAGGAAAGAAATTAAAAAAAAAAATACAAATGAAGAATGCAAACCTGGTGAACAGAAGGGAAGATCAAAGTAGCGGTATGTTTCGCTGAAACCAATAACACCAACAATAGGATCAGACCTATCTCACGAAAAACTGGCAACAGTAAACAACAAACAAGATCCTAGCAACCCAAAAATTCTATCAAGACATTTAATATCTTCCGAAACTATATCACATTCTGAATCATATCTAACTAAACAAATCGGAACTCCTCCATTCACATTGCCCAGATTCCGAGTCCCTGTACTGACAGAACAAAAATCTAACATTATACTAAATGAACCGAAAGGCCACTCATGTAAACGCCATTTGAGTTAACAGTCACCGACAACGAATTCAGATCCAATTTGAGCACCCAGAAATTTATAATCCACACAGCAATTCACATTTCGCAAAGTAAAATCTTGAGCAAAACAAGGAAATCAAGACACCAAATCCTCCAAAACCCTATAAATCCCAGAAAAATCCCCAGAACCGAAAAGTCAACAACCAACAGCACAAGGACGAAGAGAAATCAAGCACAAGCACCAAAATCAGCTCAAAATCATCTTAGAAACAGAAGTAAACAGAAAGCTGATCGACTCACCTGGGGTTGTGAAACGGGCCAACCTTGTTGGCGTAAAGGGGCACCGGATCTCCAGCCTTGTAGCGATGATCGGACGCATCCGATCTCACCTGATTCCCCCAACAGAAAAACAGTAGAGCAACGAGGAGAGAAGATGCCATTACCTTCTCCATTTTCTCGTCTTCCGACGCGAGAAAGAAGAGAGAAGAAGAGAACAGAGACGAAGAACAATCAGCAGATCTGCTTCCTCTTTTATCCTTTTGACAACTCTTTACAACGTGTTCTTATTACTAATGTGAGGAGAGATTACAGATTAGGCTGCATTTGGATTTCCGGAGGTGAATGGATTTGAATTTCGATTCTCCCTCGATTCCGTGGAAATGAAATGATTAACACTCTGGCGAGGAATTCACTGGCCTTTCTGATTTCTCCTCATTTTTCCAAATTTCACGGTCGAAAAGAAACCCCAAATAACGGAATCTGAAAATTCGCGCACCGAATTCCAAATCCACCCTCCTCAAACTGGTTTACGTTTTAACTGAAAGAGACAGACGAGTCGGATCTGGTCCCAACAACGTCCCTTCAGTGCCATTGCAGCCGCGCACCGGGTACATCTCGCCATGAATGACTAGTTGGGAAGTGTGTGGTTAGAACTCGGGTCGAACTTAAACGCACCTGGTAGTCTGTCTACTTGTCTAGTTTGTCTTGTATTGAGATTTCCCCCAACAAAAAATGAAAAACCACTACAACACGTTCCAACATCATCCGTATCCGCACATCTCATCATAAAACTGGGGCCCACCATGTATAAAATGTGAGCACGCGGATTATGCTAATGACTTCACATCTGCGCCCCACAGCATATCCTCGCCGTGTAGTAGAAACATATGATGATATCATCGATTCTAATAATATCAATGGACGATATTCACAATACACAGCAAGGATGATACACTGTTGGACATAGTGGGGTGCCCCTTATGGGGCGCAGATCTAAACTCTATGCTAGGCACGGTTTTTTGTCCAGAGGAGATCCGGACTATGATGAGCTTTGGATACTGGACTACTTGATCAAATTGATTATAGTTCTTAGCCCTGGGTTTTTTGAGTAGATGCCAATGTTAATAGAGAATTGCACCATCACGTAGGCTTTTCCTCACTGAATCAAAATCCTAGACTTTAGATTTTTGACCATGTAACGGGTTCACCAATATGATGAATTGGGTATGTGGAATTTCAAATAAGATGGGATTATCCTGGCCGTTAGATCAAGAGGGGTTTGTCTGGACTGTGGTCTGTAGGGTTTTCTACTCAAGACTGATCATCTAATAGAGAAAGAGTTTTGACCTAATCAGAACAGGCGAGATGGTGGGTCCTAGTTGGTGCAGATTTTGACTTTATATATTTTAAATATCTTCCCTAAATCCCATACAATTAGTTACAAAGTGATATAAATATAATGTGGGCTAAAGTGTGGTTGGTATGTAGTTAAATAGTATTTTTCCCCCATTTAGTGGATTAAATGTGAAGGAAGAGGTAAGTGCACAATGTTCAAGGGAGCGTAGGAATAAGAGACCATTGGATTAGATTTGGTAACAGCTGAAGTGGCTGAATTAACTGACTTTCTTTATTTCTTTGTTATTAACAAAGTGGTTGATTATTATACATTTTTTATTACTTAGCGTAATGGAAAAATCTTGGGCTGTCAAAGTGTGAAAATACAGGTTCGGATCTGAGAATGGTACCTTTGTGCAAAAAAATGACAAAAGTTAGGACACAATGTTGGTTAATAGCCTTTATCTAGAAAAAAAATATAGAATGTAATTCAGATCAGCAACTTCAGCCATTGTCAAATGCCCCCTACTAAGCTATTGTGACAAGTGCTAATACAACCAAGGAGAAGGAGAACCCTCAAACTCAGTCGCCCTTTTCAGTACAGACTGGAGATAATGAGACCAAATCAGCCCCCCATAATGTCCCACAACACATCCCTGCCATGTATTGGGAATATCTCCCAATGATAATCCCAAAAATGATGATGTCATCATTGAGAGATATTTCCAATACACGACAGGAATGTACTGTGGGACATTGTGGGGGAACAATCTTGTGGGGGGTTGATTTGAATTCGAAGATAATAGGGACTGAATGGACCCTGAGTCCAACAATTGTCCTTAAGCTGTGGGCAATTGTAAGATCTTAACATGGTCGTTAGATAGGGATGGGAATCTGATTTGACTAGGTTTAAAACGATAACAAAATATAGTACTTGTTTCATTTAAACAAGAAAAAAAAAAGGTAAAGAATATTTATTGGAAGGCAATGAGCTTTTTGGGCTCTGAGGACCAAGGGATGGTCCCAAATTTGGGCTCGAATCTGCTACCCACAAGTTATTCCCAGTTCCCACATCTCTACCCATGGGAAGTTCCCAATACACGGTAGTGGTATGTGGGTCCTAGCTTTCACTATATCTGTCTTCATCCTCATAGGCCATAGTCCCATGTACATACGCAGAAATTCTCTTGTTTAACTAAATTTCAAATTCCAGCAAAAGGAAACAACCAGGGCAAATTGGAAAGGCATGTAAATCGGTTTTTATGTATCTAGCCAAAAAAAATAAAAAATCGGTTTTTCTGTTGTATTCCAATTTCCAACCATGAGGTCCAGTTACCATATCCCCCACAACCCTAACATAAACCCGGTATAAGGAAACATCAAACAGTCATCTGTTGCACTGAATCTGAAATACCAAAACATTGGCATTAATCCCCCCTCGCATTCCTGTCCCACTCCCACATGAAAAGAAAACAAAATAAAACAGTGAATTTTGAACATGAATGGGGCTGGACCCCAAAAAAGACAATTTTCTTCACGTTACAAGATTCAATTGTGGTCGTCCTCTGGTACATGTCTACATAACTCTGTTTATAATACATTCACCAATTATATGTAAAAAAAGTGATCATACGCATAGGCCCACTACCAACCCCCCAACCGCAATCAGTCCCATGTTTCAAGCCAACCAAGTATTTGATAAGCAGGCAGCTATTGCATAAAAAGATGACCAAAGAACCCTTAAAAGAATAATCACATCATATACAACAGGAGCAACATTCCCTTCCCACCAGAGCAAGCAAGCAAAAAAAATAGCCAAGAAATGGTGCAGGCAAAAATTACATCAAGTTACAGCAAGTTAGGATACAACTCGATAATGTGGGAGAGTCCGTCAAACAAGCCAAACAACACCTTCCCATGGACCGCCACCCATTTGAAATGCAGGAACTGCAGAGCCAGCATCCTTTGTGAAGCATATTTCCAATGGTTTCTCTATTGACTGGTTGCAGCTAAACTGAGAATGCTCTTTCTCCTCGATCACCAAACACCACCCAAGCTCAGGGATATCTGTAGCACGTCATCTCCTCCAAGAATTGTCCTGAATGACTAAGATGAGATGGGTTCATATGGATAGGAGAGCCATGCGTGCTTCAAAGCCTCCGATGCTGAGGGTCGCTTCTTTGGATTTATTTCAAGGAGATGGGCAACAAAATCAATGAAGCCTTGGTCCCCCATTGGCAGTCGGTGCCTTAGAGATGTCTTCTTAGGGATCAGATATTCCAGTCTATTGGTTTCCTGAAAAGAAAGGGGAAAAGCATTCTCAGCAGAAACACCAGAAAGATGTTTCAGAAGTACAATTTTTATGAAAAGGAAAAATAAATCATTTTATTATTGAATATTTTGACATAGCCAAGCAAACTAGATATATTAGGAAGAACAACCCCGAAAGTACAATGACTTGTTCAAAGGTCATAACGTACCCAAGTCAAGAATGGATGCCAATAAAAGTTATGTTACCTACAGACTACAGTTAGCTTATCTTGAAGAAAATTCTAGGTTTAGAAAGTGAAGAAAGAAAAAGGAGCAAAAGGAAGAAACAAGTTTGAAGAGACCCAAAACATTGGGTTTGACCATTCATTAGTATTTATGCTATAATTTCACCCCCCCAAGCCCCACTAGTAAAAAGCCCTTAAACTGGTGCCACTCACACTCCCCCTCAAGCTAGGCATAAATATTGTGCATGCCTAACTTGCATAGATTGTTTTCCATTGTGTCGAGGAGCATCTTTGGTCAAGTAGTCAGCAAGCTGGTAACATGACCTCACAAATAGATTTCTCCACTGGCAACTCTTTCATGTATAAAATGCCTTTTCAGCTTCTATATGTTTTATACAATCATGCTGGACAGGATTATTGGCAAAGTTGATAACTGTTTGTTGTCACAAAACAACTTCATAGGACCTTCAAAGACAACTCTTGTTCAGCCATGGCAATTCTGAAACTCCATGTGCCATATTCAGGTTCCACACACAATCTAACCACAGGATTGTTTCCTTCCCCAAGAAACCATGTTTCATTCAACAAATGTACATTGCCTTGAAGTAGACCTTCTGTCACCCACAAGCCTAATCACAATGGTATATAGGCTTCAATTTTAAGTATACATGGTGAACATTAGGGATCTAAATGGATTGGACATCGATCCAATTCAAACTTTAGTCCAATTCGTTTGTGCCAGATTCGGATATCCCTTGATTCAATTCACTAAAGTCCAATTCCAACCCAATCTGTTTCCAAGATTTGAACCCTGGTCACCAAGGTCACAATGGAGCAACCCAACCGTAGGACCTAAATGGTCCTAAATAAAACCAACTGTAGTTCTGAAATGAAATTGAAACTACATGGTCCTAAATAATCCAGCCCTTGACATTGATGACTGACAAGTCATCAAATAGGTCAGAAATCAGAATTCCCTCTTTTCCAACTCTTTCAAATTTCATTGTTGCCAGCATTGCCACATTTAAAATTTTCTGCTGCACCCAACAAAATTGCAATCACGTCAAAAGGTTCTCATCCCCAACAAACCATATTCAAAGAAACAGTGGTATTCTTGTGATGATGACCGAGAAACTGTTGGAGAGCAGAAATGGCAGAAAGATATGGAGGAGAATGTTTAAGAAGATTGTCTCTCCTTTTCAGTAAGCTACCAACTTCAATCTCTCTCTCTCTGACCCATCAAATGATTTGATCAACAACTTCTCCAACTCTTTTTTATTTTGTTCTTGCCACATCTGAAACTTTCCAACAGTGACTGGCGAAACTGCAGAAACACAGAAACCCTAAACCGAAGTTTGGATGCTCCAGTGGTTATCGCCATCTCTGGATTTGCTGACTTGTTGCTGTCTCACTGCCGGTAATAAAGAGAGGTGAGAAATCTCATTTCCAGTCCATTTCATGCAGAGGTACTGAAATCCTCATTTCTCAATCACTCATCAGTTTACACCCACACATGAACATCCAAATCCCTCTCTTCCTTTCATTTTTTCTTCCTCTTCTTTCACAGTACAGTGTCGAATACGAATTGGATATCTGATGATATAATTGAATCGAAATCAAATTGGGATATTCTGAATATCCGTCAGATTTGAATCACCTATGTTTCTTATCCGAATTTGATTTAATTCAATTTCATCCCCATTCCCCAATGAATATGTAACTATCCTCTGCCAAGAGAACCTTCTAAGTAACAAAAGTTTCTTTCCAACAGCTACTAGATGAGATAGGTGAGAACGATGCACATATTGACTTACAACACTAGCAACATAAAAAATGTCTAGGCAAGTCAAACATAGATATAAAAGCTTTCCCATCAAGTGTTCACACATCACCCTCACTGCCACATATTTTATGATTGGAGGCTTACCTAAACATAAAAGGCCCCAATCACTAGTCTAATTGGGTGAATTATGTAATGTGAGAAATTCTATCAAAAATTTTTCCACCTAAACTAAGCATCAGCATTATGTGAAACCAAGGCAAGTATCAGCATTGTATAGTAAGGATACATATAAAATTATAATATCACCCCCTAATAGTATAATATAAAGGGAAAAGTTCTTAAAGTACCCCTAAAGTTTAGGAAATTGACTAACTCTGCCCTTACTATTTACATATTTTTTAAACTATCCCTAACTTTTCTAACAATTGCCATCCTCGTTAAATATTGACATAAAGAAGCAAAATGACAAATATACCCTCTATTACTTCTCAAATTTTCAAAATAAAACAACCAGGATGTTTCAAAATAAAACAGCTTACCTGTTACAAACCCCAACAACCATGGCATAACAGGTCCCTCTGCTTCTCTTGTCTTGTTCCAGAAGTTCAAAACCAACTTTGGACTCCAAGCTTCTTCTCCAGCACCGAACAACCGACTACAACAGCCAGACGAGTGCCAAATAGATGTTGTTTCCAGCTTACCCAAAGTAGTCCAATTTACCCCAAATTCAATTCTCGACCAGACATTGACATAATATTTAGACCTAGAAAAGAAAAAGATTGAAAAGCAAACTCTCTCCCTCTCAAATCTTAATTTTTTCTCTTAAATTAATTAAGAACCTACAAGCTAGACAGAAGAGACGTAGATTTTTTACCAACATCACTCAGTTCTTTGGGCATTTCCCATAACGCCCTAACCGGAAGCCTCCCCCAAACCACCTTTCAACAATCTTACTAGATTTCTACTTAAACTACCTTCCAATATAGTGGAGAAGGTTATAAAAACCATCTCGTTATCTGGGCCTCTATTGCAATCTTTGTTTCAATGGAGTGCTTAAGGGTTGGTTTTTCCAACTCCGGTGTTTGCAATAGGTAGTCCCCCAGCTATGCTTGCCTTTGCAGAAACCTAATTCGATTTGTCGTCAAGCATACAATGGCAATCCAAGGTTTGATCATTTGTGGCCTAAGAGTAAATATTTGGTTTTTCTTTTTCTTATTGCTGGACGGTGTAATAACCGGAATCGGTTGTCTGGCACCGGAGGAGAAGCTTGGTGTCAAGTTTGGTTATGGATTTCTGGAATGAGACAAGAGATATAGAGAACAGAGTTAAGAGAGAGAATGAGATTTTTGGTCTTCTGGGGGGCTAACAGGACTGCTGCTATCAAGTTCTCTCACAATCGTCTGAACAGATTGGGTTAGGGTTTATTGGAACCCAAAAATCACTGCAAAAGATGATAAAGTGTATTTTAGGAATTTTTGAAAAACATATCAGTCACATGATATCACATGTGACAGAGTGTAACGGAAAGTTAACAGCTGGGGAGGTTTTAGAGAATTGTCAGAAAACTTAAGAGTACTTTAAGACAATATGTAAACAGTAAGGAACTAAGGATAGAGTTAGTCAATTTCCTAAACCTTTGGGGTACTTTAAGAAATTTACCCTAATATAAGTTAAAGAAAGATAAAAGTGCCCTTAAACTAGTGCCACTCAACACTTGCCAAGCTGTATACACAGCAAGCATGCAGAAAGTGCTAGAAAGCACCTAGGATGTATTTCACCGGAGTTGGCAATGCAGCAATATTTCTTTAACACAAGTTTCACTTTCGCTCTGAAACCAATAATAAGTTTCCTTGCTTCTTGTGCTTTCCACATATTGCTCAAGTTAGCAGTGGGCATATACGGTACAGTTATGTCTCAAAGTGCTTCAGAACCCAAAAAGGTAATTTCTCTTGGCACAATAGAACATTAATTGAAAGTGATGCATGATCTGGTTAAATGCTATATTATTTCCTACCAACTTTGAAATAGAAAAAGACCAGGGAAGGACAAAAGAATGATATACATCCAAATGCACCAAAAATAGTTACCCAGCTCAATTACTAATAATCATAGTTGTTAAGGTGACGCCTAGGCGACAAGGCGCCCTTGAAGGCTCGCCTCGCCTAACCACCAAGTAGTTTCCTATAGTGTGTTATAAAAAACTTTTATGTTCTTAATTTTTTGATGTTATAATTATAAAATAGACGTTTTTAAACTAAAATATTCATTTTGTGTGTTTATATACTAATTTCTTTTTATTGCTTTCTTATTTGTTAGAGTTTAATCAACACAAACATTGCTAAATGCTGTATTGAACACTCAAAGACTTCAAAACCTGAACCAATAAGCAAGGAAGAACATAAAATGTTGTCCAATCAACACATTTTCTTATTTTTCTTTACTAATTTTGCGTGTTTATATTCTTCTTACACCTTTTCTTTTCTTCTTTTCCTATAACAGAAATAGGCTTTCAGCCCCTATATTTTTTTTATTTTCTTTTCTTTCTTCTTTTTCTTCTCATGAATATGTTGGACTATGTTGATTTTCTATACTTTAACATGAAGTTTATACTTTTCTTGTGAAAATTATGGATATTTATTAAGGAAATATGATTATGGAACCTAGGGAACTACCATAGGATACATGTTTGTACTTTAAAAAATCCATCGCCTAGGCAACTAGGCAAGAAGGCGCCCTCCTGTCGCCTAGCCTCGCCTTGGCGCCTTGAAAACCATGCTAATAATGTTAAACTTTAAAGAGAAACAAAAAACAGTATGTTGGAAAAAGATGGGAACAAAAGTCACCTGATTCCGTTCATAAAGCATATGATTTTTGGTGAAATATTTGTATACATCTCGTCCCTTTGCAAGCATGCTTTGGTCGATGGGGCCTATGATTCCAATTACACGTGCAAGCAATGTTGCAGGTGAATCATTTTGGAAGAGAACCTGCACCAGGAAGAACAAGGTTTAAAATTAAAATCCATTTTTGCAAAGCTATATTGTCCCACCTGCATACTTTACACGTAATGTATGCACAGAATTGTGTGATCCCTGTGCAGTGTGGTATGTGCAATCGTGAGGTCTAGGATATCTTATTTATGCAGTAACAGTGACGCTTTGCTGTTTTAGTGAGATCAGTCTGGTTTGTGGTAAGTTGCTGTTGTCCAAGCGTGAGAGTGGTAATAGTGTGTCCCTGGAAAGTGTGGGAGTGCTCAGTTGAATTTTCAAGTGGCTTCGTTTGGGTAATTCCAACTCAGTGTGAACTGAAGTGATAAGTGTGGTTACAGCATAGTTCCAATGGCATCAGATGATTCTGCTACTTGAGGTGTAATTACTAATCAAAGAAGGCTTGGTAATGGTTCAGATCATATGAATTTTCCTATGACCATCACCCCTCTTGATGGTATGAACAATCTAGCATGGCCAATACATCACAGCTAGCGGAAAAAGTGGCTACATAAATGGAACAGTGGAGGAGCCGAAGTCGGGCACTGCTGAGCATAAGTGGAACCAGGAAAATTTCCCAATCATGTCTTGGCTACTTCTATGCTGCCATCAATTATACAGAATTTTATGTGGGCAGATACAGCCCATGAAATCTGGGAACAAGCAAAATCTACCTACTTTGAACAAAGACACTATGCCAGAATTTATCAGTTTCAAACAGAGTCTTCTACATGCAAGCAAGGGGAACATAGTCTTTCAACTTATTACTCCACTCTCACATCCATCTGGAAAGAACTTGATTATTATCAGAACGTTGAAGGAGAAAGTGACAAGGATGACAAGGCCTACAAGAAGCTTGTATCTCAGCAATGTGTGTTTGCCTCTTGCTTGGATTGAACCCAATATATGAACCTATTCAGGTCCAAATTTTGGGCAATAAGGAACTTCCTTCTGTCCAGGAGGTGTATGCATTGATCCAATTTGAGGAGAGTAGGAGAAATGCAATGAATCCTCTTGAGGAGGAGCATATACCCTTGGATACAAAGGGAAGTATGATTACTACGAGGAAGGGTATTTTCAAAAGAAAGAGATGAGAAAGATAAGATATGGTGCACTCATTGCCAGAGACCTAGACATACTCGTGACAGTTGTTGGGATCTAGTTGGCAAAACCAAAATGAGCTGAAGAGTAAAATAAAAAACCAGCACCAAAGCAAAATAAGAAACCTGTTCCCAAGAAGTATATTACAAAAAATATGGCCTCCCAGAAACAAGCAAATAGCTCTACTATGAGTACGCCTCAGGAATGTCCCTCTGGTTCGGATCCCATGGAAGAGTTTATCAGTGCCTTCTGTGATCATTTGGAAATGTATGGTAGAGGACTGTGGAAGGTGGACTCTGGCCCTAGCCCCTCAAATCTCCTTTGCGTCTACATCAAGTAACACTGCCTCTGCTTTCCATGTGTCTTTCCAGTCTTTGGAATCACATTGGATTATTAATTCCAGAGCTTCTAATCATATATGACTGGTAAATCAACTTTGTTTCAATCCTATACACTTCTTTCTAGTAGAGAAATAGTGAGACTAGCTAATGATTCAATCTATTCCATAGCTGGTCAAAGATCTATCCCTCTGCCATTTGGTTTCTTTCTTTCAAATGTGTTTAATGTTCCAAAATTACCTATTAACTTGTTGCCTACATGGGATAGAGAATAAAATTGGTCTTGAAGCTACAAGGTCTACGAGTCAGTCCTTTAAGAGTCAATTTGTGGCATTATCGTCTTAGTCATATGTCCTTTGAGACGTTAAAGTGTTTGTTTCCAGAATTCTTGAAGTCAATGTCAACTGAATTGCAGTGTCATACATGTCAACAAAATAACATTGTAGGATTTTTTCCTTTAAGAAATAAAAGATTAGCTTTCCCATTGAATATTGATTATTCTAATGTTAGGGGGCCTTGTTACTCTACCTTCTGAAAGTGGCTACAAATATTTTATCATGCTCATTGATGATTATTCCTATTACACATGGGTTTACCTAATGCATTCGAGAGATGAAGTACCTAAACTTGTGAAAGATTTCCTACGTATGGTATTTAACCAATTCCAAACTAAGATACAAATCTTCTAGTTTGACAATGCGAAAGAGTACTTTCATGGTGACCTTGCTGAATTTTTTGCTTCATGTGGATCCCTTCACCGAAGCTCATGTGCAAAGACTCCTTAACAAAATGGCATTGCCGGAAGAAAAAACCGCCATCTCCTTGAAGTTGCTTGGGGCAAGTTCCCAAATGCTTTTAGACGTATATTGTAATCTCTATTGCCTATGTTATGAATCATATGCCCTCTCAGCTGCTACATTCCAAGGCCCCACATCAACTCTTGTTCCCTAAAGCCCCGTTGTTTCCATGATCCTGAAATTGATAGTGTACTACTCTCTTTAATCCAAAACCTTGAAGGATCTTTCCTTGATCCTGATAAGTCTGATAAAAGAATTTGGACACCTTCCTCTTCGGGTCTGTTTTCCTGTAACTCCTTCAAAGTTTTAACCCAACCTCCCCTTAGTCCCCCACAATCTTTTCCTGTTAAGGAGGTATGGTGCAAGCCTATCCCACCTAGGATTGTGGTTTTTTGTTGGGAAGTTGTACACGAAAGAATAAATACTTTTGACTGGCTACAAAGGAAGAGGAAAAAGTGGTGCCTTTCCCCACATTGGTGTGTTCTTTGTAAGGCGAATAGTGAGACTTGCTTTCATTTGTTTATTACTTGTCCTTTTGTTGCTGGCATTTGGGAATGGATTTTTTCCTTATTTGAATGCAGGTGGACACATCCGGCTGACATCAAAAGTCTCTTTGATCCAACTTCCTGTCCATGGCCGAGGAAGATAGGTAACATCATGTGGAAGAGTGCTAGGGCGGTAATAATCTGGGTACTGTGGGAAGAAAGAAATGCAAGAATTTTTGGAGAAAAGGAAAGAACAAAAGAGGCCTTGATTGAATCAATACTGATTAGAGTGGCTCAATGGCTGAAATCCTTAGGAAGCTTCTCACATATATCCTTTGACAATATCATTAGAAACTGGAAGGTAGTGGCAGACTCAAATGTCAATAAGCAGCCTGTTATTCCTATCTAGACCCCTCCTGAAAGAGGATTTATAAAACTTAACTTTGACGGAAGTAGCATGGGAAACCCAGGAAGGTCAGGAATTGGAGGTGTATTCAGGGATGAGGAGGGTAAAGTGTGTGCATTATTCTCAGGCCCAGCAGGTGAAGGAGACTCACTAAGAGAGGAAGTAATGGCGGTTATGGAAGGGGTGCAAAGGGCTAGAACCATAAATGCTAGAAAGCTAATCATTGAAGGGGATTCCAAACTGGTAGTGGCTTGGCTACTGGATGAGTAAAGTAGGATGTGGAAATATAATAATGAGAAGAAAAAATTCAGATGGATCACAAGGGACATGGAACTGAGAATACAGTGGGTGAAAAGAACAGCTAATTCGGTGGCTGATGCACTAGCCAAGCAAGGGGTTGGGAGAGTTCAAATATTTTGGGCACAGATGTAATTGTAATTATAACTAAAGTTAAAGGGGAGAGATAAGAGAGCTTGTCTCTCTCTCACTTTCTCTTGTACGCTTTCTTTTAAATTCAATGAAGTAATCAGTTATCCATCAAAAAAAAAGCCCCGTTGTTTCCTATTCCCTATGTGTGTGCTTGGGCTCGGTGTTTTGTCCATGATTTGTCACCCACTCGTGGTAAGCTTGATAACAAGGCTACTTCTTGTGTTTTCCTGAGTTACCCTTCCACTCCAAAGGGTTAAAGATGCTTTGATCCCACCTCCTATAAGTATTAAGTTTCCATCAATTTGTCCTTTTTTGAAAATGAGCCTCTCTTTCCTATTTCTCCTCAGGGGGAGAGTAGGGTTGAGGAGAAACCAGTACAGGTTCCGCTTCCTCTTCCTCCTCTTCCTAATCCTCCTCCCTCATGTGCCTTCCTTCTTCGCCGCAAGTAGGGGTGAGCATTTTTTAATATTCCGGTTCCGGTTTCGGTTTTTAGAATTAGAAATTAAGTTAACCAAAAAACTGAATTAACCCAACTTTACTATATAACATGTAATACATAATATACAATATATATACATATAATATTTAATATATAATATAATGAAATTTGATTTCATAGTTTGGTTTAAACCGAAATAACCAAAAATTTTGGTTTTGGTTATTTTTGTTTTATTATAATTCGGTTTCAGTTCAGTTTTCATTTTTTTAATTCAGTTTTTTAAATTTTAGTTTATTTGGTTCGGTTCGGTTTTAACCGAATAAACCAAATGCTCACCCCTAGCAACAAGTGCCAATAGAGTTCAAGAGTCATAGAGCAGCCTAAAGTCATGCAACCAATACTATCAGAATACCCGAAGATAGATCTTGCTTAACCAAAGACAATTACTCCTATCGATGTTTCTGATCTCCTTGATATTCATACCTCTACAATTAATGATTTGGACCTTCCTACACCACCAACCATCCCATTATACACTATGTTTCTTATGAAAATGCTTCACCTTCTTTTTGTGCTCTTCTTTCTTCCATTGATAATATTCTTATTCATTGAAATGTAGTAGAGGCTTTGGACAGATGCAATGAAAGAAGAAATTAATGCTTTACAATAAGAATGGCATATGAGAATTGGCAGATCTTCTACTAGTAGAGTGTTGTAAATAAAGCATGGGGCAGATGGTGCAGTGTAGAGGTATAAGGCCCGATTAGTGGAAAAAGGGTTTACTCAAATATATGGAGTGGGCGCAAGGTGCCAAGGTCTCCTAAATCCCACTTGCACCTGGATTGGTGAGGGGGGGTTATGGGTTTGAGGAGGGATGGGCTACCCCCCATTGTGTAGCCCCATGGAAAAAAAATCTATCAAAAAATGTGTATGGACTATGCAAAGACTTTTGCTCCAATAGCAAAGATGAACTCTATCAAGGTCCTACTATCATTAGCAGTGAACTTGGACTAGGATCTACATGAGTTAGACATTAAAAATGCCTTCTTGAATGGTGATTTAGGCCAAGTTTGGAAGTGCTTATTTGAAAAACAAGTGTTTATACTAATAAGTGCTCATGAGCGTTTGGTGAAAAAGCACTTATTTCAAACAAGGGTAATATACGTATTTTCAAAATGACATAGCGGGCCAAGACAAGCCAGAAATGAAATAAGCATTTATTTGGGCTTATTTCCCAAATGCAAACAAGCGCTTATTGTTGTGCTCCTAGCCCAAAATAAGTGCTTATTCAAATAAGCACTTATTTTTAAGCACTCCCAAACTTAGCCTTAGAGGAAGAAGTGTACATGGTCCAAATGTTCAAGGCAATGAGTTGAAGATATGCAAGTTAAAGTAGTCGTTGTATGGACTATGGATTGAAACAATCACCAAGGGCATGGTTCAGTAGGTTTCATCTAGCTATACAGAAAATGGAGTTTAAGAAGTGCCAATCGGACCACACATTCCGTGTAAGAAGGGGCAAGGAAAGATTGTTGTCTTGATAGTGTATGTGGATGACAGTGATAAATGGTGAGTGAACTTCAGAAATCCAAAGAATAAAAGAGTTCTTGACCATGCAATTTGAGGTGAAAGATCTGGCTCCTTGTTGTTATTTCCTTGGAATTGAAGTTGCCCACTCTCAAGAAGGTATCTTCCTTTTCCCAAAGAAAATATATTCTAGAATCTAGATCTTTTGGAGGATACAGGTAAGTTGGGATCGAAGCCAGCTGCTACTTATGCAATGTATAGCAGTATCAAAGACTTGTGGGAAGACTATTGTACTTATCTATGACCAAACTTGATATTGCCTATGTGGTGGGAATTCTAAGCCAATTCAAGCATTCCCTCAAGACTCCATCTAGAGGTTGCAAAGAGGGTACTTAGATACCTCAAGAAGTATCCTAGAACTGGGTTGTTGTTCAAGAAAAATGGTCACATAAAGCTTGAAGTTTACACATGCTAACTAGGTAGGATCAGTTGATGAGGTTTAAAGAATCGATACAATACTTCCAATACGAGGTGTATCGTATCGGCATCCATGGTAATGGATACGGGATATGTCACAACTGGTATGTATCCCACGAGTCATGCGTAATGGCACGATATGCCTCCGTATCGGGTTGTATCACATCATATCAGTGAATATGGTCTGATACTCACCCATACAGAAACATTTCAGTTCCCAGTTTTATGAAACTGCAAATTAACTACTTTTGGATTGTTTTTTAACCTTAATAAAAATTCAAAATTATAATTATAAAAACTGAAATATATATTTTAATATTTAATTTTCCCCAAAATTTTAATAAAAACTGATATTATAAAAGTAATATGTTTTATCTCCCTTAAATGATTTATATGTTTTATTTTACTCATATTTACATGTTAATAATAAGTAAATAAATTTTCCAACAAAATTAATATAAAACAGAAAATTAGAATTATAAAAACTGAAATGAATAATTTAAGATTTAATTACCCCAAAAATTAATAAAAACTGAAAAATATAAAGTAATTTATTTTATCTACCTGAAATGATTTATATGTTTTATTTTACAATTATATGTAAAATAAAACAATCATATGTTAAAATGAAAATATATTTATTATTTGAAAAAATAGTTATTATTTTTTTTTTAATTTCTTTTGAAGGGATACACAACGGGGGTAACCCATCCCCCAACCCAAGTGCAAGCAGGATTCGATCCCGTTTCACCATTATCACTAGCATGAGACCTTACCAACCAGCTAGTTGGCATCTTGCAAGTTATTATTTATTTAAAAATACTATATAAACAAATTTTCCCAAAAATTTAATAAAAATTGAAAGAGTGATGATTATTGCATGATGTGTACATGCTCTAGAGTCCCAATATTGTTTATTATAATGTTTCTCTTCATATAAACCTATTCAAGTGTGTATTTCTCATGTGTTTATACCTTACTCATAGATAATTCAGCTTTAGGTTTAGTGTTATTAATGCATTTATGTGATTTGTATACATTTCCCTAGTGTATCCAAGTGTTTCCATATCTTTCGTTCACATCCATGCGTTGCCAAAGCATATATGCATTTGTATCTATATTTGAGTTGTCTAATACGATACCCGATACCGATACTTTGATCTTCTACTAATGAGTATTGCACCTTTGTAGGAGGTAATTTGGTCACTTGGGGGAGTAAGAAGCAGGGTGTTGTGGCCAAATCCAGTGTAGAGGCCGAGAATAGGGCCATGTCCCATGGAGTTGCAGAAATCCTATGGATAAAGAACATGTTAGGTGAGTTGGGGTTTGGTGTGCCTATGTCACTTTAATATGATAACGAAGCTACCATTAGAATAGTGGCCAATCTGGTACCCGTGATAGAACAAAGCACATAGAAGTGGAAAAACACTTTATTAGGGAAAAGCTCAATAGTGGAGAAGTGTGTACACCGTATGCAAGGTTCAAAGTATCGATACGATACGAGTTTCGTCCGTATCGTATCGGTTCTTAGAAACGGCCGAAACACTTTTTTTTTAGTTTTTTTTTCAAACTTTGGTTTTTTGGAAAGATTATAGGTTGTTTTTTATTATAAAAAAAATGGGGGTCCGAATCACCTGGAAACAGGCGTTTCGAACCGTATCATTTGTAAAAGATACGATACGATACGATACGCCCGATACAGGGCGTATCGTATCGATACTTTGAACCATGACCGTATGTTAGTTCCAAGGAGCAACTCACGGATGTGTTTACAAAGGGACTTCATCACTTGCAGCACAATGACCTTTGTGACATGTTAGGCATGATAGATATCAATGGTCCAACTTGAGGGGGAGTATTGTATTTCTTACATTATGTGCCGCAAGGGTACAAGTGTCTTTTTACATTCTTTTGTAAAGTCGCTATATTTAAATATAAGGGCTGGAGCCGCCAGCCTATCTTTTGACTCTCGATCAATTTTTCTCCCTCTTCTCTTCTCTTCTCCCCTTCTCCCTTTCTTTCTCTTCTGTTTTTTCTGTTTCTCCTTTGATAATAGTAACAAAACAACATCTGAATACAGTGCTAACATGTGACATTTCAACATTATACACGTGTAAAATACATCAATTTTTGCAAGTTGGTTGAACTTTAGCAAGCAACAGTGCTCCAGAACATGCAACAAAGCTATTAAAGGAGTTTTACCAAAAAAAGCTATTAAAGGAAAAAAAAATAGCCCAGAAAACAATGAGCAGTCTCTTATTTTAACAGGGAAACAAAAATAAGGACAAACTTTTCAGCTCCTTAGAAAATGGTTTACTGACAGTATAACTCTAAGAACACAAGAATAAGAAGGAATTTTTATGATAACAATAATAATGGTAAGTAACAATATTAATATTAAGCATCACCATATTTTCAAACATAGGTTATCCACACAGAAACATAAAAAAAAACGTGGAAGAATAAATGTAGAACATATATCTGTACAACTTACATTTCCGGTACAAAGTTCTGCCAAGATGCATCCAAGTGACCATAAATCAATTTTTTTTTCATATGGGAGTCCCAAAATAACTTCCGGTGCACGATATGACCTAGACTGGACATAGGAGCAAAGATGATCTGTTTCAAAACAACTGCTCCCAAGGTCAATAACTTTCACCTCACACCTACTGTAGCTCTTAACCAAAATGTTTTCTGGCTTTAAATCACAGTGAATAAGACCAAGTCCATGCAAAAACTGCAGTGCCTCCAAACACTGAATGGTAATTGACTGCAGAATGAAAAGAACAAAAAAGAAATCTCATATATATCATACACCAGCAAAACAAAGGGGCAACATGCAAACATAGGGCTTCAAGTTTTAAAACCTAGCATCATACCTGCAACCTTGGCATTGTGAAGTAAACCTCTCCCCCAGATTCTCGATTGAATTTTTGAAATTCATACAAATTTGCCTTCAGAAGTTCACATACAATCAACAAATGTTCCTGCAAAGACAAAACAGTTACCAACCACTTTATCATGCAGTGAAGAATCCTCGTATCAATCATTACAAAAGCAACAATAATATCGAAACACAATGCAAACAATTCAAGGTAAGAAGCAGGGAAAAACTAAGGCAGCATTTGGATAAGACTTTGCTTTCGAACTTTCAGCTTTCAAAAGTCTGAAAGCAATAAATAAATAAACACTGCTTTTTTTGCTTGGTTGCGGCTTCTTTTGAAAGCTGAAGTCCAGAAAGCAAAAGCCACTTCAGCCTTTCGACTTGGACTTTTTGGGCAACAACTCTCAACTCTTGACCCCTTCTATTCCAAGCCTAATAGTAAAATAGACTTCTTCCACAAGTCCAGCATACAGCAACCCCATCTTCCACAAGTCCAGTGTATGGACTCCTCTACTCTATGCAGTCCCCATTCAATCTATTCTCTGTTTGAACCCCATTTCAATGTAACAGATTCCACAACCCCATTCGACCTCTTCTTCAATGATCAAATGTATAATTTTTCCCCTGTTAAACCCCATCTGAATGTATCGTTTTTCCCCTGTTATGGATTGTATTATTGAATGTATCATTTGAATGAATATGTGAAGATGTTGATAATGGACTGTTATATCATTTGAATGTATCATTTTGCAGTTACAGACTGTGTTACTGTTATATCATTTGAATGTATTATTGAATGCGAATGTATCATTTTATTGTTATGTGAAGATGGTCATAATGGACTATTATATTATTTGAATGTATCATTTCCCCATGTTTGAATGTCTAATTTGAATGCTCCTTGTTGAATATATCATTGTGAACCCCCTTTGGAGCTAATACTACAGTTTTATTAGAGCCAATACTGTGGTGCCATGTGTGTAAAGCCAGAAAGCGTTTTGGTGCTTACCAAACAAGCATACTTTGCTTTTACCTCAAAAAGCATACTTCAGAAGAAAATTTTACCAAGCAGGTTCTATAGCCAAAAGTCCCAAATAAAAGCCAAAAACAGACTTTCAACTGCGGACTTTGAAAGTTCAAAAGCCAAAGCTTATCCAAATGATGCCTAATACTTCCAAGCATGTAAAAAATAGGGATTAAGGGCTTGTTTGGGAGGGCCTCAGGGCTGAAGGCTGAAGCTTTGGTTGAGTCACTTTTATTGAGCTGCTTATGTGTTTAAAAGTTTAAAAAGTTAATAAAGCATCACTTTTTTATTCATTCTTATGTTTTTGACAATTAGATAATAAAGTTTCAAATTACCTTTTTATTGGTGTTGTGCACTGGCAATGCTCTATTAACTTTTAAAAAAAGAAAAAACCAAAGGGCCTTGACTGATCTCTAATCTCTAACCCTAAATAGAATGAACTACAACCAAAATCATAAAACCGACCTCTTATATTATTTGGGCAAAACATTTGGGCCAATAACACTACCCTTGAAAACCTGGATGGGCTTCTTTGGACTTCCCTCAAAGGGCCTTGAAGAGAAATCAACATAAAGGTCCAATCCTCCTAGGATTAGAAATGTACAATGTCTAGCATCACACTAATTGAAGTGTTGCAACTAGAAGATATAATACATTCAGAGTTTCACAGACTTGAACTGTTAAATGCTTGAAGCACTTTAGTAAAATCCACGTTTGTTGGCTTTCACTTTCACCTTCACTTTAAATGTTTTATATGTCATCCCCTTTTTTATGAGTGTCATCCTTCACTTTAAATGTTTTATATGCCATCCTTAGTTTCCTTACACATTTTTATTTGAGCCAATAAGCTTTTTGAAACATTTTATTTCTTTGAAAATTCATATTTTCTAGGTATTAATGTGTCTATTATAAAAAAATTGCACCTCATTTTTTTGTCCTAATAAACACCTCGCCTTGCACCTTGTGCCTCAAGCAATAGAAGGCCTTTGTGCTTTTCTTGTGCCTCTCACTTTAAAATACTGGTTTTTGGGTCTTTTATTCTAAAAATGAGAACAGAGCATAGGGGCTCCAAGTTTTTCACTTTTTTCTCTGATATGAAGATGGAGAGTCATTTTACAGATTCTGCTCCTTGCAGGGTTTAGGTTGAGCATGGCTGTGCAACCCATCCTCATAGCATTGCTGAGAAGGTAAGGTTGTATAATGTTGCAATCTGGTGCTCTGTTTATCAATACTTACGTGTTCTTTGATTTGTTTCCCTAAATTAGGTGCAAAAGGACTGAAACAGTGATTGCATATGGAAGCTTCAAGAATTGGAGCCAAACAAGGACAAAGTAAGCCATAGTTCATTACTAAAAGAGACGCATATTTTTCAAAGGATGGGTTATTGAACTTGATCTACTCAGATTTAAAACTCTGTCAAACAATGCTACCTAAGCCAGTAAATATATTGATAGTTAATTAGAAATGCTTTGTAATTTAAATATCAGAAATTTGCAATTGTTTCTTGCAGCAAACTAATACAGTAGACATGTTAGAAGAAGCAGTTATATATATTCAAGTACTTGTAGAAACAGATTCATGTACTATCTTGATTATAACAATTTTGTAATGTTTCCATTTTGCTGTTTTTGGTAAAGTTTACCTGTTATTGTCACTCATTGTCTCATTTACAATTTGCAAATGATTTAATACACTTTAGTGAGGGAGAGCCAAAAGAGTTGGTTAACCTGAAAGTGATGGTAGAAGGTTTCAAAAGGGTCTCTAACTTGAGAGTAAATTGGAACAAAAGTTTCTAGTACCTCAAGCTATGGGGTAAGTGAGTGGCCTTTAAAATACTTAGGTTTACTACTGGGAGGAAACCCAAAGTCAAAAAGTTTCTAGTACCCAATTTTAGAAAGATTCACAAAGAGACTAGCAGGGTAGAAGAGAAACTAAATCATCTACTAATCTTATTAAGGATTGGTTCTCCTCTCTCTTTAGGAGCAGGTGGGCTTCTTCCGACAACCAAAGAAAAGAGAAAAGGTGATATGGAGAACAACAATGGCAGCAATTATTTAGGCAGTGTGGGAAAAGAGAAATAATAGAATATTCCAAGGGCAAGAAAAAACAGCACACAAACTCGTAGAAAGGATCACCATCATGACTATACATTGGCGGAAATCATTGGATTTGTTCAAGGACTTCTCTGTAGATGACTTGTTTAGAGGTTAGAGCACAGTAGCAAGCTCTTCCTTCTCTTCTTTAACTCTTCAAGAGGAATACAGAATACACTAAAGTTACAGCTTAGCCCAAAACAGTGAATCCTTTTCTGCCCCTTGTTTAGCTAAACCATCAGCTAGGGAATTAGCCGATCTTTTAACCCAACATGTCTTAACTTCCATCTCCCGCACCAACCACATGAATTTCCTCCTCGCATTGTTATACTTCCATAAACCCTTTTGATCTTTAGTCAGCCATCCTATCACCACCTCTGAATCCCCTTCAATTATGAGTTTCTTGATGTTCAACTCCTTAGCTTTTCGGACTCCTTCCATAACTGCAAGGATCTCAGCTCTAAGGGAGTCACCCACTCCAATTGAGCCTGAGAACATGGCAGAGATGACCCCATTTTCGTCCCTAAAAACACCTCCAATCCCCGATTGCCCCGGATTTCCCCTACCGCATCCATCAAAGTTTAATTTCAAGAATCCTCTAGGTGGGGGAGTAGTCCAAACCACTTTCATTACTGACTTGGTCTCTGTGCAATTTGCAATTTCACCCCACTTCCTCAACATGTCATCCACAGTGTAATCTGTGAATAGTTTCAAATATTTCAGCCACTGTACCGCCCTAATATGTATGATAGCCTTCAGATCTGTTGCTCCTCTTTGGATTTCTGAGAATATCCTAGAGTTTCTTTCCTCCCACAATGTCCAACATACTGCAGCCCTTAGTCCTCTCCACATTATCCTTCCCCTTTTTATTTGCCACCTGAAAAAGGTGGGGGAGAAAAGGCCCTGCAAGTCTGATGGGGGAATCCAACTGCGTCCAAATAAGGAGGAAGCCCAATCCCAAATTGACCTCGCAAAGTGGCAAGACACCAGTAGGTGAAAACCAGTCTCCCCATCCGCTTTACATAGAACACACCATTGAGGTGACAAACAAGTATTGGGTCTCT
>NW_010729074.1:6732026-6771978 GCF_000365185.1 Nelumbo nucifera
AAGATGCCATTGGGGGTAGGTGTCCAAATTCTAGAGTCCTCCCTAGTGGGGTCTAAGACAACATTATCAAGAAGTGCAATAAGGCTCGAAATACTGTCAAGGTCTGAGTCCCTCAAATCCCTTCTTAAACCCAAGTTCCACCCAATCCCAGAAGTGGAAGAGGACGGGGTGATGAAAGACGAGATCAGCTCATTTTTCAAATCAGATAGAGCATACAAATAAGGAAATTGATCCTTTAAAGGGGCACTCCCCACCCAGGTTTGTTCCCAAAATTTTATGGAATTACCGGAATTCAAGTCATACCTGATATTAGGGGAGAAAACTAGTAGCAGGTCATGAATGGCTTTCYAAGGAGAGTTGCTTGTGGTCCTAGCTCTGATTCCAACGTCCCATCCATTGTCCTCCAGCCCATGTATACTTGCCACTATTTTAGCCCATAGCTTCTCCTTCTCCATAGGGAACCTCCACAACCACTTCCTCAACAGAGTCATATTCCTTCTCCTGATACTCCCAAGCCCCACACCACCACAAGACTTACTCCTACACACTATCATGAATGGCTTTCCAGTGTGAAGTTGAACTTTGACGGCAGCCCTGTAGGAAATCCTGGCCCCTCTGGAATCAGGGGTGGTTTTAGAGATGGGAAAGGAAGAGTCCTAGCCATGTTCTCTGGCCCAATAGGGGTTTGGGGGACTCACTTAGAGCAGAAGTTTTGGCACTGCTACAGGGGCTTAGATTGGCTAAACAACTGGGTTTTCAACAGTTAGAAGTGGAAGGAGATTCAAAAATGGCAGTAGATTGAATGCAAACAAACAGTTTGAGCACTTGGTCCCTTAGAAAGCCTATAAGGGAAATATTGTAACTAACAAGGGAGCATGGAGCACATTTTAAATGGACTAGGAGGTCAGCCAATGCAATGGCCAATAACTTAGCAAAGAAAGGAGTTAGTAGGGAAAATCTTTTCTGGGTGTGTTTGTAAATGTTTATTTTGAGGGGTCACCTTGCCTTTGAAGGTGACAGCTGTACTAAATTTCCATTAATTTAATGAAAGCTACCATTTCCCATCAAAAAAAAATATGTAGTTCAAACACTTAAAAATTAGGGTAAAATAGATACTGGAAAAACTCACTTACTCGATAATAGAAGTAATCATACAAGCGCAGAATATGGTATTTGTCAGCAGGATCATGCTTGTTGACGTATTTGAGAAGCTTTATTTCATCAAGGCTCTGATCAAAAAAATCTTTGTTGTTCTTTATAATTTTAACACAGACATCCATGCCCGTATGCAAATCATGTGCTTGAATAGCTTTGCTAAATGCAGCTGATCCAAGATACTCAGTAACATGATAACGCCCAGCAATCACTGAATTTAGAACAACATGAAAATTCTTATCCTCCTCAAAGCCCGTTCTGCCGAATAAAATGGAACAAATTCAGGTAACATGAAACAAGGATAAAGCAAAAGAACAGAGAGGAATATCACAAGCCCATCACTTGGACATGAACCAGAAGTAACACTGGACATCCTTAGTGTAGGCAGGATATTGCTAGAAGAGGCCATGCAGATAGAGAAACAAATCATTAACAATTTTGTACTCTACAGTTTACACCAGTTGACAATTTTTTTCTCCTTTTGATAGTAAACCAGTTAATAAACATCATTTCCCTTTGCTTCCTACACCCTACCCCCATTCATAAAAAGAAAAAGGAACCATAAGTTACCAAGAAGTAACGCTGGAAATCCTCTAGTGTAGGCAGGAGATTGCTAGAAGAGGCCATGCACATGGAAACAATCACTAACAATTGTATACTCTACACCAGTCAACATTTTTTTTATGGTAAACCAATTAATAAATATCATCCCCCTCTGCTGCCTACACCCTACCCACCCCCCCCTGGTTCAAAAAAAAAAAAAAAGAAAAGGAACCAGAAATAGAAGTAAAACATGCCTGTTTTTTCTATGCACGATCTTGAGATTAAAGGTCTCAAACTCCTCCTCCTGAGCTTTTATCTGCCTTACTTGCTCCTGCACAGCTGCTGCTTCTTCATCCTCCAGTGTTGTCCCTGGATCTTCTTCTCCTGCATCACTAATTTTGTCATCCTCCCCTTCCTTAACATGCATCCCTTCAGCATAACCATAGTTTGAGAGTGTTGAAGAAGTAGAGTTTGCTGATATAATGGCATTATCATTATTTCTATCCTGTGAACTCTTGTCAGATGAAGAAGCATTGCCCTTCCGCCTCCATGAAGCAAGCATCTCATCACTTTCCATCAGACCATTCCCGCAATCATCAGCTTCATCACCAGTTACAGCATTACACTTGGTAGACCATAAAGATTTGCCAGAGTTTGAGCCCCCATCTCTCAAAGGGAGTGGGAAAGAAAATCCACCATCAGAATAATTTTGCACAATTCGAGAAGCTCCTTTTTCATTCCCCATAACATATTTATCAGAATCCTGCTTACTTGCCTTTCTCTTATCTGTGTCATGTTGAGAATAACTGGACACACCAATACCAACATCTTGATCACGGAAGTATTCCAAGTCCCCTTCACTGCTTCCTCCAATTAAACTTTCCCGTACTTCACTGCCAATATCAGCAGCATCACTGTTGATCCCCACACCAATTGATCTAACAGAACCATGCTGGTCATCATCCATGCAGAGATCATCCGGTCGAGTTCTTTCACACTCATTCAAAACTCTCCCATTACCCAACATAACAAGTTCATTTGTCCGAGTGACAAAACCCTGCCATACAGGTTCTGAGCGCATCAAACTTAATTCTTCTTCATCCATCAATTGCCCATCACATTGGGCAATTATATCATTTTCATCATTCCTCCCATACATTTCAGCCATTGAAAGCCCTATAGGATCATTGGAAATAGGAACTTGGTCAATATTTTTTGACTGAAAATACTGCTCACCAGAGAAATAAGAGTCATCCTCAGCAAAAGATTGGTCATCATCTTCAACTTTTGTTGGACCTCTTTCCCGCTGGTCTTGAATGCTCCCATGCCCTGTTCCTTTTTCATTGTCACTTGGGTAATCAATTTCATGAGCAAGAAACCAAGTCTCATCTTCAATTGGTTGCCTCATGTATCCAACATCATCATCATCATCATATTCATCAGAGTCCCAATATTCATTTGGATAGTCAACAGATTCACTCAATCCATCACCCACCGTTGCAAAACCCGAAACCAAATCAGAAGCATCCTCGGCAATGCCCTGACTTACAGATAGCCAACTACTTCCCAAAGCCCTCTTTCCGCCTGTTATCATCACTTCCAAGATAAGATATCAAATGCAAGGTTAGAAGAAAAAAACCGAAAATAGCACTACATTTTTTTTGTTGATAATTGAAAGGCAAATAGCACTAGATTGTGAAATGAAAGCATGACATTTTTTGAGGAAAACTACAAATCTCTGCAAGTAACCATAGTTAAGCTAAAAAAATTAAAAAAAAAAAATTAAAAAAAAAAGTGATTACAGAAGTGATGGACTCTTATCTTTAAAGATCACAATAATCGCTAGAATCTCCTTCTATTATCAGATACTAAAATTGCAAAATTTAGCCACTCTAAGCCCTTGCATGACCACTATAACCCAGTGTTGCATGGACTCGCCTAAATGGATGACATGTCACATCAGATACACACATCTGTGTCCAACACTCACCATATTCTTGAGGCCACTTCTACATAACATTTTTTATCAGTACTTCTAGATAACATTTTCTTTTTATTCCCTAACCTATTTGACATAAATAACTGCTAATCTACAAGATGAATCCATTGGAGGTATCAAACTTCACTTAGAAACAAGGGTAACATCTTTCTAGGTAAATAACGTTAGAAATCAAAAAATAGAAATGTCCACAAGTCCATGTCTTCTCATCTTGCAGAGTCAGACTCTTGGACATGAGTCCAATTCTTACTCATGTCTGTGTCCAAGCAACACTGCTTACTCTTGCTAATATTGAGTTACCCTGGCCTATGGGTCCTGAAAATATGGCCAGAATATCCCCATATGGATTTCTAAATGTTCCTCCTATGCCAGCATGTCTTGGATTACTTTTGTTGCACCCATCAAAGTTAATCTTCATCACATTCTCTGCTGGCAGGTACTACCATTGGGCTGAGGTTGGAAGGTCTTTCTGTAAACGTGTTTGCCGCCCAATGTACCCTTACTGAGATTATATCAATAATGTCACCTTTTGATCGAGCATTGTCGTTGAATAATCTTCCATTTCTTTCATCCCATACTGTCCGTCCAAAGGATGGCTGCTCTAGTATTTCTCCAAGGACTTTTGCTCTTTTCTTCCAAATATATAAAAAGTTGGATAGAAAAAAGCCAGATACATTCATTGGAAGTGTCCACCTAAAACCAAACAAAGCAAACAGCTATTCCCAAATTTCAGTAATAAGAGGGCAAGAGATTAGTAGGTGGTACATGGCTTCCCCATTTGCAAGACACAAAAGACAAACTTGAGAAGATAAACACCACTGTGATCTTTACCTTTGGAGATTCTCACAAGTTTTAATTCTTAGGTGGAAAAACCAAAGGCCCTCACCTCGGGTGGCATATGTCCATCTTTTTAAAAGCACTAGGGGCATTTTACGCCCTAGGTGCAGAGTGCAAGGCAAGGCACATGCCTTTTTTTAAGCAAGGTGCAAGAATTCAAAAAATGCAAAAAGAAAAAAGAAAAAAAAGAAATATTAACCATAATATTAATTAAAAATATAAACTTAAGATTTAAAATAAATGTTATGAATATGTCCAACTTTTTAAAAGCACAAGGGGCATTTTACGCCCAAGGTGCAAGGTGCAAGGCAAGGCACATACCTTTTTTAAGCAAGGTGCAAGAATTCAAAAAAAGCAAAAAAAATAAAAAAAAAAAGAAATATTAAGCATAATATTAATTAAAGATATAAACTTAAGTTTTAAAATAAATGTTTTGAAAATTCTATTATCCCAAATTAAAATACATAAACATGACTATAAAAGACATTCAAAGTGAAAATGTAAAAATGCAAACATGACATTTTTTTAGAAAAGGTAAAGTATAAAAGTATTAAAACAAAAAAAAAAGTGAGGGCCTTTTTTTTCCCAATTGCATTACTTCAAACATATTCAAGCATGTGAAACTTTCAATCTCTTTATTTTATTTCACATTACTTCAAATAGCAAATGTGATGTTAAACATCTTGAAGTATAAAAGTATTAAAACAAAAAAAAAAAGTGAGGGCCTTTTTTTTCCCAATTGCATTACTTCAAGCATGTGAAACTTTCAATCTCTTTATTTTATTTCACATTACTTCAAATAGCAAATGTGATGTTAAAAATCTTGCATTCCTGATTCTATGAGCCGCCTTTGTACCAAGCCCCTTGAGACAAGCCCAAACAAATCATGTTAGGATCTTAAATTCTTATTCTTTATCTTTTAAAAAATATCTTGTATTAAGGGGATGAGTGAATAACATTAGCAAAGAGCCCCCAGCCAGCCACTAGGCTTAAAAAAGAGCAAAAATGTGCAAAAAAAAAATAATCAATAACACAATTCATTAATTATCACAATAATTACAAAGAGGAAGACAAACTTTCTTATCTTCCAACTACATTATGAGCCCCAATAGAAAAAACAAGAGAGAAGAGAGAACATAAGAATGAAAAATAAGTTACATTTGTGCCCAAAACATGACATCCCTGTCCAGCCCTTGTTTAGCTAGCCCATCAGCAAAAGAATTAGCTGATCTTTTTACCCAATTGGTTTTAACTTCCATCTCTCGAACCAGCCATTTGAATTTCCTCTTCAAATTACTATAACTCTATAAATCACTCTCTTCTTTGTTCAGCCACCCAACCACCACCTCCGAGTCTCCTTCAATTATAAGTTTTCTGATATTCATCTCCCTAGCTTCCTGGACACCTTCCATAATTGCGTGGATCTCAGCTTGGAGAGAGTCACCCACTCCAATTGGGTCTGAGAACATGGCAGAAACAACCCCATTCTCATCCCTGAAGACACCCCCAATCCCTGATTGTTCGGGGTTCCCTACGCTACTTCCATCAAAGTTTAGTTTTATGAAGCCCGCAGGTGGGGGAGTCCAAGACACACTCAACCCAGCTTTAGTCTGGGTACAACTAGCAATCTCACCCCACTTCCTCAGCATATCATCCACTGTATATTCTGTGAAAAGCGCTAGGAACTTCATCCACTAAATAACCCTTATGTGGATCAGCACCCTCAACTCTTCAGCACCTCTCTCTACATCAAAGAAAATTTTGGAATTTCTTTCTTCCAACAAAGACCAACATACTGCTGCCCTCAGTCCTCTCAACATAGTCCTTCCCCTTTTCATACACCACCTAAAAAAAGAAGGATCAAAATAGCCTTGCAAGTTCGAAGGAGGAATCCAAGTACAACCAAAAAGAGAGCAAGCCCACTCCCAAATAGACTTGGCAAAATGGCAAGACACCAAAAGATGAAAACCAGTCTCCCCATCAGCTTTACAAAGAACACACCAATGAGGGGACAAACAAATATTGGGTCTCTTCTTTTGGAGCAAATCACCAGTGTTGATTCTTTCCAAAAAGGCTTCCCAACAAAAACTACCAACCTTAGGAGGAATTGGCCTGCACCAAACCTCATTAATAGGGAAGGGGGGGTTTACAGGAATGGTGGGCTGGCTTAGTACTTTAAAGAAAGAGACATAGGAGAAAGAACCAGTAGGGGTGGGGGTCCAGATTCTAGAGTCATCCTTAAAGGGTTCAAGAAAACATTATCAAGAATAGAGAGGAGACATGAGATACTGTCTAGGTTTGAGTCTCTCACAGCCCTTCTCAAACCCAAATTCCAACCAAACCCAGAAATGGAAGAGGATGGGGTCAAAAAAGAGGAAACTGGCTCATTTTTAAAATCAAAAAGAGCATACAAAGAAGGAAACTGGTCCTTAAGAGATGCATTTCCCACCCATGTTTGTTCCCAGAATTTTATAGAATTGCCCGAGTTCAAACCATACCTGATAAGAAGGGAGAAAACTGGTAATAAGTCATGAACGGCTTTCTAAGGCGAGGCACTTGTGGTCCTAGCTAGAATTCCAGCATCCCATCCGTTCATCTCCAGCCCATGTATGCTTTGGCCCATAATTTATCCTTCTCTAGTGGGAATCTCCACAACCATTTCCCCAAGAGTACCAAATTCCTTTCTCTAGTATTCCCAAGCCCTAACCCACCATTAGTTTTTACTCCTAGTCACCACCTTCCAGCTTACCCTATGGTCCCTCTTCTCCTCTTCCGGCTCCCAAAGAAAATTTGTCATCATTTATGGGCAAATTTGCTAGAGTAGCCTTAATCAATGTTGTCCTACCTCCAAGAGAAAGATAATTCTTTTTCCAAGCTACAAGTCTTTTCTCAAATCTTTCCACCACCAAATTCCCAAAGCTCTCCCTCTTTGGATTGTCACCCAAAGGCAATCCCAAGTAATTCAATGGCCATCCTGAGACCACACACCCTGGCACTTCTACACTCTCCCTAGTTTCTTGCTCCTCCAAATTCACACCCACTACACAACTTTTCTCAAAGTTCACCTTCAAATTTGACATTCATTCGAAAAGTAGAACCACCAATTTCATGTTCCAAATATATCCCAGGTTTCCTCCTTCACAGAATAAGATTGTATCATTTGCAAATTGTAGGTGGGTGAGGGGGCTTTCCTGACTTTCCTCCCTTCCAACTCTCCATCCTCTAATGAGACCCCTAGAGTCATCTATGTGAATCAGTCTCCCCAAAACATCAACAATCAACGTGAATCAATGTGAACAAGAAAGGAGATAGGGGGTCCCCTTGTCTTATACCCCTAATAGCTGGAAAGAAATCAACCACTGCCCCGTTCACTAGTACAAAATAATGACAATTCCGAACACACCCCATAATCCACTTGCACCATCTATCCCCAAATCCAAATTTGGACATGACTCTCCTCAAAAAGTCCCACTCTACCAAGTCATAAGCCTTTTTTAGATCCAACTTACAAACCACTCCCCTCTTCCCATCCTTTCTGAAATGCTCAACACTCTCATTAGCAATTAGGATCTGACCGGTAATTTGTCTTCCACTCACAAAGGCTCCTTGATTTGGTGAAATGATATCCGGCAATACTCCCTTCAATCTCATAGACAGCACCTTAGCCAGGATCTTATACAAACTATTTACCAAGCTGATTAGCCTAAAGTCCTTTGGGTGGGATGCATCTTTCTTTTTCTTAACCACAGCTAAAAAGGTAGAATTCACACCCGGGTTAACCACACTTCACCTATGAAATTCCTCAAACACCAACAACATATCATCTTTCAAAGTATCCCAGCAATCTTGATAAAAGGCCATTGTGAAACCATCTGAACCTAGAGCTTTTGTTCTATCCGTTGAGAAAACAGCCTCCTTAATTTCTTCCAATTCAAACCTTCTTTCCAATCTTCTCCTATTATCAACCCCCACATCTGGCCAGTCCAAGCCTTCCAACCACACCCCCCTACTCACAGGCCTCCTTAAGATAGATTTAAAATGTCCAACAAAGGCCCCTGCAATCTCATCTTGTTGTGTCAACTCAACTCCATCCACCTCCAGTTTGGAGATAAAATTCCTCCTTCTCCTTCCATTAGCCAGAGAATGAAAAAACTTGGTATTCCTATCCCCCTCTTGCAGCCACTTACATCTAGATTTTTGCCTCCAGCTTACTTCCTCCTTATGTAAGTAGTCCTCTAACTGTCCTCTCAAACTTCTTCTTTGCTCCTAGTCTGCCTCCCCAAACTCTCCCCTCTTCTTTCACATCTAAGCTCACAATTTGGTCCATCAAAGTTCTCTTTCTATCTTCAATCCTTCCAAACTCCAATTGATTCCATTCCTTGATCTTTGCTTCCAGAAATTGTAATTTTTTATGGAATCTCATTCCTTCCCATTCCACCATTGGGTTACATTCACTCCACCACTCCCTTACTCTTTTAGTGAACCCCGAATGGAGTAACCACATATTTTCAAACCTAAATGGGGAAGGTCCTCCACTCCTCCTCTACTCCTTACAGATCACAATAGGCCAGTGGTTAGAGGTCAATCTAGGAAGAGCACTAGAATCTAAGTTCCCCCAATGTTCCTCCCAATCCAGAGAGAATAGGAACCTATCCAGCTTGGAGAAGATGGGATTTGCTTGGAGATTTGACCAGGTGAATGTCTTATGGGCTCAGGGAATCTCTTTAAGTTCAAATGCATCCACAAACCGGTTAAACTTCCTCATACTAGTTGTCACCCTTTGATTGGTATTATTGGTTTCTTCCTTAAATCTTATGACATTAAAGTCCCCACCGACACACCGGGGCCCATCCCAAAGCCCTCTGATATCAGCCAGCTCCTCCCACAATTCCTTTCTCTTTCTATAGTCATTTGGTCCATAAACATTTGTGAGCACCCACACAAAACCATCCTCCTGTTGCTGGAACTTCAATGATACTGAGTACTTTCCAATCAATTCCTCCATGCCTAAAACTACATCCCTCTTCCACATTGTCACTATCCCCCCTGAGGCACCCCAAGAGGGAGTAGCCACCCAGATAATCCCCCTAGCTTTCCAAACACTCCTTGCTCATCTATCATTAAACTCCATTCTCTTGGATTCCTGTATTAAAACAATGTTTGGGCCATGCTTCTTAATTACCTCTTTGATCGTAGCTCTCTTCCTCACACTTCCTATACCCCTCACTTTCCAGCTAAGTATCTTCATAGTCACCTTTTCCTTATCTCCCTACTACTCCTCACCACTACTTCCCCCCTTTTCTTCTATCTCCTTTCACCCGAAGCTCTTATCACCTTCCACATCTCTTTTCAGTCTCTCAACTTCACACATTTTCCTTTTCTTTGTTTTGATGTCCTTCTTCTTCTTCTGTAAGCCATTTTTACTAAGGCACATGTCTGGGCTGATGTGCAAGGTGCACCAGGCGCACACCTTTTGAAAGTGCTGCACTTGGGGCCTAGGCAAGGCACAACCCTTAAAATACACTTCACTTGTGCACCTAGGCACATCTTTTAAATCACTGCATAGGTCTACTCCAAATTTCTCTAACAAGAAGGGTATGAGAAGGAGTAGGAAGAGAGACTAAAGTGTCAAAGAAAGATGCACAAGTAGAAGTTCTAGGAGAGGAAAGGGTCCAAATTCTACCATCAACTTTAGAGGGGTCAAAGAATACACCCTCTAAGGATTACAGTGAGAGATGCTATCACTTATTGATATCCTACCCTTTTGTTTCAGAGATCTGGAGTATGCTTCTCTCTCTATTTGGTTGCGTGTGAACCTCCCCTCCAAATGTGCAGAGCTTGTTTAATTCTACTTCAATTAGAGGGTCAAAGAGGAGAGGTAAAATACTCTGGAGATGTGTAAGAGCAGCTATCTGTTGGACAGTTTGGGAGTATGAAAAAGAAAGAAATAAGGATGTCATTACTGAAACAATAACTGTTAGGGAGGCTCATTGGGTTAAGACTATGAAGCTATTTGAAGATTTTTGAGCAGGAGATATTATAAGCATTGGCAAGAAGTGGCATATTCGGCTCCTATTAAAACTATTCCTAATCCAGTATTCCAGTTTGGTCCCCTCTGGCTCTGGGATTTACCAAATTGAATTTTGATGGTAGTAGTGAAGGAAACCCAGGCCCTTCAGGTACAGGAGGAGTATTCAGGGATGAGGAAGGGTGAATTATTTATTGCTTTGTATTCTGGTCCTATTGGAAGTGGGGATTCCCTGGGAGATGAAATCTTGGCGGTTTTGGAAGGGGTAAAGAGAACACAGCAGCTGAGTATCAGAAAATTGATGGTGGAAGGTGATTCAAGGCTGGTTATTAGTTGGTTGCAGAAGGAAGAGGTCGGGTTTTGGAAGTTCTTAAATGAGAAAAAGACATTTAAACAGATAACCCAGGACATGGAAATTAAGTTTCAGTGGATTAAGAGGAGTGCTAATTCTTTTGCGTACTCACTTGCCAAACAAGGGGTGGGAAGAGTCGGTCTTTTTTGGGCAATGTTGTAATATGAAGTTTAGTCTAAGGGAGGGTTAAAGAGGTTTTACCCCTCCCTCTTTTATTTTGTACTTTCTCCCTTTTTTATTAATAAAAGTTTATGTTAATTATCAAAAAAATCCATCAAAACTGGCACTTTAAACCTTGCCTTATCTAAGTATCTAACAAAAGAATCAGCCACAGTGATGACTGATCTTGGAAGACATTTGGACAAGATGTTCACCCCAGGCACCAAAAACCTACCCTCATGAATATGGTGATGAAGCAATAATTGACCAGGATGACCACATATGCAAGGATCAGCTTTGGATTTTTAAAAAGGTGCAGCCAACCTAGCACGACATTAAGAAGCCAGTTGACTTTTTTTATTTACTAAAATACAAGGAATAGACAATTATACCACTAGTCAAAATTTATGCCTTGATACTTGATAGGTTTCAAAATAGGTTATGATAAGGAAAGGAGATGTATGAGAAAATGTATATCAACACTAACATGAAAAGGTTCAAGATTTTTCTATGATGATGAAGTTTAAAAATGCACAGATCAACAAACACTGAAGACATGACAAGCAAGAAGAACAAGAACAAGAAAAACAATATTAATAATAGATAAGGAGGAGCAAATAAGAAGGAATCAAGGAAATGACATTACCAAAACCACTTATGTACAACAATATGATATATTCTAATTCAGGTTACTTCTAGATTAGCACATTTGAGGCAATAAATACATGAACTACTAAATGACTAAAGACTATGACATGACAACATTCAAGAACGAACCTGAAGAGTTGATTTCTTGTCCAACTGGAACATCCAGAAATGATCCTATCAAGAAAGTATTATCTGCATTGGTAAGATTTTCTCCAGGTCCATGGTGATCAAACTTTTCCTCCCACTGAATATTCACTGACTTGTCCTCTGACTTGAGTTTAACAGGTGGCAACCTTGGTAACCCTTCATTATGGTTCTCCATAACAAATGACAAATCTAAGCTACAGATATCATTTTGCTCTGCACTTCCTTGGGATTTACCAAAAAATATAGATCTTCCAACCTCATCTACCTGTTCCTTCAATGCTGCCCTGACATCATTGGACTCTATTTTCCTCTTTCCTTCCTTTTTATTATCACCAGAACAAAGAACATTATCATAACTAGTCAATGCATCTCCCTTGGAGAATGGAAAAACATTCTTGATAGAGCATTCTTTCAGTGGATCAACAGAACATTGTAGTGGTTCCTCTTTTTTTGACATTAGTTTCTCCTCCAAGTTATCTTTGAAGAACATACAAATAGGCCTAGGTTGCTTATCAAGTGCTTTGCCATCATTCATCTGATTCCTTTCATACTTGAGGTCAGCATTGGCTTTACTTGTACTTCCAAGCCATGATGTCCTTTGTTCTCCTGACAAACCTAACTCTGTTCCATAGCTTTCTCCATATTTCACTGTCCCAATAATCAAGTTCCCCTTGTCAGAAACCTGAGAGCGATACTTCAAATGTTCAGATATTTGAAGCTCCGAAAAGTTACTAGTAATAATACCATCCTTCTCAAATGGGTTGGCTTGACCATTGTCCAGATTAATTTTCCATGAGTACATATTTGTTGGAGTTTCCCCAGAAGCTTGAGCAAAAGAGAAGCCCCTGTCACTTGTCCCAGCAGATTCACTAGGCCCATTCCTCTCCTCCAGAGAAGCAGTAGTTCTCCAATTAGTCCCAGACCCATTTCTGGCAGTTCCGCATTCAATCTCCTTTACAATAAGTTCCTTAGAAAGTTCACCACTGTTCCTGGCACCTGTTCCTTGGTGTTTCGCATCTGGCTTGTCCTTCTTCTCTTCTTCCAATGCATTTCCTGCATCCTTCTCTTCCAAGATGAGATTCTGAAGGGATCCATTCAAATTCAAGCGACTACTGAGCTCCCCACGCAAAGCAGCCTCGGCCCTCGTAAACTTATTGCTTCGCAAGAAATCCAAAATGACATCGACAGAGTCTGCCATTATTCAAACCACTGCCAATCCACAGGCAGGCACTAGAAAGAAGAGCTTAGGACACCTGAAAAGATCGACACAATGGCGCAAAACAATAACATAACTACAAACAAAAAGCAAAGCGAAATAGAAAAGGGTCCTGTGTGTTTCATTTAAAAACCATTCAAACAGAACAACACCCACTCACTCATCCACATTTCCATTTCAAGTCACTGAGAAATGAAAAGCTCTCAAATTCAATCTCTTGGTGCTCAATACAGCGAAACGAACAATTCGGAATTATGTAATCTCTACATGGAGACAAAACACCTAGCAAAACCCTGTAAACCAGTAACCAGCTCCAAATCCCAACTCGAAAACCCACAGCCCATTTAAGAAACCCTAAACAATTTTCCACAGCAAAGCTCACGAATCAAACCACCAGATGCAAAGATCTGCATCTTCAACAAAAACCCTAGAACTCCCGAAACCTGTACTCCGGCATAAGCCCTAGTTCTCAAACCCCAAATTTTGAAGGACATAGACACGCATTGGTCCAAAATGCCAAAAAAAAAAACACAAATTCAAAATAATAATAAAAAAAAGAACCTCGACAGACTTACAGATCAAAGGAAAGGTCCGATCTCAAGATGGAAGAACCTTTCGCAGGTTTTCTCGTAAAGGAGCATGGATTGAACCTCGTCGCCTCTGGATTCCATCCCCATTAAAACCAGAAGCAACAAGAACAACAATCCCACCTCAACATTCGTTTTTCTTTTCCTTCGTTTTTTTTCTTGTTTTTTTTTTTACATTTAAATCTGCATTTTCGAGCAACCAGCGCCGAAAAAACAATTATTAGTATTCAAAAAATGATAATTAATGTTAATTATTTACTAATTAAATAATATAAAACCAATATGGGCCTCTATCTCTGCACTCTGCAGTTTGGTCTGTCGTCCTTTGGGGTTGGCAGGTCCTACTTGTGCAAATGCCCTCAAACACTTGCATTTTTACTAGTGTTATGGGTTGACGTGTTGGTAAAAGAGGGAACTAATTTGGCCACTTGGAAAGACGACTGTAATCTTCGTGGATGGGCAATTGGGATTTGGGCATATACCATGACGAGTGAATTGTTATTCTTTTGGCATAAATTACAGATACCCACCTATTATTAGGGTTCATTACACTTAGTTCCCTTTCCTGAACATAATTTTACGATAAATACCCTATGTTCAAATCAGATTCCATCACTTTGCCGATGATCAGATACGGAGTTACCAAATCAAAGGTGAAAGTGCAATTATCAAATTACCCCATTGTTATTCTATCAGCTAATATTATGATGCTGTTTGGCATTCATTAATGGTGATTTCTTGTAAATCGACATCACCTAGGATTGGCATGAGAATTTAAAAAATCAGGGATTTTTTTCTTGTTTGATTGGCCGATTTTCCCAAAATCGATTATTGAAATTAACCCTTTTCAGGATCACCTTTGAGGAGGGCATGGCATTTTAATACAAAAATAATCAACCTTTGAAAATCAATACCAAATATATTCAAAGCTGATTACCAAACAACAAATTTTGATGATTTTTCAAAAATCATTGATTCTAGAAAATCAACAAGGATAAATCATTACCGATGCCAAACATCACCTATGAAAACTATCATAATCACCATCATCATCCAAAATTCCAAACATTATCCCAATTACGTGGGGTTAGCATGTTTTGCCAAATTGTTATAGTTATTGTCGTATCAATTATTAACATGGTGTTTGGAAGCGTAGACGCTTTTTGGGACTGATTTTCAAGAAAAGCGCTCATGCTTCCAAGACTCTTTTTCACAAAAAAAACGCTTCTGCCATATACGCAGTGAGCAACACTATGTTGATTGGTAAGGTGATTTTCATCACCGTTTTTCATGTATGTACTGACAGGTAAGCACCACATAGGATACACATCAATCAACTGTTGGGGGAAACGGTGGTCCCGATTTCCGAGGCATGTCCAATTTTTGAATAATCGACTGAACCAAACAATGAGATACATGGGCGTTTGTTGAAATGCATATGTGGATTTGATATGGCACCGTTTTTTTTTAAATGGCCACGGTTCCAAACATCCCCTAAATTATTAGCACTTAAATCATTTCTTAAATCTCTTAAACTACCCCTATTGTTCACGAAATTGACAAACTGTATCCTTACTGTTTAGATATTGTATTATGTTACCCTTAAATTTTCTAACAATTGACATTGTTATTAAGTGCTAACGAAAGGAAACAAAATGTCGAAATTACCCTTCACTATTTATAAAATTTTCAAAATAAAACTCATCTGATGAAAACCTTCCAATTTTTTCAAAGTTTTGCTTGAAAAAGAAATACATACCTCTTTATTCCGAGAGTTGTTCATCCTACACCTCGCCCAAGTGTGCACCTGCCACCAAGCCCTCAGTAGCAATAGTGCTGAGTTCTGATACCTCCACCAGCTCTGCCGCCACCGAGTTTCAATACCTCCCAGAGCCTGAAAACATAGTTGTCTGTCTCAAGTGCATCAATTTTGGAGAAGAGAAACAGAGCTGAACTCAAATGATCGTAGCAATACAAGAATGGTTTTGTAGGCTTTTTTTGTAGGTGTTGAAGAAAAAGTTAACACCAGCTACCAACTACCTGCACTAACTTCAATCTAGACCGAAGTTGAAGAAAAAGTTACACCATCAACAATAGAAAAATGTATTAGTAATTAAAGGCTGGAGATTAAAATTTAAAAAACCAAAAAAAATCAAGAAAATAAAGTTAAACAACGAGCGGTGACCTCTAACGCTGTCGTTTCATTCAATCATTTCTTGCTTGATTGCTCGTGGGTTGATGTTTTGTACTTTTGTTAATTGAGTTTCTCTTCTTCTTAACAATGCTTGTAAAGAAATGGTGAGATGTATGCAACGATGTGTACAATAATTTGGTGGCAAAACCACACTAAATCTCACCGGCGGTCACTACTTCTAGATTCTTATGAAAGAAAGAAACCATCCTTGGTTTTGATTTTTACACCCAATTCAACAATTTAATTACAAACCCATGCCACTTAACACCATTGCCAAGTTCCTAGCTTAATATAGCCTCCACAGTTATAGCGAATATCCAGCGACGACAATGTCTCACCGTTTTCTGGCCATAATGTCTTCCATCTTTGTGCCTTCTTAGTTGGAACTGCATTCGCCGTACTCTTACGAAATGCATTTAATTTCTCTTCATCAATTCTTTGGCAGTGGCACACCACCTGCTTAGGACATGCATTTGATTTCTCTTCACCATTCCTTTGTATCTCTCAGTAGATACAGAGCACCAGAAAATATAGAGCGGAGGGGAAGAAGGAATCCAACTGCTGAAGCCTGCTGGAAAAAGATACAGAGCATCGGAAGAAGAGCACTGATTGTCATAGAGAGCGGTGAAGGTTGGCAGTGGCATTTCCGACTGGGCACCGGAGGTTCTAGCGGCGAAGGTTGGTAGTGGCGGTTTCAGTGGCGAAGCCCTCTTTTCTCTCCCTTCTCTTTTCCCTCTTTTCTCTCCCTTCTCTTTTCCCTCTTTCTCCCCTTCCTCTTCTCTCTCACGGCCGTCGACATTCCCGCTCTACCGCAGATTTGAAGCCATTACCCTTGCCTCACCTCCAACCCCTCCACCGCTGACGCCATCTTCCTCCTCCACTACGCTAGCATCGATGCCCTCCACTACCTCTTCATCCCCAATGTCAATACTAGCATTGAACATGGTCAGTCACGACCATGAAGTCCGCAACCCAAATCATACAAGAGAAGTGTAAATCCATCACTAAAATTACTAAAAGCAAGAGCCGTTCAGGAGCAGTCCCGCCTGCATACATAGAAAAATGTAAACCCATCACTAAAATTACTAAAAGCATGAGCTGTACAGGAGCAGTCCCGCCTACATGAATCTCCTCAACTATTTCCGTCAGCAAGATAATCTCCGCCAGTGGTCCGATATAGCCATTGTGTTTTGTTGGGGCTGATTAAATCATTTTCTTTGATTTGAAGATACCGATTTGGAGATGGTAGCATAAAGCAGATCAAATCACCCAAGAAACCAGTGGAAGATACTGGGACTAGTTCCTTTGACCTTCTTCACTTCATTCTCACCAAAATTTTGCCGTTAAGAAGTTGTAGTGGCCGCGCCTACGACGATGATACCAAAATCATGGCCACTGCTGTAACTTCCAACACAGCGGCAGTGAACAATAAGGGTAATTTAATAGTTTAAAATAATTATCACTATGTCACATGTGAACAGAATGCGATGAAAAATTAATGGGAAGGGAGGTTTTAAACATTGTCAGAAAATTTAAGGGTAGAATAAGACAACATTTAAACAGTTTGTCAATTTCGTGAACAAGGGTGGTTTAAGAGATTTATCCTTATTTCTATTCATGTTCTTTTTGTTTAACAATAGCATTTATAGCATCTTCAACTTAAATAAATAACTTCTTCTTACGGGTGTTGTTGATGGACTTCTTATTTATATTGCTTTGAATGACTTCATTTCTAATCATATCCCTTTTACTTTTTAAATTCATCCAACATCAACATGTGTATTTTTGCCCCAAATAGCATGATTGGCTTTATAACTATTTTATAGATTTTTCCTATTAATTGAGGTGGTATTTGCTTATTACATAAAAAATTTCAAATGCACCTCATTTTTTTGCCCATCATGCTCTAATTTCATGGACGACATCCCCCTCAATTACTCCATTGTTGTGAATTATTGAACTAATGTGTCACACTGAGTATCTTTTGATCTCCAAGTGTACTCTGATTTGCACTTCTATTATCATTAAATTTCTCACTCTCTCCCTCTCTCTCTATCTCTGTATATATATATAATACATTCTATTATAGCTTACTTATTCTAATCTATTGGTTCTAAGCCATTTTCCCACGAGCTTAATTTTGCATTTAATACTTCAATGGATTCATTAATTAAAACAATGTCATTAACAAAGAACATGCACCATATGACCTCATACTAAATATGTTTAGTCAATTCATCAATAACCAATGCAAATAAATAATGGCTAAATGCTAAACTTTGTTGAAAACCCATCGTAATTGTAAAATCTAATGTCTATACAATAGGTTTTATGACATTGGTTACTTCATATATATATATATATATATATATATATATCTTTAATAAGGTACATATTTATTTGAAATCCAATTCTTTTCTAAGACCCACCATATTATATTTATAGGAATCCTATCATATGTTTTCTCTAGATCAATGAACACTTTATGAATATATCTCTTTTTTCCTCTAAACTTTTCCATCCACCATCGTAAAAGAAAGATAGCTTCTATGGTTAATCTTCATATCATAAACTCAAATTGATTTTCTAATATTCTTTTTTAATATTTCATAATGTTGATTCTAAGTTTAGTCCCGTGCTAGTTATTACAATTTTGTATATCACATTTGTTTTTAAATTTAGGCACTACATTACTCTTTCTTTATTAGATATATTTTTTTCATTATTTATTAAATAATTTAGTCATAAAAAATTTACACCTTCCATACTTGTCCACATTTTTATTGAAATTTCATTAAATCTAACACCCATCGCATCATTTCATTTAGTGTCTTTTTCACTTCAATAATTATAATTTACAAAAGTGTATATTGTTATTGTTGTTGTTGTTAATCTTTCATGAGTCTTATGGAAAAGGTAAGGATTGGGAACAAGATACATTTGTTAGCTAGTTGAAGGATAAAATAAAATTTTTACAACTGATGCAAAAAATGGTTGGAAATGTGTGTGTGTTTTCTATTGGAGTCTTCAACCATGTCAAAAATTTGAATGGTGAATAACAATTTGGTTTTCAGCGGTGTTCATTCATATTAAAAGGTAATCATTTGTGGAATTGCAATGTTTGTATCAAAATTGCCATTGGACATGGTTCAATCTAGTGATCTAGATTTTAATAACATTATCCCTCCAAACAGAGATATCGTGGTCTTATTTGATGGAGATTTCATAAGTTGTTTTTGTTAAATTGATTTTAGGGAATAGATTGATAAACATCCGAATTATATTGCATCATTTTTTACAAACAAAAGCCTTTTCTAGCAAAGAAAAAAGAAAAAAGGTCATGATAATCACCATGGCAAGGAAAAATCCACTTTGAAACAACGACGACAATTTCAATTCCTTCGTACTCCGATATGATATGGTTCATTCTCAAAACCTCTTTAATCATCGGCAAAAGATTAACCCAACATGTGACTTTGAGCCTAATCCACCCAAAAAATAGGGTTTGGGTCCCTATATTATGACCCGAACCCGACCCACTTGAAAAAGTCGGGTCGAATCATAGGGTCACTCGCTAGGTCAACCTAAAGCAATGTTTGAAAAGTGAAAATTAAAAACATGGAGTGATGTGGAGTATTTGTGTAATTATAGTCTATAGACCAATACGAAATAAAAGGCTAAAAGCTTATTAATAATAGGAATATAGGGTTGTAGAGTCAAACAAAGAAACAAATTCCCTTTTGATTTTTAGTTTTGTGAGTCTCTCACTCACTCTTCAACTAGATTTTTTAATAATTATATATCTTCATTAGTTAGTCTTCTTTTTCTCATTCTTATGTTTTGATAAAAATAAGTAAGGTTTTCTTTATTTTTTTCAAATACTTCAAGTTGTTTGTGTTAGATGATAAGCCACCACAAACTCCAAGGTTTATTTTTTTACTATTTTTTCTATTTAATGTATCTTATTTTTTCCTTTTAATTTTTTATTAATAGATTTTACTTATTTAATTATTTTTAATGGTTCTTTTTTTTTTGCATAGAATGATATAATCAATCTTTTCTTTTTCCTATTTAAGTTGTTATTGTTCTTTTTTTTTTCATAAAACTGAGTTGCTATATGTGTTCTTGAACATAAATTTTCATGAAACAATATATATACTCTTTTCATTTTTCTCCATAATAAGGTTTAGCATGTTTTCTTTTTAATTTTGATTTTTTCCTAATCGTTTTTAAATATAACTTGTACATTTTCTTTTTAAATCGATTTTTTTCCTAATCTTCTTTTTTAACTTTTATTGATCCATCAAGTTTTTGTTATCTTTTTTTAGTCTATGAACAAAAGGAAAAGTTGGGATTGTATAAGAACAATGGCTAATAAGGACGTTTAATCCACTCAAAAAACAAAATTTATCAAAATAAAAATGTCATTACTTACTAACCTATTATCTTTGTTTTATTTGTGTTTTGGTTCTTGAGAATAAATCATGTCTTCCGTGCACACGATTAATAGTGATGATAATTGTAATATTGTGGAGGACTCTTCAAGTGCCTTAAAAAACAATAATCATATTGTAATGATTGGAAAGAATTTGAGATTACTCTATGAGACAAGTTTTGAAGATAAAAAAATTAAGAATAAACATTGTTTTAAGGTATACATTGTACACTCTTCATGTGCAAATATAATTTCAAACATCATATTGAAATTTGTCGTAGGCATGATCACAATAATGTACGCCAATTAATGATGTTTAAAAAGTGGAAATTGGTCCAGAAAAATATATCTAGAGATTTATAAAGAGTCGATAGCATTATAAGACATAAATATCTATTTTCATATGTTGAGCATGATGGGATGAGTAATGTTTGGTGTTATTTATAAGACGTTAAAACAATGATTAAAAATATTACTAAAGCACATTGTTTGAAAATCTATAGGAGAGAGAAAGAAAGACTTGAACTACTTTAAATAACGTTCCTAGTAGAATTTGTTTGACATGTAATATGTGGACTTCTTATTTTACTCAACGGTACCTTTGTCTCACTACGCATTATGTGTATTATAATTGAAATTTGAATTACAAAATTTTACTTTCGCTATATTCTTGTTCTACATAATGCATTTGCTTTATTGTTTGTCATTATCTGCCATTATCAAGCATTTAATGCAAGATTTAATGTTTGTCATTATCTGTCATTTACCTCTATTTATACCCTCTCTTTATATCTCCCTCAATGCTCTTGTTCCTTCTATTTCTTCAACTTTCCCTTTTGTTGCAGGTATTTCTTGATAGCATTTACTCTTGGTGTTACTTCCATGTTTAGTGTTAATAATTTGTAGAATTATTATTTTTGGGTATACTGAGGTTTCCCCTTGTTGTAGAATTATTGTCTTTTATATAATGTTGGTAGTTGTTAATGAATTTATTTATTTTAGTTGTTCTTCTTTTTTCATTGTCCTTTATTTAATTTGTAGTTGTGTTACAATGGGAGCAATGATGCAAAACTTTTTCCTTCCAATCTTTTTGCACTTTTCATGTTCTCTTTTACTTCATGTAACTATATTTGGGGTCTTACTTCACCACTTCACTCTTGTTTGCATTTGTTTCTTTTCCCCTATATTCTACAATTATTTATTTTTTTTGGATATTTGTTGAATACTGTCCTTTTGTATTTGGCCTGAGCTCCCATACTTGTATTTGGCCTGTATCTTCTTTTTTCTTTGATTAGTAGATTGAATCTTCCATTGATTCAAGTATTCAAGTATTTCAGATTTATTGGACATTTGTAAATTTGACCATTTGTTGAACTGTGTATTCTTCCAATTATGTCTGAATTTGATATCATCTGTGTATTCTAAATGATTATTTAGAATTATTTGCTAATCTCTTTCTCAAAATTATGGTCTACCAAGTGCCCTTCCCATGATATTTAGCCCTTCTTCTTGCATTGAAGCTTATCTTGTTTAATTTCATGCAGGCAGTATTCTATCTAGATTGTTTTGGTGAAATTATTAGTGATCTATTTATAGTTTGTGACTCTAATTTGCATATTTATTCTTTGGCCAGTCGGGAAAGCATACCTTCTCAATATTGTGTGAGTTCTCTATGATTTTCTTATGTTCATGTTTTGGATTGCTGCCTTCTCTTTTCATAGAGTTGAACTCCCACATATTTATTTCTTTATTTAAGTTCTGATTCTATTTGTATGCAACTTAACATAATTAATGTGTAGCGTTACTATTTGAATTCCAGTGTGCCTTACTATATAAGTTTCAAATGTTATTAACTAATTTGATATGCATGTGGTACATTGAAGCATGGGAAAGTATAACTGAAGACACACGTTAGACAGTTGATGATCATAATTTCAAGTTTATTATATTAGTTTGTTGCCATCTCTTAAATTTATTTATTATTTAATATGAAAACTAATTTTCATTTAGGTTGCAACTAGGAAACACATTCATGAAATAGGTGGTTCTTATTTTTTATCTTTCTTTCTTTTTTTTTTTTTGTTTGATCAGTAGCATTATATTGGACTGGGTTGGATTGAACCAATGTACCATCCATAGCACAGGTGTCAATGGACCATGGACTAGGTTTGGGTTGGATCCAATCTAAATTAAAGCTAATTAGAATTATTTGAATGGTTCAGACATTAAATTGGACCAGTCCAGAATGGTTCAAAAGGGTTAATATAAAATTTTATATTATTTTGTAAATTTATATTATATTAAGAAAGAAAAGGAACTATACAATTCCTCTCTCCCCACCCAAATGTGACCACAATCATCATTGTGTTATTCTGGGTTTAACTGAATCACTACTGACAGAATAGGTGGGTATGATTGGGAGGGGAGGTGCTGCCCCTGGATTCATTCTTTCAAAGAATCTGTGATCCATTCTTCCTTCTTCAGCAATCAATTCCTTGATCTTCTTCTCCTAATTCTTCTCCAACTTTAAATATGTTATTTGCTATTTCCTTTCTTATTCAGTGAATAAGCACTATGAGATTATTTTCATATGTCCCATATTATCATGTAATATCTTGGCCTCAGTTTGAAATATGTCTTTTGGTATATACTTGTAACTTTTTTTGCATTTAAAACTGCCTAGATTTATGTTATTGTTGCAAAGTATAGGAACCCTAATGTGTGGCCTACCATATACAGAGTTCCTTAATGTTGATATATATTCGGGACGGATCCATCTGGTTAGACAAACGACCATCACAAATGGGTGACAACATTAAGGAACTTTGATGGTTCTGCTATGCACATAGTATCCCAAATTATCTAGGCCAATTAACCTATAAAAAGAAACAATACATATTGACCATCTTATTAGTGGATCTTATTGACTGAAGACTCTTAAACAAAATAGTTATAGTACAAACTGCAAAGGCAACTTATTGACCAGATAAGCTGGTCAATAATGTTGACTTTGGTTCACCTAATGTGTTGCTTGCTTGGATATTAGGAAGAGATTAGGTCCCTAAGATGCAAATACTGGTAGAAATGTGTATCATATCATTGGTTGAACTGAGTCATCAAATGTTATACCTGTACCTCTCGTTGGGCGAACTGCAAATACTGGTAGAAATGATGTATAATAAGAAGTTGTGGGCAGAGGGAAAGGCCCAAGAGCATTTTGTGTTGGTTGTGGTGTAATTTTATGCTTATTTTACCTTTTACCACTTTAACTTTGTACCTGTACCTTTCTTTAACTTTCTATATTATTTATGACAAAGACATAGCAATCATTTTTATTATGTTTTTTCTATATGGTTTAAATGGAATACTCTTATAAATTTGTTTTCTTAGCTTATTCCAATATTCTTTGTTGTTTTGTGCTGAGCACCGAACTTTCACCTATATGAAGAAGGTAGTGTCCAAGATTCTTGTTTAGTTTTCTCTTTATCTTCTAAGCACGAGCCTTTCTAGTAGTAATCTTTTAAAACATTTTTATGAGATTACAAAAAATTTTTCCCTCCAAAATTGAATACTCCACAATGAATATATTCTTTATAAGTGTTTGGAAGATTGAGTTGTATTTATTTGAAGAAATGGAAAATCAAAATCTCTTTATAAGTAATGACACACAGAATGAAGATTAAATTTGACAAGTATTGGGATTTTTTATTGTGTGGTGTTTGCATTTGCTATAATATTTGATCCTTGTTACAAAATAGGATTTACAAAATTTTGTAATAAAAAATTAAATGATGAAACTGCAAATACAAAATCAAATTATCTTTATAATCAGTTGTTCATGTTCTTAAATGGATATGCATGCAAGAACTCTATTGCACCATCATCAATTACACGTTCAGAAAGGAATATTGATGTTATAATTGATTTAGATGAAGTTGATGACATTCTTGTAAGTTTAGTCTGTATAATGTAATTTAATTCCTTTACATTTCATTGCATTTATATTTTTTAAGATTTATGATTATTTATTTGTAATGTATGAATTTAATTAGTTTTAGAAAGAGCAATTAAATTCAAATAAATCGGAGTTGGATGTATATTTGAATGAGCATAGACTTGATCGCAGTCAACAATTGAATGCTCTTTCTTAATTAAAAGATAACCGGTTTCAATTTCCTAATATCTCTCATGGCATTGGATTTATTAAGTAATCCTATAACTACTATTGATACAGAGTAGCTTTTAATATGGAGGTAGAGTTGTAACCAAATAGAGAGCTTCTTTTTTGCCAAGAAATGTACAAGCTTTGATCACTGTTATTTGGATATCATGGTCAGGTAAAAATTTATTTTGATTTGTTTCAAATAGTATAATTTATTTAGATGATAGTATACTTTTTTGTTTAATTATCAAATATATTGCTCACATTATTAATGTTTTGATATTTTATATTCTTTGATTTAATTTAGTAGATGATAATGAGGCCAAGGAAATGATGGGATTTGATGTGCACTTTTCTAAGTCAAGCATTCTTGAAGGATCATCATCAAAAACTTTAAATCCATTAAGCTTTAAAGATGGATAAATTTAAAAATGATGGAATGTGTTTGAAGTTAAAGTCATTTTGATTTTTTTTTTTTAATTTCGTATTGGAAGTTTAGAACATTTGCATGTGTCCTTTGGACATCTAATCATCTATTTATGTTATTTTTCTCTTTGGTCTTTAATTTTTACTTTTATTGTTCACTTTTTGAATTTTCAAGTTTTTTAATAGTTGTTGGTAAATTTGTTGGGTGAAGAGTTAAACTTTCCTTTCTTGAAGACCAATTGAATGCAAATTTTCTTTTCAAAATTTGAACTTTAGGTTAATTCATTTAATAGTTTAATTACCATTTTTCATGTTTCAATTTTTTATTTTTCAATAATGATAGGGTTGAATCAAGTTGACCCGTGGGTCAACCCTAACCTGAATGGTTAAGGTCAGGGTTTAGCCATCATTGACTCGATCCAAAATTAACCTAAAAATGCCTCAACCCAACCCAAATTCAACTCGCCCAATCCGATTGCTAGGTCTATCAGCACTATAATCGTTAATGGTGGGGCTAGTTGCATAAATAGTTGTGTTGATTTTATGAGCCAAATATCATCATATGATCCTTGTAATGAAGCATGCTTGGGATCTAATCCTATTTGGTGCTGGAGGTCTAAGGTGTCCAACAAGATGAGAACATATAAAGGTTAATTGGCTTTAAAAGTTCAACTGCAACGGCACGAACAAACTTTAAATGGAATTATTAACCAATCACTCCAATAGTTAGATGATTGGTTGAGCTCGATCCATTACCACCTAGTGACAAAGGTTCCATAAGGCCATTCCCTTTTCAATTTTATGAGTCACATTATCATTTGTTGTTGAAATTGCACACGGTTCCTTATGGACATATCATTAAGTAAAACCGTATAAATTACAAGAGTGTTTTAATTAATACGTTTAAGTAAAAGGGGTGTCTTAATAAATGCCCCTATATTTTATACATATATTATATGCATTAAAATATAAAATACTATACATATTAAATATAACATACTTAAGGGTACGGGGTCCAATGCTCAATGTAGGCTTGAGATATCTCTCATTTTTTTTTTTTACTATAGGTGTTAAACCTGGCCCATGGTCGCCCCCAAGGTTCAAAGTATTGATGTGACATGCCCTATATTGAGTGTATCTTATTGTTATTTATATGTCACCAATATGGTTTTAATGAGAGTTAGGTAATTTGAATGTTATCTATGTCACCAATACTTTTGTAAAAGTGCTTTGATAAAAATATTTTCATAAAAAGTGTTTTTGTGTAAAAGTACTTCCACTATAGTGTACTAATAAACATCTATGGTAGCAAGTGTTCTAGGCATATTTTCCTTAAAGAATGAAAATGAACAAGATGGGACATGATTATTTTTCATGCTGCAAGTTACTTCAATTTTTGTGCTATAGACTGGTTTTATATTCTAAAAAGAATGTGAACCATGGCAAAAATTTTGTAACCAAACACTTTAATATTATTCATTCTTACCTAAAATAAGCAAGAATTAAAAGAATAATGCTCATAACAGTGAATCAAACACAGCCTGTATAGGCCACAAAAATTTCCCCCAAAAGAATATTACTATCACCCATTCATTAGCATAGATGCATAATAAAAGTTTGTACATCTAAATCATGCTTTTGAAATCTGAATCTGTTTTTCCAGATTCATATTTTTGTTAGGCAGTAGTAATTATAGCATGGTGAAGATACATTAAATATCCAAGATTCCAATTTGATGGTGAAGATAAAAGATGCTGATAGGGTTGGTTACGGTTCGGTCAAATCAAACCAGACCATGCTCGTATTTATACCATGGGTATTCGGAAGGGCACCTGAATAAATAAAAAAAAAAAATCTATGATACCGAACAGACAGATAGGATAAAGTGAAAGTTTTAACTGTCCAGCTGTAGGACCAATAATAATAAAGGAAAATCTATGATACCGAACAGACAAATAGGATAAAGTGAAAGTTTTAACTGTTAAGCTGCAGGACCAATAATAATACTCTACACTAATCATAAAATACAGGGAGGCTTGGACAACTACACGATGAATACCACCCTGATTGGTCACCTTACTGATTTTGATTAGTTGTAAATTTCTCCGGTATCATGCTTTTCAGATATTAAGGTCATAGCCTCGTAGGTTTGTTTCATTTGCCACCAATGTAATATCACGTGTTATGAATGTGTTTAATATTTATTTATTTTATCCTATAAGCCTATAGGTTGCAACTTGCAAGCTAGGATTAATATATACTGTTTAGATTTTAGTTTTTCTATGTCCTGCAGCGAAGCCAAGGCATGTATAATAAATTCATAACATATATAAAGTTTTACAATGATAACAACGTTTAACGGAAGTAATATAAAAGAAGAACCGAGTCGAAACTTGAAAGTGATTCTGATTCGAAAGTCAAAAATACAAACTTGTCGAAAATAAAAAAACTTCACGGGCATTTCGAAAGTCTTTTCGTGACACAAAAGCTAAGGTCCAGCTACCGGCAAGCATGAAGAAGATCAAGACCAGCAAGAGAGCCTTTCTTCCTGGCCATGGCGATGGCCATTGTTTATCCCTGTTTTTCTTGTTTTTCTTCTTTCCCTCAGTTTCAATTGCAGCAACAACCACAACAGCACCGCCTCTTTACAAGGATCCCAATGCTCCGGTCGAATCCCGGGTGTCGGACCTCCTCTCTCGCATGTCTTTGTCAGAAAAGATCGGCCAAATGGTCCAAATCGACCGCTCTCTCGCCTCCCCAGATGTCCTCCGGGATCTTGCCATCGGTTTTTTCCTACACCTGTTCTTGCCCTGTAATTCCGGCTACTTTATGGATTTTAATAAGCTTCAAAGAAGTATTAAGAAATGGGTTTGTCTCAGGGAGTGTGCTCAACGGCGGTGATAGCGCTCCGGCGCCCGATTCCACTCCGGCCATGTGGGCAGACATGATCGATGGATTCCAAAAAGCTGCACTGTCCACGAGGCTCGGAATTCCCATATTTTACGGCATCGACGCCGTCCACGGCCACAACAATGTCTTCGGTGCCACTGTCTTCCCCCACAACATCGGCCTCGGCGCCACCGGGTATTTCAGCGATTCAGAGTTTATTTTCGTATCTTGAAATTTTCCCAAAGAAACAGAAATTAGTAATAAATTTAATTCTGCCGATTTTCTTTTTGGCTATAGGGATGTGAATTTGATTACGAGAATCGGAAAGGCGACTGCTTTGGAGATCCGAGCAACAGGGATTCCGTACACCTTCGCTCCCTGCATTGCCGTAAAGCCATTTCTAATTTTCCATTTCCGTTGTTTACTTAACACACACGAGACAGACAGAGAAGCTTTAAGGGTAATTTGGTCATATTGCTTTATGGATGAGGGTTTATCGCTCATTTTACAGGTTTGTAGGGACCCAAGGTGGGGCCGGTGCTACGAGAGTTACAGTGAAGACACAAACATCGTGAGACGAATGGCCAAGATCATACTAGGACTGCAGGGTGCCCCACCTCTTAATCACACCGAGGGTTACCCTTTTGTTGCCGGAGGGTAAGCTTATTGGGATTTGTTTTTGATTTCTAATATTTAATTATTTATCTCACATGTCACAACTATCGGTCCTTTCCTTTCTTACTCTATTGGGTTGGGCCCATCCCTTCACTGGTCCCACCTAAAATCCCATTGAATTAACATCCAGTTCCAGATGACAGAGGTGGGGCCCAGACTTTTAGTATGTCTGTATCGACGGTGAAGGATGAATTGAAAATAAAAAAAAAAATGGCAGGGGAAGGAGAGTGATGGCGTGTGCAAAGCACTACACAGGGGACGGTGGGACGAAAGGAGGGGTGAACGAGTACAACACGGTGGCGAATTACACAGAGTTGGTTAAGGTACATATACAGCCATACAGAGACGCTCTGGCCATGGGAGTATCAACGGTGATGGCCTCTTATTCCAGCTGGAATGGGGCCAAGATGCATACCAATCCTTTTCTCCTCACTCGTGTGCTCAAAGAGGAGATGTCTTTCCAGGTAATTTGCTTTACCTTCTCTTTTGTTGGACACACAGGATCCTTAAACGTATATAACCTAATTTGCCACGTGTCTAACCTAACTGCATGTAGAGGAGTTGTCCGCTTGAAACAAAGAATAAAGTAGTTGAAATTTGGAAATAAAAAGAAGGGTTTGCAGCACATAAGGCCAACTTTTTGTCGTCAATATCAATAAAAAGTAATAATTTTATAAAATAACTAAAATAAGATAATTTTTGGGGAAAATATAAAAAAGGGCATTCGCACTGTTCATCGTCTTCCTCTTTCACTGCCTGTATTCATGCCAGCCATTTCAACGGTAAACGCAGCCCGCGTTGGCTTCATCGTCTTCCTCTTACTCTGCCTGTATTCATGCCAGTCATGAGGATACCGTCTCAAACATTGCCGATTCGGGACAAGACCAAAGAGTAGGTTCGTTTGTTCCTTTTTCTATCTACGCCGTCTGATCGATAGGAAAGCAAGATGATCGGTACCGGCGATAATCAGCAGCAGCTGGGTGATAGTAACAGCGGAGGCAGTGGTAGAAATGCAGGCAACACCGGTCTGTTGTCTGGAGACGACAACAGAGGAGGCAGTGGTAGAAATTCAGGCAACACCGGTCTGGCGTCCGGAGACGATGGCCTAGGTGCTGGATTTGCTGGAAATCAAGCCAACGCGGAGGCATAGGAAGAGGAGGACGATGAACAGTGCGAATGCCCTTTTTTGATATTTTTCACCAAAAGTTATCTTATTTTAGTTATTTTATAAAATTATTACTTTTTATTAATATTCAGGGCAAATTTGCCTTTGTCTTAATACAATAACTTTTGTATATATTCAATAAATACTATAAGTGTAATGATTCAGTGTCTGATGCATTGTTTGTTGGCATTGGAGAACAGGGTTTCGTGATATCAGACTGGGAAGGGGTTGATAGGGTTACCAGTCCACCAGGTTCAAACTACAAGGACAGTCTGAAGGCAGCGATCAATGCGGGGATTGACATGGTCATGATCCCTTTCAAATACCAGAGGTTCATAACAGATCTTACAGACCTTGTCACAACTGGCCAGGTTCCAGTGTCAAGGATCGATGATGCTGTCCGGAGGATACTCAGAGTCAAATTCATAGCTGGACTATTCGAGCAGCCCATGGCAAATAGATCCCTCCTTGGCTTGGTCGGACAAAAGGTCTACCCACATTACCAACTTCTAACAGACTTACAGTATTGTTTGTGTATATATGATAGTTTTATCACCATCACTGTTGGCAGACTCAGACCAGTAAAACTGTGACCCATTGAGATTTCTGGTTTTCTGTGTGGCCTGAGTCTGACCCATTGAGATAACATTTGTCTCAATTTATTTGCGTTTAATTTGTTTCCTCTCCCCAGAGGCATAGAGAATTGGCGAGAGAAGCTGTTAGGAAAAGCCTTGTTTTATTGAAGAATGGAAAGGATAAGCAAATGATGCTGCCCTTGGACAAGAAAGCCCCCAGAATTCTTGTAGCTGGAACTCATGCTCATAATATTGGATACCAATGTGGGGGATGGACTGTAACGTGGCAAGGGTCTTCAGGAAATATCACCATAGGTACGAACTATATGAAAATTCCTTCCCTCAAAATTTTGTTCATCTATTGTCTCTACCAAACCAGACACACAGAGAAACCCAAAGTTCTCCAGTCTCTACTTGTTTGCGGTACAAATCTGAACCAGATACAAATTTTGCGCCTGCTTCAGTTTTGCATCAATTTTTTGTTTTCATTTCTACCTAATGCAAAATTTGTAAATAATGTCTCATTTCCACTTGTTCGCAGTGCAATTTTGCATCTAAAAATCTAATGCAGAATTTTCACCACCTTTCTCCAATTTTGTTTCTCTATCCCTCTCCCTCATAATATGAGGGATCATATCATTTTAATTCCTGCCTTATTCCTCCCAACAAAATAACCTTTCTTCATGCCCCCTTTCTTTTTGATAACGTCGGATCACATAATTTTAATTCCTATTTTACTTTCCCCAAACAATCAAGACAATTTGAGATAGAAGTAAACTAGAATTTACAGTCAGTCCATCTGCACTCCCCCACAGTTACACCAGTGCAACAAACAAACAGAGCCTAAGTCTGCGTTTGGAAGAGGTGTAAAATGTCATCAGTGTAAAAATATACTGATGACGTTTTACACTGAACCGTATATATAATGACCGTTACATTTTGAAAATCGATGTAAAAAAATGTAATGTTTTACATCGATAAAATCAATGTAGTTTTTACATCGATTATCAATGTAAAACTTTAAAGGTGGTGAGGTTTTACATCTATTATCGACATAAAACTACACTCCATCCAAACGCATACAAAACTGAACTGGAGTATAGTTTTATGTTACACCCTTTTACCAAATGCATACAAAAGCGAACTGGTGTAAATTTTACATCCATTCTTGATTTACATTCAATCCAAATGCAGCCTAAAGAATTTTGTGGAAATTGATCACAAGCACTTTCCCTCAGCTTTCTGTTTCTCTCCATCAAACAAACATAAGCATAGCCCAACTATTATACAAAGGAAATAACATAAACAATCTTGTACAGGAACTACAATCCTAGAAGGGATTAAGAATGCAGTTAGCAAGCAAACTCAAGTAATATTTGAGGAGAAACCAGACAAACAATTCTTGGACAAGAACAAGGATTTTTCATATGCCATCGTCGTCGTTGGAGAACTTCCATATGCTGAGACTTCTGGTGACAGCAAGGATCTCACGCTAGCACTTGATGGTGGTGAAACGATCAAAACTGTCTGTGCAGAGATAAAATGCCTAGTGATCATTGTATCAGGTAGGCCGGTAGTTATAGAGCCTTATATGGATGTGATAGAGGCATTGGTGGCTGCATGGCTCCCAGGGAGTGAAGCAGGGAAGGGAATTGCAGATGTTATATTTGGGGACTATGATTTCCAAGGTAGGCTTCCGAGGACTTGGTTCCGGCGAGTGGATCAACTACCAATGAATTTTGGCGACCCACATTACAATCCGCTGTATCCACTTGGATTTGGCCTTGAAATGAAGCTTTCATCGCATACAAGGGCTAGGATATCATCATCATCTTCATCTTCTTCTTCTTCAGAATCATTTTGTCATCAGCTTGATTTGCCATCCTTAATCAATGGACTGGTTGATTCTGGGGAATGTGTTTATTGAATTGTAGTTGTTTAGTGTAAAATATGTGCAATTTGTTTGTGTTGAAGACCCATCAGCAGTTTTCTTGTATGAATTCATTCAGAGTGACTTTGGCTCACAACTTATCTATGCAATATGGGCTGGACTCAAGGAGTTGAACATGAGTTTTTTCAAACTTCATTTTGGGCTTGGCTCATTAGTTTGAACCCAGCTAAAGAGTACTGGGAATTAGTTTTAGGTTGAAATATTGTGTAACCTTACCCAATCAAAGTCAAAGAAGAATTAATGTAACTTATAACATTCCAATCTTTTTGTGACATTATCTACAAATAGATAATCCTATCATAGTCATTGGCTGGGCTTAGCTTATAACCTATAGGAATAAATACATAGATAGTTCTATTATAGTCAAATACTTCCACTAGTTGAACTTTAGCTAAACTAACGAAAGCTTGTGAAGTTATAACATTCATACACATAGATAATTCTATTATAGTCAAATACTCTATTTCTCTCTCTCTCGTTTTCTCTTTCATTGCCCCTGCTGTGTCACCGGTACTGCAACAGTGGCAGATCTGTATCTATCGTCTTCCCCCTTTCCTTCAGTCAATCCTCAAATCTGATGCTACATGGTCCTAAATCTGGGAATTCAGGTCCAATGGCTTAAAAACTGTCGTCACCCCAATTTTTAAGATAGAAAAGGCGAAGAGGAGAGTGAAAATCTGGTGACCTCCAAAGGAACTCCAAGTGACTAAGGAACCCCTATTCTACAATCTCTCTCCAAGCTGCCAACTCCATCGACTCCGATGCTCAAGAAAACCACTATTTACAGTTCGAGACCAAACAACCTAGTTGTAGATTCACATTTTTGCACAGCAGGCGTAGAGAGATTAACTCATCAACACCATTAGAGATTCAACAGGGAGTGGGGATTTGCGAAGAGGGACGGGAGGACTATCGGCCACTTGCTCGCCATGCCATAAACAATAGAGACAGGGACTGATCATTGTGCCGGAAATGATAGAGATAGGACTACCGACCACTTGGGGTAGAATGAACATTAAGTCGTTCTTTCAGTCCTCAAACTTCTTTATGCCTGAAGAAGAAGAGTTTGAGGAAAGATGGATGGAATTTAATGGAATGGTAAAATTGACTTTTCATTCTATTAGAATTTAAAGGCCATGACAATTGTTAGAAACAAAAGGGGTGGTGCAAGACAATGGTTAAACAATAAGGGTACAGTTTGTCAATTAGCTAAACAGTAGGGGTAGTTTAAGAAATTTGCCCTAATAGGAATCTAGGGTTGTAGAGTCAAAAAAGAAACAAATTCCCTTTTCATTTTTAGTTTTATCAGTCTCTCAGTCACTCTTCAACTAGATTTTTTAATAAGTATATCTTCATTAGTTAGTCTTCTTTTTTTCTCATTCTTATGTTTTGATGAAAATAAGTAAGGTTTTCTTTATTTTTTTTCAAATACTTCAAGTTGTTTGTGTTAGACAATAAGCCACCACAAACTCTAAGGTTTGTTTTTTTACTATTTTTTCTATTTAATGTATCTTATTTCTTCCTTTTAATTTTTTATTAATAGATTTTAGTTATTTAATTATTTTTTAATGGTTCTTTTGTTTTTTTTTTTGCATAGAATGATATAATCAATCTTTTCTTTTTCCTTTTTAAGTTGTTATTGTTCTATTTTTTTTCATAAAACTGAGTTGCTATATGTGTTCTTAACGACGCATGAACATAAATTTTCATAAAAAATATATATATATATACTCTTTTCATTTTTCTCCATAATAAGGTTTAAAGAATGAAAATATGACTTGCATGTTTTCTTTTTAATTTTGATTTTTTCCTAATCATTTTTAAATATAACTTGTACATTTTCTTTTTAAATCGATTTTTTCCTAATCTTCTTTTTAACTTTTATTGATCCATCAAGTTTTTGTTATCTTTTTAAGCTAATGGACAAAAGGCAAAGTTGGGCTTGTATAAGAACAATGGCTAATAAGGACGTTTAATCCACTCAAAAAATAAAACTTATAAAAATAAAAATGTCATTATTTACTAACCTATTATCTTTGTTTTATTTATGTTTTAGTTCTTGAGAGTAAATCATGTCTTTCGTGCACATGATTAATAGTGATGATAATTGTAATATTGTGGAGGGCTCCTCAAATGCCTTAAAAAACAATAAACATATTGTAATGGTTGGAAAGAATTTGAGATTATTCTATGAGACAAGTCGATAGCATTATAATTGATTTAGATGAAGTTGATGACATTCTTGTAAGTATAGTGTGTATAATGTAATTTAATTCCTTTACACTTCATTGTATTTATAATGTTTAAGATTTATGAATATTGATTTGTAATGTATGAATTTAATTATTTTGAGAAAGAACAATTAAATTCAAATAAATCGGATTTGGATGTATATTTGAGTGAACTCTGACTGTAAATTCACTGGTTTAACGTTATCTATTTATATCCTTCTTTAGAATTATTGGGAACCCTTTAATTTGTGGACCAAATGCTAAAAACAACTGTTCTGCTGTGTCACCAGAGCCACTTTCATTTCCACCAAATGCTCCAAGAGGTATATATGTACCCAATCAACTAGTTTTAAAGATTACTTTGATCACTTGAATAGGATGAATATCTAAGCTATAGGCATGTTGGGTTTTCCAGCTCAATCAGAATCTAGAGGAGCAAAAAGCCACCATGTGGCTATTGCATTTGGGGCAAGCACTGGGTCAGTTTCTCTTATCATCATTGCTGTTGGGTTGCTTCTCTGGTGGCGGCACAGACAACCAGCAAATTTTCTTTGATGTTAATGGTTAGTACCTCTTCCTATTCAAGGTACTATTTCCAGGACGATTTCTTGTACCAGTGCATGTAGATACGATAGTTAGAAGGTATTGAAGCTAGTTAATCTTTCTTAGTAGATTCTAGTACTTCAGTTGGTGAGTACATTGCTGATAGGGTCATATCCTTGGACATGCTTTGACTGATCTATGAACCCTTGTTTTAATCATTGGCTGAGTTTTTTAAACTACAGTTTGGACCATAAATTTGGAAATTGGGGATCTTCTGATTGGTTTGAGCTATATTTGCACCATTAGGTGGTTGACCAATTAAAAGATAAAGTCATTAAGAAAGTGGTGTGGAGTCCATTAAGGAAGCTGATCCTTGATGTGCCACATGACAATACAGGAGTTGTACATTGGAAGTACCAACACAGATTTTTTTTGACAGATATATAAAATTGTAGATTTCGCATAAACATCTTGTAGGCCAGAAAGCAACATATCATGGGGCAATTCCAAAACCTTTGTTGTGGTTTTTTAGGTTTGTTAAATGAGCGCGATGGACAGGATGCTGATTTTGATCCAGGAGATCTTGTCCTGTACCTATTTGATGTCTTCTCATATAAGATTTAATTATTTATTTGTTCAATGACCAACTCTTTAACCATGCTGATAAGACTTTATTTATCTTAAGAACTTACTTTTCTCTGTGTATATCTGTGCACATTGTGCCTGCATTTCTCAGCTAAAATGTTTCATGGCAGACCAATATGATCCAGAGGTTTGTTTGGGCCACTTGAAGAGGTACTTGTTTAAGAAACTCCGATCAGCAACTGACCATTTTAACTCAAAGAACATTCTAGGAAGGGGTGGCTCTGGAATTGTTTACAAGGGTTGCTTGCAAGATGAGACTCTTGTGGCAGTCCAAAGATTGAAAGACTACAATACAGCTGGTGGTGAAGTCCAATTCTAGACAGAAATTGAGATGATAAGCCTGGCTGTCCATCGGAATCTCCTTCGACTTTGTGGGTTCTGTATGACACAGAATGAAAGGCTTCTCGTCTATCCTTATATGCCAAATGGAAGTGTTGCTTCTCGATTAAGAGGTGAGCAAATTTGGTGTCTTCCTCAGTCTTATGCTTGAACCTTCAAATTGCTATAAGATTTGCAACATCAAATGACATTGGTTATTTTCTATTTATCAAGTTTGTCCTCCTACTCAGATGGGACCAACTGTTTTTGTGTATCGTGGTGGTAAAATTTGGCTTTTTGACAACTTGTGGTTTGAGTATGTTATACACACCTCCTTGGATAAAAAAGCAGTCTCTGCATCTGAGTAGGAGGACAAACTTGATAAATAGAAAATAACCACTGTCATTTGATGTTGCAAATCTTATAGCAATTTGAAGGTTCAAGCATAAGACTGAGGAAGACACCAAATTTGCTTACACACACCTCCAATCAGCAGCAACACCCTTCGAAGAACCGGTTCCTGTCTTCTTCGGCAGCAAGAGGTTGTGAATGTTGGGCATCACACCACCATTTGCGATCGTAATGGCACCCAGCAACTTGCTTAGTTCTTCATTGTTTCTGACCGCCAACTGAATATGCCTTGGCACTATCCCTGTCTTCTTATTATCCCTTGTTGCGTTTCCAGCTAATTCTAAAACCTGTTTTCAAGAATTATTAGTATAATTTATTCAATTCAATTCTTCAAACAGGTGTACCAATTGGTATAATTTCATATATATTTTCATACAGGTTTTATGTTTTGATTGAATATATTTTCATACAGGTATATCGATTGGAATTTTTATGTAACAATATTCACAGTATATTGCACTTTTTTTTTAAAAAAAATTGGAACATTTTTAGAGGCGGCCAAAAGTGCCTCTAAATATTAAAGCATATATCTTTAGAGACAGCCAAATGTGCCTCTAATTGAGATTTGTTTTTCTTAGATTTCTTTTAGAGGCACATAAAATTGCCGCAAAATCATTTAAAGGCGTTCAAATACGTCTCTAAATTGAACTTACAAGTGCCTCTATACAGGACTTTTAGCGTTAGTGAAATAGAGGCAGTCGTATGTGCCTCTAAAAGTCCAATTTAGAGGTGAATCCACCTCTAAAGCTCAACCAAGAACCTCTAAAACATTTAGCGACTGGGCATTTAGAGGCATTCACCCGACCATCTCCTATTTTCTTTAGAGGCATTTTTTTCAGCTTTTAGAGGTAGTAATGGCCGCCTCTATATATGAATTTTCCAGTAGTGGATGAATAAATTTAAAAATGATGGAATGTGTTTAAAGTTAAAGTCATTTTGATTTTTTTTTTTAAATTCACATTGGAAGTTTAGAACATTTGCATGTCTTTTGGACATCTCATCATCTATTTATGTTATTTTTCTGTTTGGTCTTTAATCTTTACTTTTATTGTTCACTTTTTGAAATTTTGAATTTTCAAGTTTTTTATAGTTGTTGGTAAATTTGTTGGGGGAAGAGTCAATCTTTCCTTTCTTGAAGATCAATTGAATGCAAACTTTCTTTTCGAAATTTGAATTTTAGGTTAATTCATTTAATAGTTTAGTTAACATTTTTCATGTTTCAATTTTTAATTTTTCAATAATGACAGGGTTGAATCAAGTTGACTTGTGGGTCAACCTTAATCCAAATGTTTAAGGTCAGGGTTGTGAACATCCAAATTGAGAGGGAAGGTGTTAAGCACCCCTCTCCCATACTCAATGTGTAGTACCATTCCCCTAATTTAGTAAAGAAAGAATAAGAATTAAAGGAAACAAAACCTACTAGATTTCTAGCAACCTTACCCATCAAAGAGGATAGTCATGGTGGCTTGTTTCCTAAGTGATTTAACCCTCTCATTCTCTTTTTGGGTGAGAGAAACCTTAAAGGAGCAAAGGATTACGCAACTACATGCATCCCCATTCTTTATCCAAGGTTCCCCTCATTCTTACTAAGTTAATGAGAGAAATCAAAACACAAGGGAATCAATCCCCTATGAGCCACCTCACTTAGGGCTCACTAAACACAATTTACATTTAGGATTTAAAACAAAAAAAAACAAGGAAACAAAAAATATCCAATAAACAAGATAGAAACTAGCTTCAATTAAAGTTTAACATAAGCTAAATCTCCATTACACATGTATTCTAGCATTCAAAGAAAAAAAAAAAAACTAACATGCATATTCACTTAACTTGCCAAATCTGAATTGGAACACTATAAAAAAGGGAAGGATTTAAGTAGTAATATTGGTTCAAGTTAAATTAAATAATTCTAGACAAGATGATGAATATTCATTCCAATACATAAAGAAAATAACTCTAATGCTCCCTACACCTAAACATTATGACATCAAGTTTTTTTTAAGAAATAACAACCTTTAACCAACAAGATACATAATGCTGAAAACAAATATGATGAGGGCAGATTTGGCCCTTCAGTGAAATTGCAACACGTGGCACATCGTGACAACTAGGCGACACCTAGGCAACAACTTACCAAGCCTGGCGCATGGCCTGCACGTGGCTTGCGCGCTGCCTGGCGCGGCCTGCGCGACCTGGCCGACCTGGATCAACCCGACACATGATCCGACCTGGCCGACCTGGATCAGCTCGACACATGATCCGACCTGGCCGACCTGGCAACCCATAAGACGCCCACTGGAACCAAACGGCATTACCCCGCGAGCTCGGTAGCTCACCAAGGAGCTCGCCAAGGAGTTCGGTAGCTCACCAAAGAGATCGCCAAGGAGCAAGGCAGCTCTCCAAGGAGCTCGCCACCAAGGAGCCAGGCAGCTCGGCAAAGCTCGCCACAAGCAGCTCGGCATAGCTCCCCTGGGCAGCTCGCCACTTGTAGGGAAGCTCGGTACAGAAGAGTAGTTTGGCATATCGCAGGAAGATCTCTTGGCTGACAACCTGGCCCAGACACCGACCCGCCGACTAACACAGGCGTCGACCTGATAACCTGGCCCAGACACCGACCCGCCGACTGACATAGGCGCCGACCTGACAACCTGGCCCAAACACCAACCCGCCGACTAACACAGGCGCCGACCTGACAACCTGGCCTAGGCGCCGACCTGGCCGCCTAACACAAGCGCCAGCCTGACAGCCTCAAGGAGTTCACCACCGTACCCCGGTTCTTACGGGATATGATGAGTCTTACCGTTTGAAGGCTTTTTACCCACCTAACCCATGAGGACACCACTATATAAGGACACCGACCCCCAAAGCCAAAGGGAGAAGGGAAAAAAGGATGGTAACCCCTGCTCTCTAGTTCTCTCATTTCTCTCCAAGCTCTCTGTAATCAGAATGCTAACTTAGGCATCGGAGAGTCCCCGCCGGGAAAATACCCCCGGGGTAACCCCTGCTCTCTAGCTCTCTCATTTCTCTCCAAGCTCTCTGTAATCAGAATGCTAACTTAGGCATCAGAGAGTCCCCGCCGCCTACAAGGGAGAGGAAAGCACCTCATGCAGAGGGTAGTCGAGTTGCGCTGCACCAGGGAGCTCCACCATCCTCTGAGTTGTAGGCTGCCTAGGAGCAGGTCAAATGACGAGTCCACTAGGCAGTTCGCCACCAGGGAACTCGCCACTAGGCAGTTCGCCACCAGGGAGCTCGACACTAGGCAGTTCGCCACCAAGCAGTTCGCCGCCAGACAATTCGCCACCAAGTAGTTCTCCACCAGGGAGTTCGCCACCAAGCAATTCGTCACCAAGTAGCTCTCCACCAGGGAGCTCGCCACTAGGCAGTTCTCCACCAGGGAGTTCGCCACCAAGTAGCTCATCACCAAGGCACGTCACCACCGGGTCAAATAACGAGGTACTTAGCCAAAAAAAAATTTATACATCACAAAAAATGGTACGTGACCAGAAACGGTTACATCAATTGGCGCCGTCTGTGGGAACACGCTACAAAAAGCTAAGTTCTCAACCTACAAAAGCTCGGTTCTCATCATACCAAAGCTAAGTCCTCACTTTTTAGAAATTGAAGCTATCGCTTTATAGTTTACATTTTTTATGAACTCAAA
>NW_010729074.1:6772859-6785137 GCF_000365185.1 Nelumbo nucifera
AAAAAAGAGTAGACTACGAGTCACTCCCAAAGCCTACGGGCCACATTACTGCTTAAGACCCGGTCGCCTCTCCGGCACGGGCAAAGTCAAAAAAGAGTAGACTATGAGTCACTCTCAAAGCCTACGGGCCACATTATTGCTTAAGACTCGGTCGCCTCTCCGGCACGGGCAAAAGTCAAAGAAGAGTAGACTACGAGTCACTCCCAAAGCCTATGGGCCACACTATTGCTAAATATCCAGTCGCTTCCTCAGTAGGAGCAAAATCAGCAAAAGTGAACTATAAGTTGCCCCAGAGCCTAAGGGCTACACTACGGAACTGGCGGAGACCCCCTCGCCTTACTCGCAGCTCGCCACATACAGGTAGCTCCCAAAGCCTAAGGAATTGGATCAGCACTTACTAGCTCGTCGACTTACGGGCCAAAAGAAATCTACTCCCTTCACTGAGTTACTCTCAGCTTGGGAGTGGGGGGCAAATGATGAGGTTAGATTTGGCCCTCCAGTGAAATTGTGACATGTGGCACCTCATGACAACTAGGCGACACCTAGGCAACAACTCACCAAATCGGTGTCCCGCCGAGGCACCGACCTGGCCAACCTGGCTGGCCTGGCGCGTGGCCTACGCGCGACCTGGCCGACCTGGATCAGCCCGGCACATGATCCGACCTGGCCGACCTGGATCAACCCCGCACATGATCCGACCTGGCCGACCTGGATCAGCCCGGCACATGATCCGACTTGGATCAGCCCGGCACATGATCCGACCTAGCAGACCTGGCAACCCATATGACACCCACCGGAACCAAACGGCATACCCCGCGAGCTCGGTAGCTCACCAAGGAGCTCGGTAGCTCACCAAAGAGCTCGCCAAGGAGCTAGGCAGCTCGCCACCAAGGAGCCAGGCAGCTCGGCATAGCCCAAGGAGCTCGGCATAGCTACCCCAGGCAGCTCGCCACTTGTAGGGTAGCTCAGTACAGAAGAGTAGTTTGGTGTATCGCAGGAAGATCTCCTGCCTGGCCCAGACACCGACTGACATAGGCGTCGACCTGACAACCTGGCCCAGACACCGACCCACCGACTGACACGGGCGCCAACCTGACAACCTGGCCCAGACACTGACCCGCCGACTGACATAGGCGTTGACCTGGCCACTTGACACAAGCACCAGCCTGACAACCTCGAGGAGTTCACCACCATACCCCGGTTCTGACGGGATATGACGAGTCTTACCGTTTGAAGGCTTTTCACCCACCTAACCCGCGAGGACACCACGATATAAGGACTCCGACCCCCAAAGCCAAAGGGAGAAGGGAAAAAAGGATGGTAACCCCTGCTCTCTAGCTCTCTCATTTCTCTCCAAGTTCTTTGTAATCAGAATGCTAACTTAGGCATCGAAGAGTCCCCGCCGGGAAAATACCCCCGGGGTAACCCCTGCTCTCTAGCTCTCTCATTTCTCTCCAAGCTCTCTGTAATTAGAATGCTAACTTAGGCATCGGAGAGTCCCCGTCGGGAAAATACCCCCGGGTCCTCTGATTCAGTTCTCGCAGGTCCCTCAGCTCCCGTCGCCTACAAAGGAGAGGAAATCACCTCATGCAGAGGGTAGTCGGGTTGCGTTGCACCAGGGAGCTCCACCATCCTCTGAGTTGCAGGCCGCCTAGGAGCAGGTCAAATGACGAGTCCACCAGGGAGCTCACCACCAGGCAGTTCGCCACCAGGGCGCTCGCCACCAGGCAGTTCGCCACTAGGGAGCTCACCACCAGGCAATTCGCCACCAGGCAGTTCACCACCAAGCATTTCGCCACCAAGTAGTTCTCCACCAGGGAGTTCGCCACCAAGAAATTTGTCACCAAGTAGCTCTCCACCAGGGAGCTCGCCACTAGGTAGTTCTCCACCAGGGAGTTCGCCACCAAGTAGCTCTCCACTAGGGAGTTCGCCACCAGGCAGTTCTCCACCAGGGAGTTCGCCACCAAGTAGCTCATCACCAAGGCACATCACCACCGGGTCAAATAACGAGGTACTTAGCCAAAAAAAATTTATACATCACAAAAAATGGTACGTGACCAGAAACGGTTACATCAAAATATATCCTAGAACATTAGTAAAACTGAAGAAAATATAAAAAAATTAAAATAAAAAAGGGGTAAGGCGAATAACTCACCTCTTTGTGGCCTTTGATCAAGCACTTTGTAGAGTGGATGATGCTGAAATATTGATTTCGGGTTTGCACAAATGCAATGGCTGAATCTCTTTCCTTGCTTTGTTCTTGGGATTAACTCGGCCCTAAGACTTTTGGGCTGAATGTCTTCGTTGTTGTTCTTTTCTCCGCCTTGGCTTTTCCATGTGACCAAATGGGGAGTTTTTCCAAGGTTTAGGCTATGAGAAGGGAAGATGGTGGAAAGGAAGAAAAAGGATTAGGTTTTGGGGTTAGCAGAACTAGGGTTTTGATGGAGTTAGATTTTGGTTTGGGGTTGAGAAGTACGAAGATGAGGGTGATGGGTGAATGAGTGGATTTCGGTTGGGGAAGTAGAGGGTGTTGAAGGGCGAAAGAGTATGGGATTTTCGGTTTAGGTGTAGGGGTGAGAGAACTAGAGAGAGATTTTGGGAGAAAGAGAGAGAGAGTGATTACGATGAAAGAGAGAGAGAGAGGGTTGGAGGGGTTGGGGTTTCTTTACCTGGCCAAATGAGGTAGGAAGGGCTTTCCTTCACCTTCTTTCTTGGAACAAATGGGAGAGCTTTTCTTCTATTTCCTTGGGGCGAGTAGACCTTTTTCTAAGGGATGGGAGGGCGGCCACGTTTTTCCTTTTTCTTTGTTTTTCTCTCATTGATCTTTTCCTTTTTTCACCGAATTTAATGCCTTGGGGATAGCTCCCCTTGATTTTCTCCCCCTTGTCCCCTTTCCTTTAATGCCTAGAATGGGGTGTGTGGTGTGTGGGGTGGGGGGGGTTAAATTTAAAATTTGAATTGGAGGGGGAATGGATAGGTGGCGGCTGGGGTTTTAGAATTTAGGGTTTTTGGGTGTGGAAGTGAATGTTAGCCCGATCTTAGGGTGGAGAAACAAGGGCGGATTAAATATAGGGCTAAGATTGATTCTAGGTTTAGTGGGGGCTTTGGGTGATTTTCGAAAATGTGTAGGGTCCTAATCGAAAATATGCAGGATTTTTTCGCAATGAAGGGCAATTCTAAGGGGTAGGGTGTGCAGGATTTAAGGGTTGTGATTAAAACCCAAGATATTAGGGTTTATCTCGAACAACGAAATCACACGAATTAGAATCTTCATAAATAAAGGGGCAAAATGGGGAATTTTGTAACGAGATTTTCCAAGGGGGTTCCAAGGTGTCTGAAAAGGGTAATGATGGGGTTTGATGACCTTGAAAGGTGTGTCATAGTGAAAAATTGTGATTTGTCACATTACAGGAGTGTTTTAATTAATATGATAAACTAAATGGGGTGTCTTAGTAAATGACCCTATATTTTATACACATATTATATGTATTAAAATATAAAATATTATACATATTAAATATAGTATACATAAAGGTACGAGGTCTAATGCTCAATGTAGGCTTGAGTTATCTCTCATTTTTTTACTATAAGTGCTAAAATTGGCCTATGGTTACTCCCAAGGTTCAAAGTATTGATACGATATGTTCTATATTGGGTGTATCCTATTGTTATCTATATGTCACCAATATGATTTTAATGAGAGTTTGGTAATTTGAATGTTTTAAAATGTTAAATGATGTGTCAAGACCTTGTCAAGACAAGCCAAAAGTTAAAAAATTATAGTTTTAATTAGCCAATTTAATATGCAAAATTTACATATTGAGAGTATCAATAATTTGAACCATGATGACCCTCTAATAGTATTTGAAGATCAACAGCTTGTTAGCATTGAAGATGAATTACTTATTCAATAGCATTTCCATAAAGAGCACGAGTTGATACCCATCGTTATCGAGAGAAATATGTATGAGGTAAAAAAAGGGTTACAAGGACATGGTCTTAAAAATAATCTAAGGGTAATTTAGGGTTATAAAAACATATAAGCGTACAATCAAGTGACAAGGGATAAAATGAGGAAATCTAGAAGTACAAGATGTCTTTATCACAAAATAAAGTTCGAAGGTGTCATGATCCCCTAAGTGTTATATGTAGCATTAATTTGAATTCATTTCTGCTATGACACTCTTGCAGCTCAGGGTTAAAATAGAAAATCGTGTCCTTAGATGTATTGTAGTAGCCTCACCACGAAACCACTTAATCAGATTCAAGGTGGGGCCATGGTAACAAATCAAAGGCTTTGATTCAATTGTTTCAATGCAGGGCTACGACATTGTCATAGCAAATGTGGGTTATTGTAATTTACCCTATTCTTTTTTATGGTTTTACATTCAACATTAACAACATGTCTAGTTTTAAGTTATTTATCTATTAGGCATCTCATCTGTCTAGTGATCTCTACGTTTGAGATGCCAAAGTCATGAATACCTGATTCATTTGCCATGTGGCCAAGCACTTGTGAATAGAAATTCTAATATGACAGTCTACATACCCTAAAGTGGGACCTCCTTGATTGAAATCACATGAATTGTGGGATTGTAGAAGGTCCTTGAGATACATGAAAGAAATAATCCCTGTAAAAAAGCATGATTAGTTGAAAGCTTATAGCCAAACAACGATTGTCGAAGCAAGAGGGAGCCATAGGATTTATAATATGATAGTACAATAGGAATCAAGATGTATTGGCATAAATTTTCAATGGTTGCTACCTATTAAGGGGGCGTTTGATTGTACTTTTTAGATGTTTGAATTTGAAAATTTTGTTTTTCAGATTCTCATATTTGGTTTTTCCTCTTAAATTTGATTTGAATCTTATTTTCAGATATGAAAACTGTAGAGATTGGGTCGGCTCTTAATGCAATCAGATGCATTTCAGATCCGGTGCATAGTCGAAACTGCCCTTACAATATTTTGGAAATGATGCATACTACCCCTGATAACCCCAAACCCATAAAACATAGTCATTTTCGTGTTTTCTCAGGGAGGAAGCGCCGTTGGTGAATCCAAGCTCCAGGAAGAACACCACTGGTGAATCCAAGCTCTAGGTAGTCCTTCTTCTTATTTTCTTCATCAAACGAAGGTGTCTTCTTCCTTATTTTGTTGTTTATGTGTTTAAATATTTTTGCTTTGGTGATAAGAATCTGATTCGTTTGATTTATTTATGTTTTTGTTGTTTATGTGTTTAAATATTTTTGCTTTAGTGGTTTTTGGAAGATTGATTTATTGAACAAAGGATTATTGAGGGTTTTTTTCCTCTTCTACATATGAAGTGGACAAATGAACGATCCCAAGTCTTGGATTTGAGTGTTGGGTAGACCTGTTCATGGGCCGGTTAGCCCGATGGCCCAGCCCGCACCCCGATCGGGCCTGGTCATGTAATTAGGCCTGCGGGCCTGACCTCGGGCCTAACACAGTAAGCCCGACTGTGTTTCGGGTCAGGCTCGAGATTTGTCAAAAAAGCCCGGCCCAACTCGGTCCGATTCAACATTATATATTTTATAAAATACATAATGTGTATTTTATATATTATATAAAATATATAAATAATATAATATTTATTGAAATATATATATTTATAATTTAATATTATACATTTTTTATTTTTTATTTTAAAATTTCTCTCTCTCTCTCTCTCTCTCTCTCTTTCTATTCAGCCGCTTCAATAGTAGTAACAGCATGGGCTAAATTTCGGGCTCGGGCTTTGGGATTTTTATGAGGGCCAGGTTCGGGCCCAAGTTGTAAGCCCGATGGTCGGGCCGGGCTCGGGCTCAGGCCTTAGAAAAATCTGTTAATATAGAGGGAAAGCCTGGCCCGAGCCCGGCCCATGAACAGGTCTAGTGTTGGGGGAGTTGTATGGTTTATGTTCTGAGTAAAGGATCTAGGTCCCTTACGTTATTTCCTTAGAATTAAAATTGCCTGCCCTCAACATGACAAAGCTTATGTTGTAGGTGTCCTCTTGGAACCATATACTTTTTTCCATTTATTTTAAGTTGCTTTGATCTGTTATTGCATCTCACTTTAAGGGGCTTCACCTCACTTTTTTTTTTTATTGCTTTGAGAATTTTCTTTTGTGTGATTACTATATGCTTTGAGTTTGGGTTTTCTACTTCTGACATAGGTCATACCTTATGATTAATAGGGGGTCAGGAATGGTTACTGGAGATAATTTTGATAAAGACACTTGGAAGGACCCAGCCTTGCAAAAACTATTGTTGGACTTATGCCTTGATGAGGTGTCCACCCATGGGAGACAAGGTGGATCATTGAAGAAAGAATCATGCATGGACACGGGTTCAGAAGAAGTTAATGGAAAAGATCCAAAAGAACTTCTTACAGAAACATCTAAAGAATGTGTTCGATTACTTGAAGAGAAAATATCAACTATGGTTGACACTTATCAATAGGACTAGAAATGGGTATAATCCATCTACTGATACAGTTGACTGGTCAAATGAGCTGTGGGAAGAATTCTTGAAGGTAAACTACACTAAAATTTTGTTGTTGGGAGGTAATGTATTTGTGTGTAGGATCTAATAGGATGGCTTGTTTGTTTGTTTGATAATAGGCCTACCCAAATGCGAAAGTATTTAGGTATGCAGGAGTGCAATTTGTCAACGAGTGCAAAGCAGTGTTCGATGGGGTTTGTTCAACTAGTGAAGTTGGCTGGACTCCGTTGGCAAATAGGCCAAGACTAGTGGCCTCTACCGGTGTACATGATGATACACAAGAGGGTGGTCCTATTGACATTACTGACACTCCTACCACATCTCTCACAATGCCCCAGACTCAAACACAACATACATTTGAAGAGTCTATAGGTCCAAGTGAAAGACCCTCCAAGAGGGAAAAGAAGTTCCCTAATGAGATTGATGCTACGATGGAGTAGTTTCTTGACATTATGATTGCTAAGGATGGAGGACCAACTGTGGAAGAATGTATGCAGAAGCTAGTTGATATCGGTTGGACAACTAGAACTCCTTTATATATAGAAGCTATCTTTTTGGAAAACCCAAACTATAGGAAGGAATGGATCCGTTTGTATGGATCTTGTGACACACCCGACGAGGAGGCAATGAAGACACCATTAAAGGAGACTAGATATACCTTTTCTAAAAAGAAAATACCTTGACATCATAATTAAAATTTTTAGATTGAGACACTAGGCCCAACTTGTTGACAATCCTAATATATAGCTTTTTCCTATATATAATTGTGGTGAGTTATTTTTAGGTTGTTACTTTTATGTGGTTTATTATGAAACTTAAACATGGTTGTAGGTTAATGGTGGTCTTGTTTTCTAGTTTTGATAGATTTGACCTAGGTCATAGGCTTCTAATTTTTAATTGCATTTTTTATTAAGGTTGTGTTTGGTTACAGTGCAATTTTATTTGCACTAGTACAAATGCATAAGAATGCAAATGAAAGAAAATGCAAATTCTTATTTAATTTTGTTTTGGATTTTACTTTATTTTGCTTCATGTCTTAATTTACTTGATTTGTTTTGCAATCAAACAAAATAAGCTAAACTTTGAAACAAAAAATACGTCAGGATTTACATTCAAATCATTTGCATTGCCATAGTTTTGCATCAATGCAAATTTATTTGCATTGCAACCAAATACAACCTAAAGAGCAAAAGGGATATTTATCTAGACTAATGACTCAAATGGGTTGATAAAAAGAGAGTCTAGACCTACAACATCATTTGTGTTTTTGAGAAGTGGGTGAGAGTAAGTTGGTAGGTCCCATGAAAAAGAAATAAACCCGTATTCATTTTCTGGTATTAGTGGGTCTCATGAAAAAGAACAATTCCTGAGCGACTCATTTACTTGGAGAAGTAATACTTTCCTCAGAATTGGGTAAATTACTTACCTATGTGTGTCCGAAAGTCATTAATATGTGATGAGACAATAGTATCCCTTCAATAATATCAACTTTTGAATAAGTTGGTCATTGTACACCTTTACCTAGAAATAAAAGAACACCGATAAGTATGCTTATCTAGATAAGTGTTTCCCAAAAAATAGTTGTCTGGATTGTTAGATAGTTTTGTATGCCCTTAGCTTCAATTATTTTTGATGTACTTTTAATATTCAGTGTAAATAGATAAAGTACGTGTTTGATTCATGTTGTGTGGTATATTTCTGTGTAAGACCCTTAAACTGGACACTTAATGAGACTTGTGTTAGTTTAGAAAATTCACAGCCGTTGGATAAGTCTGGGGAGATTTATCCTATCAAGGCTGACACTGGTGTGTTGCCAAGTGTTGGGGTGGCTTGTCTTAGCCGCTAGGGTGAGACCCAAGGCACATGCAGTGTAGGATTACTTGAATCCTTGAACCAAACCAGATTTCCAGTATTGCCTTGGACCTTGGAAATTGATGGGCAAAACTAGAATATTACACCTGACCCCTAGACCCGATTATGGTACTACACTATGTGTCAGATTGGCCTGTGTTTGATACGTCAATCAGTGAGATCCTTAGCGGGGGTCAAAACCTGGGTATGATGGGACAGTATGAGAATTCATCTGAGTGGGTGATCATAGTGACGGGATCAGCCTCTTTGTCGGACAAAGGTAATGATCAGGGCTGCACTCTCTCTGATGGAAACCAAATTGCTAGCAGTTGATTTCAATCATTGGAATTTTGTTTTGCAAAATTTACATATATGATATATATACTTATATATGGTTTCAAAATGTTTGCAAATGGTTTTAATTCCCGGGATCCATATCAGTAGAGAATGCAACACTGCTCCTTGCAGCCGAGGGAGAGATACTCTCTTTTCGAGCAGTGCTTGATCATTATGGGTTGAGAGGTTAAGTGTAAGCCCATTTAGGATAATACCTGATGGGCTAATCTTGCACCTGCCCACAGTCCCTGGGTTTTTATAAGATGGCTTGGCCCAGGGACCACTTAGTGTAAGTGTTGGGCCCATGTGATCGGCTCAGGGGGTTCACTAGGCTTTTAAGTGAATTTGGTTAGGCCTTCTAATAGAGGTTGGGCCGAACCCATGTGGCTGATGTGTGGATCAATGCTTGGGTCTCACGCCATACAAAGAAGCCCAACTGGGCAACAGGTTGGAAGACTATTGAACACTTGATACATATTGGGCCTAAAGCCCATTTTGATCTGGGCTGATTTGATCAGTCACTTAAAGGGGCGGATGTGAGATTATGTTAAGTCCAAAAGCTGATCTAATCTGCTGATAGGATTAAGAGGAGTCCAAATCCAAATACAGATTTGGATAAGGACAACTCCTAATATCATTAGGAGGTTTCTTAATCACCAAGAAAGAGGAGGAAACCCTAATTCCGAAATACTTGAATTCGAACACTAGGTGTTTTTAGCAGAACACTCTCTGCATTCTTAAGATAGGATCTCAGATAACCCTAGAGAAGAAAATAGATGTTTGCCACCTTCTTCTCTAGCATTCTCCTCCAACAGTCGCCGCCACCTTTTCTACCAGTTCGAGTTCTCAGTTAGAGAAGATCAAGAAAGGTTCTTGATTGTTCGTGTGGTGCTCACAATCTTCCATTGAGTTCTTCAGAAGAACCTGGTTCGTGGGACGAACACTATTGGTTAGGCTCCATCATCACTGTGTCATCTTCAGTGGGAGCTGATCTTGGGATCTTCTTTGGGCGTGAACACCAACGTTGGGAGATACTGCTTCTCCGGATCAGGTATAATCCCTCCCTCCTCTTTTGGTTCAAATCTGGTTTGGTTTGGTTCGAATAGGATCCTTGAATTTTGATTCTAAAATCAGGGAATACGATTCCCAGTTGGAAGAAAGGTAGAAAATTTTTGAATTCGCCCACCCATTCCGCAACCCTTTTGGCGTCCATACGATGGATCCTACCATTCTTTCATGGATAAATGCATTTACCTAGATAAATCATTTACCAAAACACAAACGAGGCCGAGTAGTAACTAACAATGCTAAGCATATCACATAACAACTTTGTGCTCTTCTACACCACATGAGAAGCATGCCTTTATGAGCATTGCTTTGAACACTATTTATGTGTTGAAGATAGGAGGTGGGTGATTATGACAATTCTTTTTTGGGAATACATGGGTGTCAATGGGCTAGGTTAAATGGTAAACCTAGCTTGACCCAATAGTCTTGATGATTAGACCTGACTCACAGGCTATGCTTCGGTCCTAGCTTACACTATGTTGGGCTTAGGCTTCGGGTCGGGCCCTATTCAAATTTTGGCAAAAGCCAAGCCCGAGCCGGACCCATGAACATGTCTACTGATGATCATTTCATTACAACAGTTAGAAAATAGTGAGTGTTTCTTCGGCCCTAGTGAAGCATGGCATTAATGTGATTTAGCTAAGTTAATTTAATGTTTTTTGTTGCTAAAAAAAAGGCATTATTGTTACCAAATATTTTGGCTATGTGATATAGAATAGAAAACACCTATACAATATATTAGTCACAAAGAAAAGTTATAAAAATGCAATCAAAGGACTCTAATTAGTAAATAACATCGGAAAAAAGAAAAGCAAAAATGAGAGAACAATCACACAAAAAAAATGCAATTAGTAATTTGTGATTAGGGTTAAGGTGGGTGTTTTGGATTGTACCCTATATGGTCAACGTGGGTTCGGGAATTGCATTTTGTTAAATTGGATTGGATTGGGTCAGGTTTGAATGGAGGCAAACCCCGTATCAAACCCAACCCATTTGCATACCTAGACATAGACCTGTTCATGGGCCGGGCTTGGGCTTGGCTTTTGCCAAAATTTGAATTGGCCCAGTCAAAAGCTCGAACTCAGCATAGTGTAAAGTCAGGCCTGAATCCCGGCCTGTGAATAAATCTACCTAGACATAACCATCTTACCAATATTAGTGTTATGTTACACTTGTACAATCATATTCAAGGTTCAATTTGTTGTCATAACACGTACGATACTACTTAATGGACCTCACAAACTTAATTTTTTGGCTATAATTTTTGTTGTTAGAACGGGTCGCCCATTCGAACTGGATGATCAAACCATCAACCCGAAAACCGGTGGCTAGAACGGTTCCATAATTTTTTTGCTTGTAATTTTTGTTGTCAAAATGGGCCATCTGTTCGAACCAGACAGTTTGACCGTTTGGTTTGACCAAATAACATAACACGTATGATATTGCTTAATGGACCTCACATACTCAATTTTAATTTTTGTTGTCATAATGGGTCATCTGTTCGAGCTGGACGATCGAACCGTCGACCCAAAAACCAGTGGCCAGAACGGTTTCGTAATTTTTTGCTTGTAATTTTTTGTTGTCAGAACGTGCTGTCCGTTCGAACCGTCGATCCAAAAACCGGTAACTAGAACGGTTTCGTTTTCAGGTCGTTTGACTCACATGCTCGAATGACATAACACGTATGATATTACTTAATGGACCACACAAACTCAATTTTTGCCTATACTTTTTGTTGTCAGAACGGACCGTCCATTCGAACTGGATGATCAAACCATCGACCCAAAAACTGGTGGCCATAATGGTTCTGTAATTTTTTTGCTTATAATTTTTGTTGTTAGAACGAACCATCTATTCAAACCGGACGATCGAATCATCAATTGTCAAAACGATATTAACAACAATTATCAATAATAGTAAGTAATTATACTATTTAATTAAATAATCATTAATGATATTTTTAATAATATTATTTAGTTATTTTTAATATAACAATAAATATTAAATTTATGAATAGGATTTATTAACAATCAATGTTCAAAATATCGATATGCCTGATACGTTGGTAGGGGCGTATTGGGCGAATCTATACACATTTTGGTCCCGTTTTTTTTTTTTCGCAACTGGTTCAGGGGAGCGGTTTAGGTCTCCTCAACCCCCCTGAACCGGTTAGAGCTCTGATACTCCCAATTGTAGGGGCGTATCGGAAGGGTCTCGAAACGATATGTATTGGCTGATACGGGCTGATACTTTGAACTTTGTTAACAATATTCATTAAATTAATAATTACCAAAATTAAATTAAATTAATAGTATTTATCAATAATAGTTAGTAATTATAATATTTTATTAAATAATCAATAACAATACTTTTAATAACATTTTTAATTATTTTTAATATAACAATAATTACTAAATTTATTAATAACAATATTTATAATTTTAATTTGAAGTAAAATTAAAGTAAATATCTATTTATTAGCAATATTTATAATAACGGTAATTATTAACTATAAATTTA
>NW_010729074.1:6785467-6813505 GCF_000365185.1 Nelumbo nucifera
ATATATATATATATATATATATATATATATATATATATATATATATACGTATATAAAAGATTGTCTCTCAGGCCATAGGCCCTTTTAGGCTATGTTTGGTTTGAAGGAAAAGGATGGAAGGTATAGGTATAAACCAAACTTAGCTTTAATATCGGATGCATTCAAAAGTAGATTAAAAAAACATATAATAAGGATGGCAAAAGAAGCAAGCATATTGGCTATTGTTCAATTTCATTAATGATGGAAGAACAACCCATGAGGGAGAAGTTAATTATAAGCCTCATCCCTCGAGAAAAATGATCATGTCCAAATTGTATATTCACATTATTTCAGCGTTTTATATCATTTGATGGAAATATATTTGATGATTTGAAAAGACAAGGCTCAGTTTAGAAGGAGTATAAATGTAAATATGTATAATACAAATACATATAAAATATAAGGTTCGGCACTATACATATTTGTATTTGTACTCCTTCCAAACTGAGTTTAAGCATAAATTATGTGCCAGAGTATTTTCAGAATAATAATAGACCCGCTTAGCTCTATGATTTATATCAATATTTCATTGGATCAATCATAAACTCATTGGGCCACAATTTTATGATTAATCGGTGTCCCTTAATTGGTTGGTATGGTTTGAGGTTTCTTTTTGGTTGTAGTAGAGACTTGGGATCAAATCTGTCTGCAACTGAGTTTATTCTTTATTATATAGTCGTTTGGAGCAAAAAAGAAAAAGTTTTATATTATATTCTTTGTTGTATAGGTCACAGATTAATACTATCATCCATTTATTAGCATAAATGCATAATAAAAGTTTGTACATTTAAACCATGCTTTTGAAATCTGAATCTGTTATTCTAGATTCTTATTTTTGTTTTTTTCGCTTCATGGAGACTCCGACGAGTCAGAAAAACTACCAACTGATTTGTTCTAGACTTGGGTTTGAATAAATAAACAAAAAAGAAAATCTATGATACCGAACAGATAGATAGAATTACGTGAAACTTTTAGCTGTTCAGCTGTAGGACCAATAATAATACTCTACACTAATCATAAAGCTGTAGGGCCAATAATTATACTCTACACTATAATAAAATACAGGGAGGCTTGAAGCCTACAACTACAATTATTCAACCGCTCAGCACAATACCCCATAGGTTTTGATCAATATATATCAGGGAAGGTTATCCCCATTCCATCCCCACGGAGATCCTATCCCCGTGGGGATCTCCATTTCTCGTGATTCTTTATAATGCTAATTATTGTGTTTTTATTTTTTATTTTATTTAAAAAATAAAAATAAAATAATTAATATTTACAATCATATTAAAAAATATTCAATTATATTTTTTAAAATATTAATATAGAGATGTATGTTTACATATTTACATATATGACATATGCATACATATATTAGTGGGGATCTCATAAAGCGGGGATCGGGGTCTCCACGGGGTGGGAAGTGCTCTCCCCGTTCCTGCCCCATTCCCGCTAACGGGATGAAAATTTCCCCTCTTCATCCCCACGGGGGAAAATCATCCCTATCCTTGTTCTCTTCGGGGTGAATCCCCACGGAAATTGAGGAAATGAAGAAAATTGCCATTCAAATATTGCAGTCAAACCAAAAAATAAACCACATTCATTTTTTTTTTCAAACAAACTCGTTTATCTTCTTCATACGTTTGTTTCATTTGCATTTATTATTTACACTACCAACGTAATATCACGTGTTATGTATGTATTTAATATTTATATATTTATTTATTTTATTCTATAGGCCTATAGGGTTGCAATTTACAAAATGGCCCATCCCACAAATCCATGCCCAAAACCCGGGCGCAGACGGTTTCGATCCCAAACGGTTCGCACCTTGCGTGCAAGCAAGTACTAACATATGCTGTTTTTGCTTTTTTTTTTTTGTCCTGCAGCGAAGCTAAGGCATGTATTATAAAGTTTAACAATGATAATAAATTATCTAAAAAAAAAAAAAATGATAAACAAATGAAGGTAACGTAACGGAAGTAATATAAAAGAAGAACCGAGTCGAGACTCGAAAGTGATTCGGAAGTCAAAAATACAAACTTGTCGTGACAGTGTGACACAAAAGCTCCAGCTACCGGCAAGCATGAAGAAGATCAAGACCAGCAAGAGAGCCTTTCTTCCTGGCCATGGCGATGGCCATTGTTTATCCCTGTTTTTCTTGCTTTTCTTCTTTCCCTCAGTTTCAATTGCAGCAACAACTACAACAGCACAGCCTCTTTACAAGGATCCCAATGCTCCGGTCGAATCCCGGGTGTCGGACCTCCTCTCTCGCATGTCTTTGTCAGAAAAGATCGGCCAAATGGCCCAAATCGACCGCTCTATCGCCTCCCCAGATGTCCTCCGGGATCTTGCCATCGGTTTTTTCCTACATCTGTTCTTGCCCTGTAATTCCGGATACTTTATGAATTTTAATAAGCTTCAAAGAAGTATTATAAGAAACGGGTTTGTCTCAGGGAGTGTGCTCAACGGCGGTGTTACCGCTCTGGCGCCCGATTCCACTCCGGCCATGTGGGCAGACATGATCGATGGATTCCAAAAAGCTGCACTGTCCACGAGGCTCGGAATTCCCATATTTTATGGCACCGACGCCGTCCACGGCCACAACAATGTCTTCGGTGCCACTGTCTTCCCCACAACATCATCCTCGGCGCCACCAGGTATTTCAGCGATTCAGAGTTTATTCTCGTATCTTGAAATCTTCCCAAAGAAACAGAAATTAGTAATAAATTAAACTCTGCCGATTTTCTTTTTGGCTATAGGGATGTGAATTTGATTACGAGAATCGGAAAGGCGACTGCTTTGGAGATCCGAGCAACAGGGATTCCGTATACCTTCGCTCCCTGCTTGCCGTAAAGCCATTTCTAATTTTCCATTTCCGTTGTTTAGCACACGAGACAGGCAGAGAAGCTTTAAGGGTAATTTGGTCATATTGCTTTAGGGATGAGGGTTTATCGCTCATTTTACAGGTTTGTAGGGACCCAAGGTGGGGCCGGTGCTACGAGAGTTACAGTGAAGACACAAACATCGTGACACGAATGGCCAAGATCATACTAGGGCTGCAGGGTGCCCCACCTCTTAATCACACCGAGGGTTACCCCTTTATTGCCGGAGGGTAAGCTTATTGGGATTTGTTTTTGATTTCTAATATTTAATTATTTACTAGCGGGAAAGGGTCATTTACAAAAATATTCCTAATAGTTTTTTGAATTTGCTAAAATCTATCCTATAATTAAAATTTTACTAAAACAAAATTTATAATTTGCAATGGATTTAATCAATCTTCTATTAGATGACAGTGTTGACCCTAATATTCATTTAAATAAATTCAATCAAAAGAAAATAAAAATAAAAATACCATTTTTGTATTTTACAAGACACGGGCAACCACTCTATTGGCTATATCTGGTTAATTTTGTTTTTTTTTGTATAAAAAAGGGATAAGGGTATTTTTGGAATAAAAAATCATGGGCCTAATGGCAAAACAAACACTCCTTAATGAAAGGTTGATTAAGTAAATAGGTTGTAAAATATATAGGATGTTTTAAGTACATATGTAAAACTATAAGATGTGTTCTAGTAAATGACGCTAATAGAATCAATGAGAGTATACAATTGTTTTATATTTTCTTTTTAAATAATTAATAATTATTCATATTTTATATACTACTTTTAATAATTTTTTATAATACAAAAATAACAGTAATTAATTTCAGTTAGGTTTATTCATCAAACTGAAGAAATTAACCAATCCGATCAACTCGACCCGAGTTGGTCGGTTTTCTAGTATTTTAGGTTGGCTTTGGTTAAAAAATTTCCCAATTTGACCAAGTTGGATCAATTTCACTTTGGCCATTTGTAAACCAACCAAAATCGAATGGCCTAACCATGGATATATATTAATATTTTATATTTTAAGTATAATTTAATATGGAAAAGCAGAAAATTTCCCAAATTTCTTAGTCTAAAATGTTTTATATCATAAATCTAATTTTTAAATTTATTTTTTAATAATTGCATTATAATTTTTAAAATTAAATTAAATTTTTAATTTTAAATCTTTTGAACCGACTGACCAAATGAAAAAATCGACCCAACTCGATACAACTTGAGTGGGTCGATTTTCACAAAAGGTCAATCAATTTCAACTGACCAACTCCCCAACCTAACCATGTCAATTTGGTTGGCCAAATAGCCTACGACCGAACCAAACCAACTCATAAACACTCATAATTTCAGCTAAACTAATAGTCTCATCTTTGATAAATAACAATAGTTTAATCTCCAATAATTATTGAAAATTTATAGCAAAAAATCATAATTATTGATAATGAAAAAATACAATAAGTACTAAAAATATATTAACTTAGTCAATAAATAGTATAATCTCAAATAATAGTTTAACTTATTAATCAATAAGTTATAACAAAAATACAATAAGTACAATAAAATTCACTAATAGTAGTTTAATCTCCAATTATTATTGAAAGTTTTCTATTAAATACAAAACAAAATAAAGTTATACATAATCATTGAAAATACATTTATCACAAAAACAACAAATAATTATTGAAATACAATAAACATTAATTTTAGTATATATAATTATATAATAAATACAGATTAATTAAATTGTTATTAATTTTAGGTGAAATTAATTATTTACAATATTATGTAAAAATAGTAAATTATTATTAATTTCGATATTGTGTTATAATTATTTTTGTACTTTTCAGAAATTTTTTAAATTTATTACATAATTTCTTTATTTTAACTATTTAGGATCTAGTTATGTTAAATATTTAGTTATTTAAAATACCCAGTTATTTGCATACTTAAATAATATGTAAAATATTATTTATTTATGGAATTTAATTATCCATAAAATTATATTTTATACTATTATTATATAATTTCATTATTAATTTTGTAATATATTAAATTATTATTAATTTCAATATTATGTTATAATTATTTTTCTGCTTTATAGAAATATTTTAAATTTGTTACATAATTTCGTTATTTTAACTATTTAAAATCTAGTTATGATAAATATCTAGTTATTTAAATATTTAAATAATCTATAAAATATTAATTTTTTTTATTTGCATTTTATTTATTTAAAGCTATTGCACATTATTAAATGTTTGAAAAACATTTAAATTGCTGATCCAAAAAAAAAAACATAATTTAAATTGTTAGTACATAATTTTGTGATATATTTTGTAAAAATATAAAATTATTTATTAGATAATTTCGTTATTTTAACTATTTAAAATATAGTTATGATAAATATTTAAATAATCTACAAAATATTTATATATTTTTTGTTATTTGAATTTATTTATTTAAAGCTATTACATATTATTAAATATTTGAAAAGCATTTAAATTGATAATTTGGAAAAACATAATTTAAATTGTTAGTACTTAATTTCGTGATATATTTTGTAAAAATACAAAATTATTTTTTATGTTTTTAATAAATGTTTTAAAGTTATTATATAATTTTGTTTGAATATTTAAATAATTATTAAATTTTTTATTCCAAACTTTCTTTAGATAGATATAGATAAAAAGTAGGGAAGAGGATAAATATGAATTAGAGATAATTATGGAGAAAGTGGGGGATGTAGTTTAGGATAAATTTTTGGAGAAGAGATTATTTAGGTTATTCATAAAGTGCATCTGATTGGTTGTTTCAAAAATGACATGGAATTTATAAAACAAAAAATTCAAAAAAAGGAGAAAATTTCTTAACCGCTTTGTTTTAATATATATATATATATATATATATATATATATATATATACATATATATCACAAGTCACAAATACTTGTCCTTTCCTTTCTTACTCTTGTAGGGACTCGTGTGATGCAAGGGAAAATTTGAAAGATTTAATAATTTTATTTTTCATTTAATGTTGATTTATAAAAAATAATTTTTGTTAATTGAATATGAATAAATATTTTTTAATAAATTTAGTTTTATTAATAATTTGTAGTAATTTCAATAAATTTTATTATTTGTAATTGAAATTTTGATTAATTTTAAATAAATAAAAATAATTATAAAAGTTAACATTTTTATTAATTTCACTAATAATTAACAATTATGTAGGAATGACAATGGGGTGGGTCGGCACGACACGACCCACATGTGGCCCGCACAAACTACAAGTCGTGATGTGTTGGCTCACGAGGCGTCCTGGGCTATGCCTCCCTCCTCTAGGATAATTTGGGGGGTCAGTTCGGCACGGCCCACGGCTCGAACACGCACGAGCCCATGTTGTGCCGTGGGACGGGCTAGTCCATAGGTCGGGCCTTGGGCTAGGCCATGCCGCACACTAAGCCAAGCTCAAGGCAAGGCACCCACTCCTCGCCCAAGGTTTTTAAAATTGGACCGGATAGGGAACCGTTCTAGGGTTGAACGATCTGATTGTTTGGTCCAAACGGATGACCAGCTCTGACAAAAAAAAAATTAGAAAAACAAAAAAAAAGCCAAAAATTGTTGTTCAGGTTGACAGTTCGACTGCCTAGGTCAGCGGTTCGCTAACCAAATAAACGGTTTTTGGACAACAAGCAGTTTTGAGTATCAACCACATGGTAAATTTCTAAAAGTACACTAAATTGTCTTTAATATTCAGAAATGTAATTTTATGAAAATTTTGGAAAATTTATTGTACTTGTGTAATTTTGAAAATTTATTCAAATTTATTAATTTTTTATTAAATATTTTTTTTTCTTTTTAAATGGTTTACTTACGTAATTATACTAATTTATCTTATAATTTCTAATATAAACAAACCAATAATTTCCTTTCTCCAATATTATGCTAATTTATCTTAATAATTTGTGTAATTATTTGTTCAAATTATAGTTTTCCATTTCCCATAGTCATTTATCTTTAATAATTTTCAATGTAAATTACATAATTTTTCAATGGTTTTCCAAAATCTATCAAATGTAACAAATTTTCCTAAAATTTCCAAAACATTCTAATAATTTTCAATAATCATTTAATGCATTTTAAATAAACTTTCAAATACTTTATATCTTTTAATTTCAAAAATGTTATTTTACAAAAATGTAGTTTTATGAAATTTTTTGAAAATTTTATTACATTTGTGTAACTATGGGGATTTATTAATTTTTTTTTAAATTGTTATTAAATATATTTTCTATTTGGTAGTTTACTAACAATTACACTAATTTATCTTTTATCTTTCAATATAAATTAATTAATAATTTCATTTTCTAACATTATAATATTTTGTTCCCCCATTTGTATTTGGTTATCAATTATAATAATAACAGTAACTAAAATTTTATACTTTTTTATAATTGTTAAATATAATTTTCAATTTTATAGAAATTAGTTAAAGAGTTTTCAATTTCTATAAAATATTGTTAATGAGTTAATTAATAACAATTAATTTTTGGTAATTTACTGAACCGTACTAATAAGAATATTTAATTTTTGATAATTTACTAACCGTATTTATTAACTTTTGGTAATAACACTATTTAATATTTATTGAATATGGGTGGGATTAAATAATAACCATATTTAACTATTTATTAATTAATATGAATATTTTAAATGAGGGAGAGCGGATATAGATTGGGGGGATGCATTTTAGGAATTGATTAAGGAGTGGGGCAACATGATACTTTCCTATTGGTTTAAATGAGATACCTTAGGAGAGATTATAGGAATATTTTTAGGTATTTGGGTGACATGGCTTAATAGGAGTGGTGGGAAGGGTAGAGGAGAGAAAGTCAAAGAAAATGAAGGGTGGGGATAATGGAGAAAGGAGAGGCATGGTGACGGGGACCCATGCTTTGTTAAACGAAAGTTAAAACAATAGAAATACATAAGAGTATATAATTGTTTTACATAAGAGCATATTAATATTTATATTTTAAATTTAATTTTTTAATACGGGAAAGTAGGAAAATTCCCATATTTGTTAGTCTAAAATATTTTATTTCATAGATTTAATTTTTGTAATTTATTTTTTAATAATATCAATGTAATTTATGAAATTTAAAGTTAATTTTTAAATTTAAATAGTTTGAACAAACAAACTAAACAGAAAATAGACCCAAATCGATATAACCCGAGTTGGTGGGTTTTCGCTAATGGTCAATTGGTTTCGAGTGACAAATTGCGGACTTGACCAGATTGATTTGGTTGGCGAAACAACTTGCAACTGAATTGAACCAATCATTGAACACTCCTAATTTCAACTAAATTTATGGTCTAATCTCTAATAAATAGCAATAGTTTAATCTCCAATAATTATTGAAAATTTATAGAAAATGTACACAATCATTGAAAATAAGTTTATAATGAAAATATAATTGATATATAATAAAAATACAATAATTACAAAAATATAATAAATACTGAAAATAGACTAAATTAGTCAATAAATAGTGTAATCTTAAATAATATTTAATCTCTAATAAGTATTGATCTATAAATTATAAAAAATATATAATTACTAAAAATAAATTTATAACAAAAATACAAGAAATACAATAAATTAAATTTCAAATGTTAAATAATAGTTGTTTAATCTCCAATAAATATTGATAATTTTTTATTAAATAAGGAAAATAAAAATACATTTATAAATAATTATTGAAAGCACATTTATAAAAAAAAAGAAAAAACAATTAATAAAAATAAAATAAATATTAATTGTAGTATATATAAGTATATAGTGAAAAGTGTTATTGAATTTAATAATCCATAAAATTATAATTGTACTATTATTACATAATTCATTATTAATTTTATAAATTATTAAACTATTATTAATATGAATATTATGAATTATATTATAATTACTTTTCTACTTTTAGGATTTTTTTTAAATTATTACATAATTTCATTATTTTAACTATTTAAATTTTTGTCATGTTAAATATCTTGTTATTTAAATATTTAAATAATATGTCAAATATTTAAAAATTTTCATTATTTGAATATTATTTATTTTAATGTTATTACATAATATTAAATATTTTCTTATATTATTTAGTTATTTTTATTGTTTTTTATTTAAGATTTTTAGTTATTGAAATATTTAAATAATGTTTTATTTTTAATGTTAAATTTTTATTATTTGAATAACATTTAAATTGAATAATTCCTAAAATTATAATTTATATTGTTAATACATAATTTCATGATGAATTTTGTAAAAATATTGAAGTATTAATAATATGAGTATTATTAAATCTATTAATTTTTGTGTTTTGAATAAATATTTTAAATTTAGTATATAATTTCGTTATAACATTTAAATAGTTCTGAAATTTTTTAATTGAAGGTTTCTTTAGATAGATATAGTTAAAAAGTGTGGTGGGGGGGGGGGGGAGGATAAATAAGAATTAGAGATAGTTTAGGAGATAATCTATCAACTAAATTAGAGATAATTTAAGAGATAAATTGGGGTTAGAGATAATTTAGGAGATAAATAGGAATTAGAGAGGATTTAGGAGGAAGTGGGGAAAAGTGGTGCCACTTGGCTAAACATTAGAAAAGCAAATCCCTATTTCTTTATGATTGTTAGAAATAGTCAAGCATATGTGATTTACTTATTGGTTTAATGGGCAATTATGTAGAATTAAAAAAATAAAAAAATTCAAAAAAACAAAAAAATTAGAAAGAGGATTTGAAACAAGGAGAGGTATGATGACATGGACAGACCAATTTTAATATATGTATATATATAGAGAGAGAGATTGGATTGGGCCCATCCCTTCCCTAGTCCCACCTAAAATTGAATTAACATGATGACAAAGGTGGGGCCCAGACTTTTAGTATGTTTGTATGTTTGTATGGACGGTGAAAGATCTATATATATATATATATATATATATATATACAAAACATGGATTCGTGGAAGCTGGACGTTTGGTAAATGGCATCTCCACGAGTGACAAAGTGTCCTGTATTACTACTCCCCACCCCTGTCTCTCTTTGCCACGGTTTTTGGGTTAACGGTTCGATTGTCCTATTTGGATGGATGATCTGTTCTAACAATAAAAATTAAAGGCAAAAAATTATGGAACTGTTCTGACTATCGGTTTTCAGGTCAACGGTTCGAATGGATAGCCCATTATGACAACAAAAGTTACAGGCAAAAGAATTGAGTGTGAGAGGTCCATTAAGCAGTATCATACGTGTTGTGTCATTTGAACGTGTGACTCATACGTTATGAAAATGGAATCGTTTTGGCCACCGGCTTTCGGGTCAACGGTTCGATCGTTTGGTTTGAACAAATGGCCCATTCTAACAAAAATTAAAAAAAAAAATAAAAAAAAAAACGACCAAAAACCATTGAACGGGTCGACTGCTTGGGTCAATGGGTCATTGATCTATTCAACGGTTTTTGGCCAGGGACCGGGATTGGGGTAAAACAAAACTGGTTGCTTGGATGATTCCCAATTAAAAACAGTGGTTCGTCCATCCGATTCGAACGGATGGCCTATTCTGACAACAAAAATTAAAAAAATTAAAAAAATGGCCAAACACCATTGAACGGGTCAACGAGGCGATGGTTTGATCGCCTAGGTCAATGGGTCGTTGATCGATTCAACGGTTTTTGGCTAGGTGCCGAAATTGGGGTAAAACGGAAATGGTTGCCTAGAAAATTCCCGGGCAAAATGTTTGTCCATCCGAGTCAATAGCGGTTCGAAAACCATGGTTTTTTATGCTTTTGGATTTTCACTATTCAAATTTATTCTATTGTGGCTTTATTCGAGCGTGTGCGGCATGGTTTTTAAAATTGACCCGATGATCGAACCGGTTATCGGGTTGAATGGTCCACCTGTTCGAACTGAACGCTCGGCCCATTCTGACAAAAAAATAAAAAAAATAAAAAACGATCAAAACCGTTCAAACGGTTTGAGCGGTTAACTGTCCTATTCAGCGGTTTGCTGACCAAAATCAACGATTTTTGGGGAAAATGGAACCGGTTAGGTGACCGGTTCCTGGTTTTTTTTCTTTTTTTTTTTTGTATTTGGCCTTCTTCTTCAAGATCCTCAAAAACGGCTTAGGGTTTACCACCATTTTATTTCTTCCATTTTGTTTCTTTCTTTAGGTTTTCTTGTGCAATGTATTTTTTTAATTTTCTTATAAGACGATCTGCTTTGTCTCTTTCTTTGATTGCATGTATCTTTAGCTCCATCTCAAAACGGAACTTTGGACTTGATTTTCTGGTTTTTTTCCTTAGTTTTTCCAATTTGGTGGATTTACCACCCTTTTTTTCTGTGTTTAAGGTCACTTTGGATTTGTCTTTCAAGATTTTGGAATCCCTTGCAATGTCCACCCTTCCATTGATCGTCCGGTTCGAATGAATGGCTCGTTCTGACAACAAAAAATATAAAATAAAAATGGCCAAAACCATTGAACGGGTCAATGGTTCGACCACCCGGGTCAACGGGGCATTGACTGATTCAATGATTTTTGGCCAAGGACCGAATTTGGTGTAATGGAACCGATTGCCTAAACGGTTCCCGGGCCGAATAATCCTACCGTCTGGGTGAACTAGGAGTTCTCGATGTAAAACAAAGAACAACTATAATGATCTCTTTATATAAGTTTCATGAATTGAGTATTTATAATTGTAAATTTCTTATTAATAAACCATTATCCTTTTAATGTTGCAAATACCAATATTACAAATTCCATTCCACCCCCTGCCAAGCAGGGACCTCCGGTAATGAATTGAAAAAAAAAAATGGCAGGGGAGGGAGAGTGATGGCGTGTGCAAAGCACTACACAGGGGACGGTGGGACGGAGGGAGGGGTGAACGAGTAAAACACGGTGGCGAATTACACGAGTTGGTTAAGAGACGCTCTGGCCATGGGAGTATCAACGGTGATGGCGTCTTATTCCAGCTGGAATGGGGCCAAGATGCACACCAATCATTTTCTCCTCGCTCGTGTGCTCAAAGAGGAGATGTCTTCCCAGGTAATTTGCTTTACCTTCTTTTTTTTTTCTTTTTTGTTGGGGACACAGGATCCTTAAACGCGTATAACCTAACTTGCCACGTGTCTAACCTAACTGCATGTAGAGGAGTTGTCCGCTTGAAACAAAGAATAAAGTAGTTGGAATTTGGAAATAAAAAAAAAATACAAGCAAGTGCATTTAGTGATGGCTTTCGCATCCTTTAATTTGCCTTTGTTTTAATACAATAACTTTTGTATATATTCAATAAATACTATAAGTGTAATGATTCAGTGTCTGATGCATTGTTTGTTGGCATTGGAGAACAGGGTTTCGTGATATCAGACTGGGAAGGGGTTGATAGGGTTACCAGTCCACCAGGTTCAAACTACAAGGACAGTCTGAAGGCAGCGATCAATGCGGGGATTGACATGGTCATGATCCCTTTCAAATACCAGAGGTTCATAACAGATCTTACAGACCTTGTCACAACTGGCCAGGTTCCAGTGTCAAGGATCGATGATGCTGTCCGGAGGATACTCAGAGTCAAATTCATAGCTGGACTATTCGAGCAGCCCATGGCAAATAGATCCCTCCTTGGCTTGGTCGGACAAAAGGTCTACCCACATTACCAACTTCTAACAGACTTACAGTATTGTTTGTGTATATATGATAGTTTTATCACCATCACTGTTGGCAGACTCAGACCAGTAAAACTGTGACCCATTGAGATTTCTGGTTTTCTGTGTGGCTTGAGTCTGACCCATTGAGATAACATTTGTCTCAATTTATTTGCGTTTAATTTGTTTCCTCTCCCCAGAGGCATAGAGAATTGGCGAAAGAAGCTGTTAGGAAAAGCCTTGTTTTATTGAAGAATGGAAAGGATAAGCAAATGATGCTGCCCTTGGACAAGAAAGCCCCCAGAATTCTCGTAGCTGGAACACATGCTCATAATATTGGATACCAATGTGGGGGATGGACTGTAACGTGGCAAGGGTCTTCAGGAAATATCACCATAGGTACGAACTATATGAAAATTCCTTCCCTCAACATTCTGTTCATCTATTGTCTCTACCAAACCAGACACACAGAGAAACCCAAAGTTCTCAAGGCTCTACTTGTTTGCGGTACAAATCTGAACCAGATACAAATTTTGCGCCTGCTTCAGTTTTGCATCAATTTGTTGGTTTACATTTCTACCTAATGCAAAATTTGTAATTTTTTTCTCATTTCCACTTGTTCGCAATGCAATTTTGCATCTAAAAATCTAATGCAGAATTTTCACCACCTTTGTCCAATTTTGTTTCTCTCTCTCTCTCTCTCATAATATGAGGGGATCATATCATTTTAATTCCTGCCTTATTCCTCCCAACAAGATAACCTTTCTTCATGCATTTGATAACGTCGGATCACATCATTTTAATTCCTATTTTACTTTCACAGTCAGTCCATCTGCACTCCCCTACAGTTACACCAGTGCAACAAACAAACAGAGCCTAAGGAATTTTGTGGAAGTTCACAAGCACTTTCCCTCAACTTTCTGTTTCTCTCCATCAAACAAACATAAACATAGCCCAACTATTATACAAAGGAAATAACATAAACAATCTTGTACAGGAACCACAATCCTAGAAGGGATTAAGAATGCAGTTAGCAAGCAAACTCAAGTAGTATTTGAGGAGAAACCAGACAAACAATTCTTGAACAAGAACAGGGATTTTTCATATGCCATGGTCGTCGTCGGAGAACTTCCATATGCCGAGACTTCTGGTGACAGCAAGAATCTCACGCTAGCACTTGATGGTGGTGAAACGATCAAAACTGTCTGTGCAGAGATAAAATGCTTAGTGATCATTGTATCAGGTAGGCCGGTAGTTATAGAGCCTTATATGGATGTGATAGAGGCATTGGTGGCTGCGTGGCTCCCAGGGAGTGAAGCAGGGAAGGGAATTACAGATGTTATATTTGGGGACTATGATTTCCAAGGTAGGCTTCCGAGGACTTGGTTCCGGCGAGTGGATCAACTGCCGATGAATTTTGGCGACCCACATTACAATCCGCTGTATCCACTTGGATTTGGCCTTGAAATGAAGCTTTCATCGCATACAAGGGCTAGGATATCATCATCATCATCTTCATCTTCTTCTTCTTCGGAATCATTTTGTCATTAGCTTGATTTGTCATGCTTAATCAATGGTCTGGTTGATTCTGGGGAATGTGTTTATTGAATTGTATTTGTTTAGTGTAAAATATGTGCAATTTGTTTGTGTTTATTGAATTGTATTTATCTATGCAATATGGGCTGGGCTCAAGGAGTTGAACTTAAGGTTTTTCAAACTTCACTTTGGGCTTGGCTCATTAGTTTGAACCCAGCTAAAGAGTACTGGGAATTAGTTTTAGGTTGAAATATTGTGTAACCTTACCCAATCAAAGTCAAAGAAGAATCAATGTATCATTCCAATCTTTTTGTGACATTATCTACAAATAGATAATCCTATTATAGTCATGGGCTGGGTTCATTGCAATGAGCTAGGACTCCACAAAGTGGCAGTCTTAAACATCTTTTTATAGTGTTCCATTTAGCTCCTCCTCTAAATAAAAAGAAAAAGGAAAAAGTATTAGCATACTAATAAAATATAGCTCATATTAATGAAAATAGAAAAGTAAATAATATATTGAATGATGAGAATAATTCAATATTACCTAAGACTCGCTACCATTCTTAACTTCATACTCATTTTTATCAGTAGAAGATTTATTCTTATGCAGTAATGCATTAACAGAGCTTCTTTACTTGATAAGTTGAAATTCAATTACATTTAGAATGTGTGCATGTAGCCAATCTTAAAGACAAATTTATACTTCCACAATTTTTGGTTCGACTAAACCCCAAAACTATTCCGCTACCCTTCTTCCAGTACAAATGCCAGATTTTGACATTTTATTATAATATGAAATAGACAAAACATTGCGTGCCAATTTGCAAGTTCTTGATTCTTCACTGCATCCGTCTTCCACCATTTCATCTGCCATCCTATTCCTTGCTTCCTCCAAATAGTTCAGTAAAATGGATAAAGAAAATGGCAACCTTTAGAAAGTTCCAGGTTTTATACACTCCAATGCAATTCAATCCTAAGAAACAACTAAAAGTTAGTAGTACAAACGCAACAAAAAAAAAAAAAAAAAAACCTACAGAGAGAAAAAAGAAAGAAAGAAAATCTTGGAAAGAGCTAATTTTTCATGCTGCACAAGAGAGCAGCATGTAGAGCAAATTATCAGTAGATAGAGGCTTAGAGCCCAAGTCTAAAGTCTAATTTGAATAAGCCACAATAGATACATTGTAGAGCTGTGTTGTAACAATTAGCTGATGAGTTTACTCTGTTTTGATACTAATCAATCTAATTGCAACCCATGTATACACAAAATATATATATATATATATATATATAGGTTATCAATAGATGTTAGAGTACCTTCAGTTAGAACCGTCTACAAAATTATATTAATTGGACGTGTTATTGAAACATAGCATGTGAATCAAATCCATTAACAGAAAATCAATAAGAATTAGAAATAATTTTGGCTTGATTAATCTAAACAACTCAAAAGGAATTCGACATTAGGGTATGCTAGCATTATCTATAGACTGTAGCTTCAGAAATAATTAATCTAAAACCTTCACAACATTGCACTTTCTACCATCTAGAAGCAACAACTTCTAGATAGTCTAACCGTTCCTGTGAAGCTGTGACCTAATGACCAAAATGGTTTTGTCCTGTCCAAATCTGACAACATTGTTATAAGGCTATGTGAAAATTCCTTTGGAACTTTCCCTCATCATTCTGTTAATCTCTAGTCTCTACCAAACCAGACACAGAGAGAAAAAGAAAGTTCTCAAGGCTCTGTTTGTTTGCTGTACAAATCTGAATCAATACAAATTTTGCACCCGCTTCAGTTTTGCATCAGTTTGTTGGAGTGCATTTTTACTCAATGCAAAATTTATACTTTTTGTTTCATTTGCACTTATTGGCAGTGCAATTTTGCATTTCAAAAATTAATGCAGAATTTGCAGCACCTTTCTCCAATCCTGTGAAGGGATCACATCATCTTAATTCTTGCCTTATTCCTCCCAACTAAATAATCTTCTTCATGCCTTCTTTCTGTGGGATTACATCATTTTACTTTCCCAAACAAGCAGGATAGCTTCAAAATTAGGGCTGCAAATAAGTCGAATCAGATCTGATTTGAATCCGATACCGATTCGTTAAGAGGCAGATTCAGATGTCCCTCTTGATCCTAACAAATCGGATCGGATTGAAAAAGCCAATCCATTAATTTAACGGATCGAATTCGGAGATCAGATCCACTATGACCCGATTTGATCCATTAATTATGAAATATTATATATTATATATGCATATTCTATATATTATTTATATAATTATATAATATATATTATATTTTTATATTTTTTATATTATATAAATAATATAATATATTATTTATATTACATAATATAATTATAATTATAATCAAATCAGATATCCAATAAAACATTCAAATTCAAACTCGAATCATGCTTTTGAAAATCCGACGAATCCTTATTGAATTCGGATCAGTCAGATTTTCTTAGCAGATCAGATCGGATAATGTCCTTACCGAATCCGATCATTTGCAGCCTTAATCAAAATTGAGGCAAAAGTAAACTAGAATTTATAGTCGTTCCATTTGCACTCCCTTACATTTACACCAGTTCAACAAACAAACAGAGCCAAAGGAATTTTTGGAAGTTGAACACAAGCACTTTTCCTCAACTTTCTGTTTCTCTTCATCAAACGAAACGTAAACATAGCCCAACTATTATATAAAGGAAATAACATAAACAATCTTGTACAGGAACCGCAATCCTAGAAGGGATTAAGAATGCAGTTAGCAAGCAAACTCAAGTAGTATTTGAGGAGAAACCAGACAAGGAATTCTTGGATAAGAACAGAGATTATTCATATGCAATTGTCGTCGTCGGAGAACATTCATATGCTCAGACTTCTAGTGATAGCAAGAACCTCACACTAGCAGTTGATGGTGGTGAAACGATCAAAACTGTCTGTGCAGAGATAAAATGCCTAGTGATCATGATAGAGCCTTATGTGGATATGATAGTGGCATTGGTGGCTGCTTGGCTCCCAGGGAGTGAAGCAGGGAAGGGAATTGCAGATGTTATATTTGAGGGCTATGATTTCCAAGGTAGGCTTCCGAGGACTTAGTTCTGTCGAGTGGACCAACTGCCAATGAATTTTGGGGACCCACATGTTGGAATTCAAGTATGACGGTATGAGTAAGTTGAAGTGAATCCCACATTGGGGGGTTAAGCTTAAGCTTTTGGGTAATATGTGGTGTCCCTCTCTTGTGTACAACACCTCGGTTTTGATGACTCCCATCAATGCTCATGCGGTATATATCATAGTTTTTAACATTTCTCTTAAATTCACAACTTTTCAAAATGTCTAATACTCACTATGTCAATAAGTTTTTATTTTCCAAAACTCACCTTCCGTTAGTGCACCCTTAATACTTCTTAATAGAGGTGTCATGTCAGCATAAATAACAATTTTCGTGAACAAATTACCCTTCAATGGTGAGTTAGAGGAAAAATTGTATTTTTCAGTTTTCAATTTTCTTGTTTTTTTTCCATTTTTTATGTTTTGTTATAATTTCTGTTTTTAAAATTTTTCCATTTTCTACAATCTATAATTTTTAGGTGTTTTTTCTACAGTTTTTATTTTTTTATTTTGTTTTTCAATTTTTATAGTTTCTATAATTTGAAAATAATTTTTTATTTTGTTTGCAATTTCTATAATTTTTTGTAATTTCTATGTTTTTATGTATTTTATATTTTAAAATATTTTTTAAACTTTTTCCTTTTTTCATATCTAAATATTAAAATGGTAATATATTAACACCTGTTAATTTATTTTGTATATATTTTATATTTTTCTATGAAGATTAAAATGGTAATATATTAATGCCCATTAGTTTGTTTAACGCCAAGTTAGTGACATGGTGGGTTTTAGACATTTTAAAAAGTTATAATGAGTTTAACAGAAATGCTGAAAACTCATGGCGTTCTTAGACAATTTCCCATTGAACTGTATTTATTAATGCAAAATATATGCAATTTGTTTGTGTTGGGTTGAAGTCCATGATAGACCCATTTTTATCTATCAATATGGGCTGGGCTCAATGGAGTTGTACTTTGATGTATTTCAAACCTCAGTTTGAGCTTGGCTCATTACTTTGAACCCAACTAGAGTAGAAATAGTTTTGGGTCGAAATATTGCGTAGCCTTACCTAATCAAAGTCTAGAAGAATCAATGAATCATTCCAGCTCTTTTCTTTGACAAATAGTGACCCCCCAACTTGCAACGACTGACCTTACATCATCAAACTTAAATCATTTTTATTATAGACATTGCACTTCCTCTCTCTATACGAAATTTGAAACACACTTCATCTCAACTTAAATAATTATACTGTAGATCGTAGATATGGGAATGTTAAATTTAGGGGCCTTGGGCATTTAGTTGCATTCCATATATTTTTCATAACGAAGATGCGGTTTAAAGTCCAACAATCATTAGGGGTGAGAAAAAAAAATCGAAAAATGAATTGATCGAAACTAAATGGAAAAATTGGTTAATCGAATCAGTTGGTTTGGTGTTTTTAAAAAATCAAAGGTACTGATTTCGGTTAACTAATATAGAAAATCGGCGATTAATCAAACCAATAGATTCATATCTGAAAGAGGTTGACAATAAGTTCTTTCAAAATTGACTATTTGTCCCTCTATTAGAGGTGTTCTAGAAATGTCTGCGATCGAGTAAATAGCTCTACGAACGAATGGATCGGATCGAATTGGAAAATGGAAAGATTTGTACAAGTTATACGTTTCGTCACCACTTTGTGGAAAATCGTTAGGTATGAATAWGTTAGATACCTGTGACTCGATTGGTGAAATAGTATCTCTCTCCAAAAAAGCATATATATTTATGTATATTATATATCATATATTATAAATTAATAAATATGCATTATATATAAATATATATATTTATTTATAATTTTTTATTATTTTATAAAAATTAAAAAACTAAATACCGATGAGTCAAACTGATGGTTTATCGTACCGGTCAACCGAACTAATTGACTTTGGTTCGATTTCAGTTACCGATTTTTCAAAAACTGGTAATACCGATTCGTTTACAAAAAAAGCCCACGGTTCGGTTACAGAACCGTGAGTACCCCTAACTATCATCGTCTTTGAAAGAAAAAAGTTATATGCAAATAGCAAAGTGTTTAATAATGTGATGTTATACTGTTCATAGAAAAAGTAACGGCCCCTATCAAGAATTTAGGGGTTGATTAGTACAAAAAATCCAAGAAAATCAAGAAAATTACAAGACAGAAAAGAAAATCAAGTAAAAGTGGATTAATCAATTAAGGGCATCATAGAGAGAGAGAGAGAGAGAGAAAGAGGGGTTTGATCATGGGCTGGGTTTAGCATATAACCTATAAGAATAAACACATAGATAATCCTATATAGTCAGGCACATAGATAAACCTATTATACACTTCACAAAATAGTAGTCTTCGACTATCCAACTTCAACTACAAACTAGGAAGCTCAATGAGCTAGAACTCCACAAATTGACAGTCTTTAAACATCTTTCTAAGGTGTTCCATTTAGCTTCTTTAAATAAAAAGTATTAGCAGACTATTAAAATATAGCTCAAATTAATGAAAATAAAAAAGTAAATAATATATTGAATGAGAAAAATTTAAGGGAAAATCTATGATGCTGGAAATGCATGATACCAGAAAGGCTTTGGCCAAATTATAACCTTTCATGAATTTTGATGAAAATCCACCTGATTGGTTACCACCTTTATGATTCTAATCGATTAGTTGTAAGTTTTTTTGGTATCATGTTTTTCTGATATCATAGTTGAACCAATAATTCAATATTACCTAAGACTTTCTATCATTCTTAACTTCATATTCATTTTTATCATTAGAAGATTCATTCTTATGCATTAATGTATTAAAATAATTTTGTATTAAAAAAGTTGAAATTCAATTACATTGAAACTATTTACATGTAGCCAATCTTAAAGACAAATTAATATTTACATACTTTTGGCTTGATTAAAGCCCAAAGTTATTCCACCACCTTTCCTCCAATACTAAATGTAGGCTTTTAACACTTTAGTTGTGATTAAAATAAACAAACATCGCGTGCCAATTGCAAGTTCTTTTTACTTCATTGCACCATTCTTCCACCATTTCAAGATATCCATTTCATGTCATGCTATTCCTTGCTTCTTCCAAATAAATATTCAAGATAGTTTTTCCCTTTTTCTTTCTCCATCTTTTTTTTATACCATCCCTAGAATAATTGAATAGGGCTGCAGATAAATTAGACTAAATTTGATAAAGGGTATATCCGATCTGATCCGATAAGAAATCCAACTGATCCAAATCCAATAAGAATCCATCAGATTTTTAAGAATACATTTGAATTTGAATATTTGATATCTGATTCAATTAGAACTGTAATAAAAAACTTGATGATATAATATAAATAATATATTATACTATTTATATAATATAAAAATAATGTATAGTATATAATATTTTATAACTAACAGATTGGATCAACTTGTGATAGAACGGATTAGGGTATAATGAATTCGATTTATTAGGATCACGAGAAGTATCCGAATCCAACTCTTACTAGATTGAATTCGGATTCGAATCATATCTGGTCCGACTTACTTGCAGCCTTATAATTGAATGCATGCTCGACATTACACGTTGGTAAATAGAAGGATCTATTGATGCACATTTTGCACATGTAGATTCCATTTGGTGAATGCAGACTTTTGGATACACGTTTTGGTTTAATAGTATATATTAGGTTTAGTATTCTTTTGGTAATAATATATTAGGTTTAGTAGAACATATTGTATTGTGGGTACGTACATATTGTATATAACTGGTTACTACAAACGAAGTTTACTTTATCGAATCATTTGTAGATGTTATTGATTTATGTATTTTAGAATTAAAAGAAGATTGCACGACTGTTGTTGGAAATTTGTATGAAAATAAAATAAGATGTTAAAGTTAATTTAAATTTCTATCTTTGTCAATTTATATAAATAACAATAAATAACATCATTGTTTATACATGATAAACATGACAATAGGGCAACTTATTTTTACTTCATCAAGAACACAAAGTTGTTTTTTAATCATTCCATTGTAAAAGAACATGATAGTAACTAAATTAAAACTTTATCCGTATAAATTTTAATTTTTTAATTAAATTATATTAATAATTACAAAAATTTTGTTGCAAGATAAAAACAATTATGGAACTGGATGGTTCAACATCATTTTAATTTTTATTGACATTAGTGAATATCAACAAATTTAATTCCATAAATTATGCTATTAATGATTATTTTATTGAATTTTACATAATAATGCTCATATGATTACTTGATGTAGAGATTTTTCAAATCCAATTTTTTCTAATAATAACATTTATTATAACTTACATTTATGTTCAGTAATTGAACTTCAGTTACATTAATTTATGATTTCTTACATTTTTTGAGAGGCAAATAATATAAAATGCATATTTCCTTCTATCCTTTAGTCATCAAATTGAACATTGGATTTTTTTCTAATTCAATCTAATCTCCACAAGTATTAGATTAAATTAGGTATAGGAGTCATATCATAATTAGAATTTAGAACAAAGGAGCATAATCCCTACATATTTCACATAAAAGACTGCACTGCGGCTTGCACGTTTGTAGTCTAAAAAGTAAGTTGCACAGCAAGAGTTGAATGATGTATAGTACCGCCGTTTCAATGAAATGGATTCAAATATGAACTAGTATTACCTTAATTCCCACTAACCCATGTACTAAAAAATAATAAAGAAAATTTACAAATAAACCCCTTTACAAAGTTGCTTTGACAAGCATTCCTCATGCGAAAATAATTATTTGAAGTACAAACTCTAGGATGCCATTTGAAAATAAAGTCTTGGTTGTATGTGAGTTTCATCCTACATTCTTCAAATCTGCTGCCATTTGGACTTGAATTGCAGGAGATTCATGGAGAAGTGATTCAAGCTCCCCAAAGTACCTTCCAAGTTGACAAGGACTCAAAGGTTTTTCTGGTGTAGTTTCTTCATGGGAGTTTCCTCCCAAATTGGCAACACCATCTCCTGAACTGCTAGCCAAGATGTCCTCGTGGAACAATTTAAGTGCACCGATACTTGAAATGGAATGCACAGATTCATACAAGGATTGCAACTTCTCTCTCTTTTCTAATGTTTCAACCAGCTTCTGTTTTAGGCCATCCGGTAGACAAGCTAGTACACTGTACAAGGATTCCAAACCCCAAAGTATACGGTTGAGAGTTGAGACAAGAAATGAAATTAGTTTGTGTTGAGAACAATAATTAGTATGTTCATAACAAGAATTAATATGTTCCTTACCTTGTAATTCCTCTAACAATGCCCCAGTTGTATCCGACAAGTACAGATTGTTTAAAACCAATATTGAACCCCTCCTGTGCAGAAGTTTCCTTCCCAGCCATTAGACCATCGCGGTAGCCAATCCAAGAATTCATTAAGGACCACAAAGTATCTCGAGTTTCGATTATAAAAGTGTCATTTGTGCATATATGGGCAGATTACTGGATAATCATAAAAGCATCAGAACAAGATTGAAACAAGAGATGTCAACCACCAGAAAAAGTATGGTATGGGCATGTGAAAGGGATGACAATAATATGAAGCTTTCACATTTTAATAATACAACAGTTAAAGTAACATTTTAAATAAGATGCTCGCTAAAACTGAATGGAGGGAGCTTGGTGTAAAAACCATAATCCACCCTAGATGTGTAACTAGTCAAACAAGTGTAGTACATGGACTTCAGTAACTTAACAACTTATCTCAATTACTAAACCTTTACGAACACCATAACTCCTATGTCAGATGGTCTGACCAAATAGCTTGGAAACATGATCAATACTAACTGAAGAAACCTTTTAAGGATCCAATAACAGCGCAACTATCACAACAACAATTTGTAAATAGTCCAAAAATACCATTTATTCCGTTTATCTACCACTCCATGGTCAAACTCTCCTGCCTTTACACCCTACCCCATCATGCTGTACATAACTAAGTTCCAAATACAATTACAATACTTGTACTAGTATTTACATTGCATAATAATCTCAAACCTTTATTTCACTTTCAAGTTGCCTGTGCCACCAAAATTTTCAAGAAACCAGTGTCACCTCAAAGACAATATGACTTTAACTTCCAATAACAAAACACAAACCCACTTCAGAAGAACAAAACCCATAGCCCCAAATATCAAGACATAAAAACAACAAATAAGTATCTGAAAACAAAGAGAATCATCATAAAACACAGAAAATTCTCACTTTATGCTGAAGTAAATATTTCGTACCAATTTCTTCCTCCTTTTTTCTGCTTTGTTTAAGAGAGTAATTTGGTTTTAATACACATTGAGATGATAAAGGAAAACAGGTCTGAAAATTGACCTCTTCTCAGGTATGAAATCACTTTTCAACTCTCTTTGGGAGTGTTTGAACAGTGCCTTCTAGAGTCTTGGCACTATTTATAGCAAACTTAGTAATGTTACATAACGAGGCAAAGGATACTTTGGCAGTGCGCAAGGGCAGACGGTGGCAGAATTTTTTAAAATAAATAATTGGAATAGATCCCATTACCATTAGAATTGGACATTGGCCTTTGCCTTGTGATGAGTTTAAAGGTATTACTATGAATGATTTACAAAAGAGGTTGGCAGCCAGTGATAGGGGTATCAAGCTCGAAATCAGCAAAGACAAGTAGAATGGGCAGCACCAACAGAAGGAAGACTGAAACTCAATTTTGATAGGTATAGCCTAGGTAACCCAGGGACTTCAGAAATTGGGGGAGTTGGAGTTGTTAAGGATGATAATGGCAACATGTATCTTAGTTATTCAGGTCCAATTGGATCAGAGGTGAAGAAAACATTCCCTGGGAATACAGAGCATTAATGAGGCAAGCAAAGGCACTGGACAACCCCTTGAATAGCTCATCAACTGGGTGTCCAGGTCTGCTAATGTACACTGATGCCTTGGCAAAAGAAGGGGCTGCAAGAGAGTCTTTTGTGGGGAATTCCTGAGCCACGTCTTATTGTGTAAAGCTCTTATTTTTGTTCTAAATGCTTGATTGTTGCTTAGAGAGCAATGTTGTACTTCATTGACGAGAGCTGAAGAAAACATTCCTTGGGAATACAGAGCATTAATGAGGCAAATAAAAGCACTGGACAACACCTTGAATAGCTCATTCAACTGAGTGCCCAGGTCTGCTAATGAACTGCTGATGCCATAGCAAAAAGAAGGGACTGCAAGGGAGTCTTTTGTGGGGAATTCCTGAGCCAGGTCTTATTGTGTAAAGATCTTATGTTTGTTCTATATGCTTGATTTTTGCTGAGAGAGCAACATTGTGCTCCATCCTTGCCACTCATTGTTTGGGTGGTAAAAACTTTCTCTATGAATTCAACTACATTATTATTGATTGTTACTTTAGTACAACCAACTGTTCCAGTACACACTATTAAGGAAAAAACTGAAAAAAAAAATATATAGTTGTACAAAAAACTTATATCAGAGGTTACATGTTTCAACACCTCAACATCAAAAGATATCAGTATCAGGAAATTAGCATTTTTCATTCATTAGGTGGGAGGATAACTTTGATCAAATCTACCTTAGCCAACCTTCCTGTCTACTTTACATCAGTTTTTAGGATGCCCTTGGTTATTGTGAGAAAGCTGGAAAAGATTATGAGAGATTTTTTGTGGGAGCCTGGAGAAGGGAAGAAAGATCATCTGCTCAGGTGGGAGAAGGTGTTGAAGTTGAAGGCAGAAGGGGGCTTGGGGATTGGGAACCTTAGAATGAAAAATTGGGCCCTACTAAGTGGCTATGGAGGTTCCCGAGGGAGAGCAATAGGCTTTGGCATAAACTGATAGCAAGTGTGCATGGGCTGTCAAACAATGGATGGGACACTGGTTGTCTCCAGAGAGCCACCTTGGCTACTCCTTGGAAAGCCATCCAGAGTTGTCTTCCTACATTCCTCAATCACATCAGGTAGGACTTGGTTTCCGGTCTTAAGATTAGGTTTTGGGAAGATATTTGGATTGGGGATTCCCCTTTGATGAAGATCTTCTCCTCACTTTATGTTTTGTCCTTCCTCAAAGGCAGACCAGTGACCGAGTTCATTTGCTCCTCTTCCTCTCCTTCTGAGTTAAATTGGAACTTGGGCTTTGTTAGGAATCTTAGAGAGTCTGAAATTCCCCCTGTTACCGGTTTGCTCTCTCTTTTGAATCCAGTGGTTCTTGGGGTTGGGGGCGAAGATGGCAGGCTATGGAGCCTTGGGTCTTCTGGGACTTTCACTTGTAAATCCTTCTCCCTTGTAGCTTCCTCTCCTTCACCTTCCTCTTTCCCTGTTAAAGAAATTTGGTCTTCTCCCATCCCTCCTAGAGTCAGTGCTCTGTTGGGAAGTGTATTATTGTTGTATTAATACTTGTGATAAGCTTCAGAGGAAGAGGCCAAATTGGTGTTTCTCCCCCAACTGGTGCAGCTTGTGTAAGCTTAATGGTGAGACTGCAGTCCATCTTCTAATTTCCTGTCCTTTTGTTAGCTTTATCTGGGAATGGTTTGCTTCACTTTTTGGTTGCAGGTGGCTCTCTCCTGTTAGCTTGGAAGGGATGTTCAACCCTTCTATTTGTAGGTGTTCTACTAATAGGGGTAAGCTGTTGTGGAAATGCACAAGGGCAGCAGTTATTTGGTCAATTTGGGAGGAAAGAAACTAGAATCTTTGGGGAAAAGGAGAGGAGCAAGGAAGCACTGATTGAAGTCATAACTCAAAGAGAGGCTCACTGGGTTAAGACAATTTGTTTTCAGACTTTAAGTTTGATGACTTCTTCAGGGTGTGGGGGCTATAGCAGCATCTTCTTCTAAAAGACAGATTGCAACGGTGGACTGGTCTCCCCTGCCTCGTGGTTGGTTTAAACTGAACTTTGATGGGAGTAGTGTGAGTAATCCAGGCCCCGCTGGAATTGGAGGAGCTATCAGGGATGATGAAGGTAATATATGTGCCTTCTTCTCGGGCCCAGCTGGGCAAAGTGATGTTGCATCAACAGAACTCTTAGCAGCTGTCTATGGGCTTGACAAAGAAAAGGAATTGGGTCTAGAGAAGCTAGTTATTGAAGGTGACTCCAAAATAGTTGTTGATTGGTTAAAGAAAGAGGAAGGAGTTTCATGGCACCTAAGGAATGATCTTATGAGGTTCAAAAGGCTCTCCATGGCTATGTTGATTCAAATTAATTGGATTAGAAGATCAGCCAACAGTTTGGTGGATAGTTTAGCCAAACAAGGGGTACATAGTCGCACTATGTTTTGGGTTCAGTTGTAACTTTGGGGGTTGGACAGTTGGTGTCTATTTGTAACTTTCACAACTACTTGTTTTGCCTCTTTAATTAATTTAATGAAATCTTCTTCTGGGTATTGATAAAAAAAGCATTTTTCATGAGAAAAGAATTTTTTTTTTTAAATTTCTATGGATACTGTATGGAATTCATTGTGCCTCCTTTGCCATTCCCTGTCCAATTCAGATGCCTTATTGAGTCCATTGTCAGAACCATCACATAGACTCTCATCTTCACCCCACAAGTCACTGTCATCACACTCTGAAATCAAAAGCTCTAATCAAATTTTGTTTCATCAGTGAGCATGAAAAATTTGCATGCATGGTGGACAATTAGGAGATGCTACAGTTAGGCCTGTCAATGATACACGAAAATCTGAGGCCCGATCCGACATCCATTCCAATTATCTCGGATTGGATTCAGATGTTACGATCTACATCTGATTTATAATCGGATCGGATTCAGATTTGACCCCATTCAATCCGATTATATTATAATATTTTATTGATCTTGATATATAAATTTTATATAATTATATTTAAAATTATAAAGAAATATATTTTTATATTATATTATATATGAATATATAAAAAAATAAATTCAGTATGTTATATTTATATTAATTTATTATATATAAAAGTTGAAAAGTAATTATTTTTTTTGGTATTTTAAAAAATTAAAGCAGAGTCAGATTAATCTGATCTGAGTCTGCTAGAATTCGATTTCAAATTCAAAGTCTTCAAATTCAATCAGATTTGGATGCAAGTTTTCAGTAATCAGGTTGGATTCAGATTTGGCTGAATCCGATCCAATTACAGCCCTAGCTACAGTACGAGATCTTGAAACTTCTAAATGAAATGCTTCAACTATGGTGTGTGCATGGTTGTAAAGGTGATGCAGAAAGGTAGAATTCATATATAAACTATGCATGTGCAAATCTAAAAGTGATACAGAAACATACAATTCACTTCAAACACAGAAAAATTAAATCCATACCATATGAATCACTCTGGTGACTGATGCAGGTTGACACATCACCTATTTCCCCATTCAAGGGCTTTATTGTTTCCACTGATGGGTAGAGCTTCTTAGCAAGGCTTTCCTCCATAACCACGTACCCTGCAAGAAATTTCGTAAAGGTCAACTCAGAATTAAGATAGACTTCCAAACTATCAAAAAGGTAAGCAAGCACATAAATGGAATGGGCAATCAGAAAAATTTTAATTCATTAAAATGCTATGGTTTTGGGGAAAGATGGTGTGGATGTGTTATGGGCCCACGAATAGGATCCTGTCACGGGTCGGTCCACGGGGAAAACCTCTTGTTTTCCCTTGTTCCTCCCTTTTCTTGAAGAACCTATCTTGCTGCCCTAAAAGGTGATTTGTTCAAGAGATCACCAACTCTCCTTTGCTCTCTTTCTTGACTGAAATTTTCGATG